>CAFUXE010000777.1:692653-719089 GCA_903364295.1 Serranus cabrilla | reverse complement strand
TTGAATGATTGGATTCAGGTGTGTTTCTTCTTGGTTGGAACAAAAACCTGCAGCCCCTCGGCCCTTTACTGGATCAGTTTGACACCCCTGCCCTAGATGGTCCGCCTGTGGTGGTAATGAGGCAGAACATGATGTGTAATGAAGGTCATAGTGAGCGTACTTGTAATGAGAGATAATGAAATATATGTGTATGTAATATTGTGTTTATTTGTGGTGAGTGTTTCCCCATTGAAGGTAGTTTCCTTCCTGTCAAAATGATATTGCATAAGGCAACCCAACTTCACACACACACACACACACACACACACCTCAAGTTATTGTGCATGAAACATCAACATAAGTATTCTATTTTATATTATTAAATTCAATTGCTTGTTAAATCATTATTTTCTAGGACTTAACATCTACACAAATTTTCCAAGACACTCTTCATACTTTTGCTGGTATGGCTGCGATGTTGGCATCAAATTCAATCCTAAAGGGTTTTGAAAAGGTCTTAAGGAGTCTTAAATTGAACTTGAATTGAACTTCCTGATTAAACTTTTAGTTTTACTAGTTATTTAAGGTTAGGCCTAGTTACTTAGTAGGCCTTACATTAAAGTGGTGGATACGTTATTGCAATAATAATCAATACTTGAAATCAAGAATAGAATATATATTGTAATATATGTTGTATGAGTGGGCTACTTTTACAGAGGACCTCATTCCAGCCAAGAACACTTTATGTTCAGCTATTCTCAACTTCAGATTAAACTGAGTTTGGTCTTCATATATAAAGCGTTGTAGAATGAAATCTTGCATAACTTCTAAAATTCAGATTTGTCTGTAATCTAATTATGTGTGCTGGTGTCAGTGTTCTAGGCCAGACTTTTAATCCATAGGCTTTTGATGTGTCTTACTTTATTTCAGCTCTTCACTTTTTACTTTTGGTTAGTGTTCATTTATCAGTAGAAGAAGGTTTTTTTTGTTGGTAGTTTGGTGCCATCATAAAATAATTCAGTCTATTGTTGTGCTTGTGTATTGGAGCTCATCAAACCAAACTCCCTTTCCTAGTTCAAACGTCTTTTTGCCTGTAACTGTACATCACATTTATGAGAGACACTTCAATATTTAGTCAAGGTGAGAGGCAAGACACAGTTCCATTATGCTTGTAGAGTAATCACTGAAATACTGTGTTTTTTGGTTTTCAGAAAGATTTCATTTTCCTTTTTTTTTTATATTTTGTGTTCTGAAAAAATCTATTTTTGTTATTTGGTTTGTGAGTACTGACTGGATCACAAAAGCACACCAACTGAAGTTTGGTTGTCTCTATTTTCAGGGCATAGAGCAGTTGAAAAAGGAAGAGAGAAGATGGGCTAAAAAAACTAAGTGGATGAACATGAGGGCGGTATTTGGACACCCTTTCTCCATATTGTGGTTTAGTCCCTTCTCCACCCCTGACCACGGGAAGGCTGAGACCTACCAGTATGTGGTGTGAGAGCTGAGTGCATTGGAACAAACCAAAGTAGGTAAACTTGCCCTATAGAGCTCTGGCAGTCTGCTTCAGTTGCTGAACAGGATTTGCATTTTTATCTTCCACACAAGGACATCATTCCATCTGCTTTTTGGTTTTGCCATCTAAGTGCACTATACGTTTATTTTGTGTTTCCGGGAGCGAGAGAGAAAACTTTCGGTTCTGGTCATGTTTGAAAAACTGAGATAAATCTGCTGTTTTCTAAACTGATTCTATTGATTTCGAAGCCTTTTATTATCTTGCACTTTGTTTACTCTTGCTTTCTCTGTAAGTGTTAATTAAATTAAATACAACAACAACAACAAGTTCTCACAAAACCCTGTTGATGTGTGGGCCTGTTGTGTGGCTGTTAGTTTTAGGTGTTGCCACCCCAATACAATGGAAGAGAATGGACTCCAACAGTTATTTTCATTATTGATGAATCTGCAATATATCTTTTATTAATCTGTAAACTGTCGGGATGAAAGGTGCCCTTCACCTGTAGGATCCTATGAAATCTATTTCTTTAATTTTGTGTTAAATGGACCCCACAATTATAAAATTTGTTTTTTTTTTGGAAAAGCTTTGATATTAAATTCCTTCAAAAAGGACACTGGCTCAGCTGAAAATAAAAATTGTATCAAAATGTGTAGCTCTGTATACATCTTATTATGCAGCAGTGTCACATTAGCTTGATGGGACTATTCCAGTCACCTTCAAAAGCATTTAACATAATTATGTCATCATTCACATTTATAAAAGTACTAAAATTTCTGTTTTCGTGCCTTCTATTTATCGTTTAACATTTTCTCCTGTGTGAACTGCTCTGTTCTAAAGTGTGCATTTTATTCTTCTATGTTTAAGTGATATTTTATTTATCTTTTGTTATCTGAATGCATGGTACTGGTGAAGGTTCATTTAGTAATGTATGTAAAACTCTGCTGGTGGCAAAATTCTTCTCTCAATACAATTTTAAAGGTCACAAATGAATTACATTTTTGATTCAAACGTGTTAGACTATAAAGTCTTGATTCATTTTTATCCCCAGATTAATGTTTTTTTTTTGCACTGACAACCGCCATTCACATTGTCTTTAAAAAGATATTCTACATTGTATCAAGTGTGATAGAACTGTCATCTTTTTCTGAAATGTACAAATTTTTGACTGCGATAAAAAGTCATGTTCTGTTTTCAACCCCACTCATAAGTTTTCTAATTCTGAAAATATTTCAGCACATGTGCAGGGAATAAATACCAACCAGTTGCACAAACTGTATTTGCTTCATTAAGAAAAAAATTGTGGAGGGCCCACTACAACCAAATATGACCAAATCTAAAGAAAATTGGGGGTTATACATGTTTAAAAAAGAAACGGTTGTATTGTTCATTTTTCACTCTTTGTCTTTCCTTGTATTTGAAGTCTAATTTGTGTTATCTGCTTCCCTGTTCTTTCTACTCACATTCATTCGTCTTGGCTAATAACTCATTCTGTCAGATGCTTTCTGGAGCAGACATTTATTTTCTTAATGACCGGGCAAGCTTGCAACACAGGTCACATTATCTGTCCCATCAATTTGGACCCCACAATGAAGGCCAAAGTGCACTTCATTTCTTTTACAGCTTATGAATGAATGAGTGAGCTCTTTATATAACAGGATGCATTTACCGTTATGACCATTTCACTTGTTTGTGTCTCCTGCAGCAGTTTATTCTTCATTTTTAAAGTGCATTTTGTCAAGTATTTACAACCCCAATCAGAAAAATACTGGGAGCTGTCATAAATGTTGGTATACAGGGGAATGATAACCACTGTTACATCACCTTTTTCTTTTCATAAAGTGCTTGATGTTTGATGTTTCAGTTGGTCATAATGCTCCGAATATTTTTAATGCGAGAAAAGACTAGACTGCAGGCAGGCCAGTCTAGTAATAACTGTATTTTCCTTTGAAGCCATGCTGTAACGTGCATAAATAAGGGATGTCCCTGGAAAAAAAAGACCTGTATGCACCTTTCAGCATTGATAATGCCTTCACAAATGTATAGGTTACCTATTCTATGGCCAGTAACACAACCTCATCACAATTGTCCTGTTTTGGGTGCTTATCATGTCAATTTTTAATGTAATGCCGCCTGATGGATCAAACATCACAAACATCCAATGTAGGGTTCCAGCCTTACGCCTTGCATGCAGAGATTTCTCTGGATTCTCGATTGTAGATGGTGAAATCCATAAATTATTGCAAAAACTGTTGGATTATTTGCCCACACAGTTTGTCACATGGTGGTGAAAGTTGCCCATCATTGATTGTGAAGAAGTGAACATTTCGAGGATGTTCTTTTCAAACCAACCCACCATTTAATAAAAAATGTTGCATCGAATAAGAAAAAGCATACATTTACAAAACTTAATGAAGTTGATGAGGTAAAACATTTATGATACTGTCTTTGTACAATTTTTATTTGATATGTCAAGAAGGATTATCAGGTTAAAGTATATTTGTTTCCACGGTTGTATTAATGATAAACACCGTGAACATCACGGTCGTGTCAGAAGTTTTGCTCTATTCATGTAGTTGTTACAATAAGGTCTACATTTTGTGTTCTCAGGTGAATTCTCTGGCGTGTTGCTTGGATTATGCCTGTCAGTCATTTCTACTGACCTTCTTTACAGACAGCAAGCACAGCACTGATACAAACTGATACTGAAGAACAAGGGCCTGAATGGAAATGGCATTTGGTCGTGTCAAGTCCCATTTCCAGTGCCTTCACCACCTGAGGGGTCAACACTGTCCACTGGAAGGAAAGGGCTCACTGAGTGGCCTTTGACATGGAAAGGGACATGCTGCAATCTTTCCGGACAACATCAGTGGCAGACTTGTCAGAGAAATATATTGTTAATTATTTTTTGGCTGATTACAACATGTTTAGTTGTTTTAATTGCATTTAAAGAGCAACTTGCAGGTTGGAGACCCCCAGTGATTAAATGTGTATGAAAATATGATGTGGACACTAGATTTTCAACAAAATATACAAAAATATGCATTACAGTGATGTTGGAGTCATTTTTCATTTCTGCATAAAAAAAAAGAAACATAAGGGTTAACATTAACAAATATATGGATCACAATGTCTGTGAATATTCTCATTCATCCAGGTCATAGTTCTATTCTGGGCAAATCTGAATCGTAGGCAACTGTACTAGTATTTGTCTGGGAAGATGTTTCGCCTCTTATCCAAGGGGCTTCATCAGTTCGGACGCAACAAGTCTCAACTAGCCCTCACTAGTTGGACGCAACAAGTCTCAACTAGCCCTCACTAGTTGGACGCAACAAGTCTCAACTAGCCCTCACTAGTTGGACGCAACAAGTCTCAACTAGCCCTCACTAGTTGGACGCAACAAGTCTCAACTTTGCGCTCGAACTGATGAAGCCCCTTGGATAAGAGGCGAAACGTCTTCCCAGACAAATACTAGTCCAGTTGCCTACGATTCAGATTTGCCCAGAATAGATGGATCACAATGCTAGTTTTTGCACAGAAGGGTTGAAATGTATATTCTCATGTTCTTACTGTTATATTACTGTTGTTCTTAATTATGAGCCTGCTAAAATGTGTTCAAAAGAGCAGACACAGAACAGGAAAAATAACAGATTAAGGCAAGAAGTAGACTTGTGAGTCTCAGTCAGTGTCTGCGTCAGCCAACAATCGACAGTAACGAGCAAGAGAGTTCTTTTAATTATCTGATTTTCTATACAAGTATACAAGCAGCTAATAAAACAAATACTGATAATTAATGTTCAGTGGAATTATTTTAGTTTTTTAAGCATATCCTTGAGAAGTACAGCTATTTTTATGTTGGTAAATAATCATTCGGAGACAGTATTAAAACGTAGTCTGAGTAACTTCCTGATTCCAATTTGTCCATACTTACATCATCATCAACCTACTGTTACGTCCCCTCTTTAAAAATGAGGATGGCAACAACAATCAAAGAAATGAAGGAGTCAAAGTTTTGTGAAAAGTAATTGAGTTTATTTTTACTGTGCTCCAAAAGAAAAGATTCAACAAGTTTCACAAATTTGGTGGGAGGAATGGGACAAGGTGGTGGTGCCAAATAATCTAAAGTAAGAAAACAAAACAAGGCCTGACTAACTCCTGACTATTACAAAACAAAATCAAGAAACAAAGGCCTAACTAACTTCTCTAAAAACTGATATGCAATAACTACAAATGTGGCACCAACCAATCAACCTAATGTGTCTAACAGAAATTCACCTACGTGTTGCAATGTAGGGTACCCAACTTAACTAACGTCCAACCTCCTCACCACAAGTGTTCAACATAGAGTCAAAGTTTTCCAATCAAAAAACACAAGTCTCACAGACAGAGATCAACAAAGGAATGAGGGCAGCCACCGGTGATCCTCACTGTGGGCCCTTATAAACTGCCACACACCACCTCTGATTGGCTCAGCAGGTGGACAATCAGCTCCACAGGTGGATTCTAATCAGGTCGTTTACCTGGAAGAAACAGAAAGGAGGGGGAGGAGAGGCAGAACTACACACAAACAACACAAGCCCTCTGGCACGTAACACGACCTATAACAATTTTCAACAATGTAATAAAACTATCAAGTATAACTGTGTCCCTATCCCCAGCCAGGACTACACAACCTACAGGCTGGTTTTCTGCTGGACCTCTGGCCTTCTAGACAGGCACAGAACAGGAAGCCCTTATGTGGTCAATTGGGTGTCAGTAATAAAAATGAGTCACAATCACAAAGTGTCTGTTTATATAACTAAATAAAAACATTTTTTATATAAAATATATACTTTTCATGTACATATACAAAATGCATGGTCAAAATCCTAAAAACAGGGTCTAATCTTCACCAAGTTTCATTCAAATATCTCACATATAACAAATGTGACCGAGTAGGGACCCTCTTTGGTCAATACGAATATGAACTGTAGACATTAAACTCACTTTGTCTTGTTTCATTTAAACCTTAACTTGTAAACTGGAACATCATCCGTGCTGGTTTCAGACTAACAGTGAATGCCTTGGGTGGGCACGTGTAGAATCTTTGGTGATGTAGCTACTTGCACAGACTCCATCAGGGTCGATCTGTATGTGTGAAAATAAATGATGTGGCTCTTTAGGGATACAAGATAAGGAAACTGAAGTTATGAACTATGCCTAACCAAATTTAGATTTTACAAAATGTGAGCTAACGCTAGCTAACCTAATGCTAGCTAACCTAATGCTAGCTAACGCATATGTTGGCCATAATTAGCTGTGGGTTTCACAAGATAGCTATGCTAACTTACAACATACGGTATCGTATCGTATCGTAACATCAACCACATAAAAAACATTATGCGGATTGATTTCAAAATAGGCAAGAGTTAGGAAATCCAAAAGTTGAATCCCTGTGACCATGACCATCGCTCCCACCGGCCACAGCCGAGTCACCTGAAGCTTCAGTGGCATGAAATACTACATGGTCCCGGCTTCAACGTCCAATTTTGATATCCATCACAGTAAACAATTCTCTTGTCACATAACATTACATTGTCTGGCTTTTCTTGCTTCAGATCCAGCAGTGAAGAAGTCCCTCTGCACAAAACACACACAGGACTTCTAGTCCCTACAGGCTTGTGCATCCTGCATGAAAAATTCACCATGAAGACAAATGATAGAATGCAGTGTAAAACTTCAGGAAAAAACAAATCCAAACTCACTAAATTATGATTCCTGAAACACATTAACATTATAATTTTTTGTAATAATGGAATACATCATTATGACAGATTCAAAAACTCTGGAAATCCATAATTAAAGTAATTAACACTCCTGTCAGTTGGTGGCATGTGCATTATAGTTATCTATTGTATAGCTCCAGCTAACACTCTGGTCAGCTCTGAGTGCCGGAGTGCTGAAATACTGTTAGCTTGCATTGATAATCAAGGTGAAAAAAGAGGGACTGGTATGTCTGACAAAGAACAAGCTTGTTTCACCTCTTTTCTGTTTATTATTTTTAGGCATCACTGTGTTGACATGAACAAAGTGATGGCATGGTTGCTGTCTCTGTTCATCTATTCTCTCTGTACACTTAAAACTGCACGATAAAGGCTTATAAGGTTTTTCTTTTTAAATATTATAAAGAAATGAAAATTAAATGCTACTAAATATGTTTTACAATGTAAAAAGATAGATAATAATAGATTATGATGGAATTTTTGTGAAACTGTCAAAAAGACAGACAACCGAAAAGTCAAGCCAAGTCAAGAACAGTGACTCCTTTAGCTTACGTTTCACATATGATGTTAAAAAAAAGAAGCGTTGTAAAAAATGGCTACTTTTCCCTCTAAATTTCTGCCCTTAAGTCATGCAAAAAAAAAAACACAAAATCCTGCAGAAATGTATCAAACAGTAATTTTATGGAAAGGATAAGTATCAGTTGCTTTTTCACATTACTGCGTTACCTCTTTCTAGAAGCAACATTCCCACTTTGAGGTGCCTGAGGAATTCCATTATATGTCTCGCCATAGGTTGTTGTGAAGAGTCTGCTTGTGATGAGTCGAAGACATATTACTTGTCTTTTTTTTTGTCCTCCTCCTGTGAGAGTGTCTCAGGTACTAATCCATGAAGCACTAACAGTCCACACAAAGTAAGAAAGATTCCTGTCCACCATAGAGCTGCATGGCTCTCTCCGAAAATCACCCTCCCGAGGACCGCCTGGGCAGACAAACAAAAGAGACTCACTGTGAAGCACAGACACAAAAACCTGGATGCTTTCAGTTTGTCTGTCAAGTACTTTTCTTTTCACAGGCTCAAATTAAAACAAAGGTGAATATTTGAGCACCGTAGGGGATTCTTACTGAGGAGATGAAGTTGGATGCAGTGGCGGTGACTGTAGCTCTGGCTGATGAAGAGCACTGTCGGAGGGCCTTGGAGAAGAAGGTCCACATAACAGCATTACAGGTGAACAGTAGGCCTCCACACAGCAGCCGCAGAGGAACGTGGAGCTGCAGAAACACATGATAAAAGATGGTTGACAAGAATGAAATGAGAAACCTTCTGATTGTGGTTCTGGGGTTTTGGTCTGGTTCTTTAGATTAAGGTGAATTACTTTATTAATCCCGCAATGGGAAAATTCAACCTCTGCATTCAACCCATCCTTATTTACACACAACTGAACACACCATGCAAGGAGCAGTGGGCTGCACATTTCAAGTTGACCTGTCTAATGTTATACGTACTATATATCAGTGATTCTCAATTGGTGGGCTGGGACCCAAAAGTGGGTCACGAAACCGTTTTCAGTGGGTCGTGGGCCTTTACCTGGGCAAAAAAATCCTGTGGTTTTATTTTGAAGGGGATTTTTTTGTGCCGTCTATTCACTCTCACAGTTTGTTTTCATCTGCTAACTGAGCATGGCGTGGAGTCTTCTCACTACTTCTCACTAGTTGGACTTTTTTAATGAATGTTTGTGCATGAAAGCTGTTGAGTCTGTTAAAATAAGATATATTGTGTTATCTCAGATGCACTTTTGTTTTTTTTATTAAAATACAGCTTATTTAGTGTAAAAGGGAATATTTCCATCTCTAGCATCACCAGGCTGCTGATTTATCATTACACTTTTGTTGTGTTGGCATACTGTTATTCTGTACTATCCCAGGTTCAAACTGCACCATCTTTTCATTAAATACATTTTAGAAGATGAGAATCTTCCTCGATTTTGGGTCGCGGCTTGCCATTACGGGGTGATGGCTGGTCCCAAAGCCAGACCAGTTGAGAACCACTGCTATATATTATGCAATTGTTAAAAGGACCAGCACCAATTGTGCATATTCTGCCTCCCCTAGAGTGGTATGTTCTGTCTCCCCAGTGTAGTTCACAGGGACCATGTGAGCTTCTGAATTTTACAATTGTGTACGTCAACTGAACTATAAGACAGTTAAGTTACACAGGTCACAGTGGTTTAAGTATATTCATCCCTTTTTGGTTAATTCTTGCTCCTTTTCATTCAGCTAAAGCTGGTCAGGCCACTAAAGAAGTGTCTACAGTGTTAGCTTCCACGTGTGTAAAGCTTTTGTAGGATTGTTAGGATCACAGATAAGATCCTAACAATACTACAATTGACTTATATATCTCTCACGTGCGTATACATATTACAACTGACCTACAGTCAAATGGACCTATTTTTGCAAGTGGAGGTGTCACCCCCAGTTGGCCATGAGCAGTAATGCAGGTTTAAGGCACTTCCTTATTGGCTTCAAATTGAGAAAAAGTTACCGTTTTAATTTAAACCACACCACGAAAATAAAAAAACAGACCATGTTCCGCTTTCTGTTGCTCAAAAGAATTTTCGTTTCAAGCACGGTATACAGCCCCAGAGGAAGGTGTTATATCTGAATTTGTCTCACCCAGTCACAGGTTGTAGTCCAGTCGTATGTTGTAGTCCAGTCGCTGAGCCCTGACTGACACATTTCTCTCAGGTAGTCGGTACCGAATGACAGTTTAGCAGACAGAGATGCAGCGGCTCCCAAAACACCCGCTAACAATGCGCAAACAGACCCTGGAATCATGTTTAAATGACACTACAGGGAGAGGAGTCTATGCTACTATCCGCTGACAGCACTATGTGTGTCAGCGGATGTGTATGTGTATGTGATATGTCCTGCTCTCCCTCATCCTGCATAGACCATACTCTATACGTAAGGCACGGACGGAGCAGCGCAACAAAGACTTCCGCCGGTCGAGCAGGCTGCTTCCGGTTTAGTGCCAAGGAGTGTAGGAGGAGGAAAAGACACGGGATCAACACATGCGCAGTTAACCGAAGCTGCGACGTTATAGTAAATTTATGTTTTTAATGCATCAAAAAAAACAAAGACAAAAAATTGCTTTAATTATTAAGTCAAAAACTCAAAAAATCGGTACTGTCCGACATGTTGGATTTAATTGTGTGGTTTTCATCAGTTTAGCAGGAATTGTATACATTTCTTAATCAGGTTTCACATATCTGAATTTGTTGTTAATTTTTGAAAAAAATGTGTATTCTTTAATATTGTATTTTCTCTAGTATTTCATTTTGTTATTGTTTGTATTGGTTGCTTGCTTGGTTTGCTTGCTCAGAGATATAATATAATTTCACTACATTTAATTATTGTCTGGACAACAAATAAATTGGGTTTGATTGGTTTGATTTAGCATCTCTCCTGTGGGAGCTGCTAACCTTCTCTATTTTTTGCTTCATTTCAAATTATTCAGTTTATACGTTATTTAGTTTCTACAGATTTATTTGTAATTGCTGCTTGTTTGTCGAGTTGTTGAGTCTCACGAGGATCAAATGGGTTTATGTGTAACTCCAGCATACAACACGTTCTTCTATGCAGCTTCCTGCAGATGGCAGCAAAGATTAACAATTCTAGAACTAATTCAATAGCCAACAGCATTTTTCTTGGTTTCATTGCTTTTGATGGATGTTTTATTTTCTCTCCTAACATGGCAAAAATAAGCACAGATGAGCCAACTCTGAGTCAGGTCCTACTGTTGTTATATGTTCTCCTTTTGGCATCGCTTGCCTTCTGTTGCATTCTACCTATTTTTCTCCCTCTTTGTCACTCTACTCTTCCTCTCTTTGTGTCGATCCAGCACAGGGCAGATAATTATTATTTCAAAACCATTTGCAAGATCATTACCAGCTAATCCCTTGTTTGGTCTGATGAGTCACGCGCCTCATTTGCCACGGCGCAGGACAGCTTGGGGCCCCTTCACAAACACTGGCCAAGGACCAGCGGCCTACTCTGTGGGGCCACAGGACCACTCGGGTTGGGGGGTGGGGTTGAGGCGTTCCTCTGGGACAAGCAGGGATCACCAGACGCAGCAGAGTGGAAATTAGAGGACAGATTGTTAAGTGTGAATCTAAACAAGATTTTTTAAAAATCATTTATACTTGTGTTTGCTTTAGAGACTGTATCCCCTAATTGTCATCATAACCTTGGTTAAAGCTTTGTACTTAAGCAGTCCTGCAGTAGTGATTAAAGTCCTTTCTGTCTTGTTTCCTTGCAAGCATGTTCTTCATGTAATCACATTACACCATGAAACAAATAAACACTATTAAATTGCCTGTTGAGCAATAATAATTATGAATAGAATAGTAATAAAGAGTTTGTAGTACATTTTAAAAAAAAAAATCTTTATCCTCATTATTATTATTAAGTCATTAACTCATATTTTGCTAAAACAATAAAAAAAAAGCCAATTAAATAACTTTTTCTCATAATCCATCAAGGATAAATCATTTAATGTTAGAAGGTAATTACATAAGGGGGCGGGGATTTAATGGCATATGTATTTGTGTTTGTGCCCACCAGATCAGAGTCCAATACTCACACTGTTTTTAGCTCTCTTTTTGGTCTCCATCAACTTCTGTGTTGCTTATGTTTCCTGACTGCTGCTCGGGGCTTGGCAGGTGTAGAGTGAGGTTTTAGAGCTTTTTCCTAACAGCTGCCTGCTGCTGCTGGAACTGAAGTTACTGTGAGTGATGGTTTCGAACAGTTGAGTTGTGGGCTGTAACACCGAACCGATGAGCCGAAAGGGGTTAAAATGCTCCTCAGAACTGATCATAGGTAACGTTAAGTAGATAAGCTCATGAGCACCAACACATGTTTAATATTACAGCCAGCGCTGCAGTTTAATAATTGCATGCAGGTGTACAGTATAAATGTGGATTGCATTATGGAAGTTTCAATTTGATTCAATTTTAATTACACACAGCCAAAAATCACAAACCACATATAACACCCTCTGTCCTTTGACCCTAAGATTTGATAAAGAAAAAATACCCAACCCTTCAACAGGGGAAACAATGGAAGAAACATCAGTCAGAGCAACAGAGGACAGATGTGCAATAGATGTTGTTTGTATAAGACATTATTCAAGTGTTTCTCCTGATTTTTAATTCCAATCAAAGTCACGTTCAACATGTTTTTTGTAGCGTATTCTAGTATATTAACAATGGTTTCCTGTGACTTACTGCTGGGCTGGAATGTAACATTGTAGTTGTGAAGACAGGCAGCATGAGAAACACTTGGGTCTGACTAAACGCAACCCATTAGACCTTAATGTCCATCTG
Source organism: Serranus cabrilla (assembly GCA_903364295.1). Lineage (NCBI taxonomy): Eukaryota > Metazoa > Chordata > Actinopteri > Perciformes > Serranidae > Serranus > Serranus cabrilla. The sequence goes on along the minus strand of CAFUXE010000777.1, from coordinate 706,457 downwards.
TTTCCTCCTCTAAATGTTCAAGTCTTATTGCCAACGTCTTCTCATAAACAATCACACCCATTGGACTGTTTGCTGTTGTTGTTGACAGGGGCACACCGGATGACGTGTACACATTGCCATATGGTTGTATGTGTGTTTCCTTTTTCTTGGTCAGTTGACCAGACAGATCGTGGTACCGCAGCACATGGAGTTTCCATAGCAACAGATGAGGCTGAGGCCAGTGGATCAACAAATGGCTTTGGCAGCCGTTTTAGTCATTGTGCTGCACACTTGCCGTTGTCACTCCAACACTGTCAGTGATATTTGCCAAACACGTCAGTTGTTACGGTTTGTGTGTTTAAATTCATCTGTCATATCAAAGTCTTGACTACTGGACAGGCCAAGTTATTTTCATCTATATGTGGCATCCTTGCTTAAAAAAAAAAGAAGAAAAAAAAGAGTGTTTGAACCCAAATGTAGTCTGATGTGTGTTAACTGGAAACATCTAATGCTTGACTTTATGCACTGTATCTGACTCTTAAGACTCACCTTTAATGATTTAAGTCTGATCTTGATAAGTCCTGCTTGATCACTTCAGTCAGTGCAGCAGTTTAGATCGTGTTTATGAAAGACATGGAATGTTGTATATCTCACTTCATCAATCAATCTGCATCTAAAGGCCAACAATGTGTCTGCTTGTGTCTGCCCCAGACTCAGAGTTGTCATTACAACCTAACTTCCTTGTCAGTCCCCTCTTCGCCACGATGGGTCATCAGGAAGGGGAGGAATGCAGGAAGAGCCCTGTCAGTGTAAAGCAGCTCTCAGCAGGACAAAACCAACTGAGAGCCCATTAGACCTGCTGTTGCATAGCAGAGCCTGCCTGTCAAAGTAGGCTTCTGTTTCAGAAAATGTCCCAGTAGTGACGCTGTAAAAATATCCAAAGGTCAAAGTGTTTGACTGTGGCTCAATTCCAACAGAGCCTAAAAATTACACTACTATTTATGATTATTAGTACAGCACTTCTCAAATCTGGACTCAAGGACTTCAGACTCAATTCTGTTCAGAATGTGAGTCTGAAACTGATCCATTGGGCTGTGATTATGGGGCGTGTTTCAACCGAACCAGGAAAAAAAATGCCTCTTCGCTCTATTAGATAGATCAACAACCAATCGGAGCAGCGTAAGACGTGACGTATGTTCAGCCAGGATTCCGGGCTGCCGACGGCGCTCGTAATGTCCAACTCCAGATCTTGTTTCATCTTCTGTCGTATTTTTTCTCTGGATTTTTGGTTGTGATCCTGTAAAATACGACGATATGCTTCTTCTATAGGATTCTTTTCATTTTTCCTTCATTTGACTGTATCTTTAATTTTCGCGCCGATGAGGCAGGAAGGAAGTCAGACTTTTTAAATGAAAGCGTTTCAGTGTTTTTTCTTTTTTTTTTTTTTTTCTGGCTAACATATTTTTATGGAAGCCCATTTCCACCAGTTGTAAAAAATAAAAATGACAACTTTTTTTCTTCTCTTTTTTGCCCATATAAAGTTAAAATTATGAGAAAAAAAGTAGTAATTATGAGATAAAAAATTCTAAATTATGAGATAACAAGTCAAAATTATGAGATAAAAGGATGGAAGTTGAAAGGAAGAAAGCGTATAAAGACAAAGCAGTAGCTCTACTGTGGTGTGACCTTTGCTGCTGCTGTTTAATATGATTGATAAAAGGATAGTGAGTACATCGAGGCTTACTTTAAACGTGGTTATACCACAAATGAAATATCATCTCTGCTTGTGGATTCGCATTCAGCCACATCAGTTTTATTCTTTCTTCGCCAGAGCTGCTTCGTGCTTCGAATCCTTTCCAGGTTGCGTTTGCTGAAAACAATCCTATGCGACTTGACTTTTCATCTCATAATTTAGACTTTTTTTATCTCGTAATTTTGCGTTTAAAGGGAAATTATTAGTGTCTTCAGAGAGCTGTTGGTATCTCAGCGCATTTATGAGGGATGTCCACTCAAACTTCTTTATGTTGGGATTCAATGGCAAGACACGTCTCTCAGCTCCCCTATGTGTCATTTTTTTGAAAATACACAATAAATTAATGAAAAATAATGTTAATAAACAAATAGATTTCTGGCTTAGTCTGACTATTGCGATTTCCACAGCTGATGTGCTCATAGATGCTCACTGTATGAACGGGACTGTGTGTGTGTGTGTGTGTGTGTGTTTTATCTTTTGGATACCTGCTCCTAATCATCCCACCAACTCCTCCTTTTGTGATTTTTCCTCCTTGTGTTTTTGTGGATGTTTGCTTAGCTGTACAACATGATCCCTGTGTGCCTCACTGCATCACCTTTTGTTTGATCCTGAAGTGTGCTGCTGATGGAGCTCATAAAGTATATGGAGTGAACTGAAGAAGACTGTTAGGAGTTATGTTAATTATTTTACCCATGTATTTGTTTAGGGTCTAGCGCCAAAGTACATCTGCGATATGATAAAACCATATGAACCATCTCTGGCTCTGAGAAGCTCAGGCAGCGGTCTCCTGCTGGTGCCCAGAGTCAGGACTAAGCACCGTGAGGCTGCGTTTCAGTTTATTGCTGCTAAAATCTGGAACAGTCTTCCAGAACAGTGTTTCTCAACTGGTGGGTCGGGACCGAAAAGTGGGTCGCGGACCCATGTTCAGTGGGTCGTGGGCAATAAAATCCTGTGGTTTTATTTTGAAGGGGATTTTTTTTATGCCGTCTATAAACCTTTATTCACAGTTTGTTGTCATCTGCTAACTGAAGTTTGGCTCTTTTTGAAAGTACTTGTATGTTGTGTTATTTAAGACGCACTTTTTGTTTTTTAATAAAAATGCAGCTGATTTCATATTTTCCTCCCTAGGTTTATCATTAAATTGTGTTATTCTGTACGATCCCAGGTTCAATCTGCTCCATCTTTTCATTAAATACACTTTAAAAGTTGAAAATTGTCCTCGATTTGGGTCGCGGCTCGTCATTACGGGGTGATGGTTGGTCCCAAAGCCAGACCAGTTGAGAACTTCTGTTCTAGAAGATGTGAGACAAGCCTCAACTCTGACAATGTTCAAATCGAGGCTGAAAACCGTTCTGTTCAGCTGTGCATATAACTGAAAGTATCTTTCTGTAGTCTTTACTTTAAATTGAATTATTCAGTGATTTTAATGATTATTTTCCTGTTCTTATGTAGTGATTTTAATCTGCCTTTTCGTAATGTTTCTGTCACTGTAAAGCACTTTGAATTGCCTTGTGTATGAATTGTGCCCTATAAATAAACTTGCTTTGCCTTAAGTTTGGTCTAAAGTACTGCTTTGAACTCAATGAGAGGGGATAACACCATTGTATGTAGAACACTGTCAACGTCCATTGCAGTAAAAAGAAAAAGGTTGTTTAGATGGATGGCCTGGTAGTCTAATACTTTCAACTTCTCTTTTCATAGACGATTTTCTTTTAAAAATAGTTTAATCCATATACACCTGAACTACCCTGTGTGTGTGTGTGTGTGTGTGTGTGTGTGTGTGTGTGTGTAAAAATAGTTTAATATCAGTGTTTGGCCTGAAAGGGTTCATTTGTCTTGAGCACCAACTAAATACAGGAGACACTAAACATGGTCCTCCATAATGAGTCTGACCTTTGACAGCTTCTTAAATGTTCTGCACTCGTGTTAATGAATGAAAGTAGCATGCCTGTGCTAATTGCTCCGTGCTTTGTCACTGACAGTCCTAATAAAATAGAACAAATTTTATTAATTACTGCTTACTGGGTGATAATGATCACCATAGGGCAGGTAAACGTCTACTTTTGGCAGAGACAACTTTTACATAGAACAGCTCTGTTTAGTTGAAGTACAGTCAATGTTTCACACGGAAAAAAACCATGAGGATTTTGTGAACGTTTTCTTTATCGTTTTCCCAGAAATCATGAACTTGCTACAACTTTTTCACATGCTGATATACCCAAAAAATTCAATTCAAACAGTTTAATGATAAAGGGAAATATTCCCTTTAACACTCAACTAGCTTCATCTTAATTAAAACACAAAAAGTGCATCTTAGGGACACAAGGTAACACAACACGCATAAAAATTCAGTAACTTCAGTCTTTTTTCACAGACCCAACAGCATGCATGCACAAACATGTAATAAAAAAGTCCAACTATCAAGAAGTCGTTTCAAAAAGACTCAAATTTCCACCATGCTCAATCAGCATTTGAAAACAAGCAAATAAAGCCACAGGATTTTTCTGCCCACTGAAAAGGGGTTCGCGACCCACTTTTAGGTCCCGACCCACCAGTTGAGAATCACTGCTCTATAACATACTTTAATCAAATAGGAGCTGTAGTTTACTGGTAACTGTGTCAAAATGAGTAGCTCTGCTAAAACACTGAATAATCCCCAACTGATTCTCCAGATGTAGCACATTTCTTTATTTCTTTCACTTTTGTTTAATACACTTCATACCACTGATTACAGCAAGTTTTCCAACAAGTGACGATGAAATTTCTCACCCCGTCAAAAGTAAATATGTACTCTCCCACACACTATCACAGCGAGATAAAGAAGGGCAAAGAGAGACTGTTAATGACCTAAAGAGAGAGAGAGAGGGAGGCCAGATTAGGGGTGTAAACAGTGGTTGAATAAGCTGACAGTGTGAGCACAGCTGATAGTGTTTAAGTCACACTGTTTCCCTTCGTAGGTCCTGCATTGTTCTCTGCTGCCTCTGGCTGTGTTTCGCAGCATAATTAGAGCTTATTTTGCTTGAAAACACCCACGTGCTATACATTCCCATTTGCTTGGCTCTCACTTTGCTTCCCCTCTTATCCGCATGCTAGAAGAGATGTGGGTGTCTTTCATGTCATTTTGACTCCAGGTTGCCATAAATCAGTTGTGGTGTTTTAGCTGTTTTAACAAAAACTTTTGTGCAGTTCTACAAAACCACTGGCGCTTTCAGGGGAAAAAGGTCCTCCAGCCCATACATTCAATTTACACATCTGGTTTGTCTGGAGTAAACACAACTGGGTGGTTAGCGTTTCAACTGATCTATGGGAAGTTTGGGGAACATCACACCAAAGGCTGATACGTTTGTTTGTTTTTTCAATTGACGACCGTATTTTCCGGACTATAAGTCGCAGTTTTTTTCATAGTTTGGCCGGGGGTGCGATTTAAACTCTGGAGCGACTTATGTGTGAAATTATCAACACATTATTACCAGTATATCATTTCACATGTTATTTTCACACTAAACCGCAAGAGGGCGCTCTAGGCGCCTGACGTAAGCTATGTAGAAGAAGAAGCGCCGCATCTTCTACCTCCGGAGTTAGCGGAGTTGTTTAAAAGTGACACCGAGGATGAAGATTTCATTGGATTTTAGTTATTTGGAGTGACACGGATGGTTTGGTAAACTTCTTAGCATGTTATTTATGCTATAGTTATCTGAATAACTCTTAATATGTTATGTTAACATACCAGGCACGTTCTCAGTTGTGTTATGTAACGTAAGCATACCGTACAATTATTCAGCCTGTTGTTGCCTCTATTCTATTTTTATTTTAAATTGCCTTTCAAGATGACATGTCTGTTCTTGGTGTTGGATTTTATCAAATAAATTTCCCCCAAAAATGCGACTTATACTCCAGTGCGACTTATATATGTTTTTTCCTTCTTTATTATGCATTTTATGGCTGGTGCGACTTATAGTCCGGAAAATACGGTACCTATGTTGGCACCAAACTAAATTTCAGAAAAATATATAACCAAGATACCACCTGGTTACTTTAATCTGTTACCAAATACGCTCAAACTAAGGACATTCCCATCAGCCTGCAGCTGTACTTACAGTGGCCACAGGTAAACCTACTTGACCCTTGACCCTTGGGTTTGGACACCTAAAACTGACTATTGTTTAGTCACACACTTTGTTGATCCTACTCATCCACCCTGACCTAAAAAACAGAACTGCATAAAATGTTGTTTTTAGGTTTTTTAACAAACCACTAAGGGAAAATAGTCATTAGAACAAAAGAATATCTAGCAGTACTTAAAAACAACAGTTATTACGTGTAAAAGTAGAGAACATTGGCTACTAAGAGAATGTTTCCGTCTTCTGGGAGTTTTCCTCCACCAATCTGCTGGTAGTCTTATAATCACAGCACAAACATGGCCTCAGAGGTCAGCAAATTGGATGACATGTCTTTGAGTAACTTTTTAGAGCCGAGCAAATGAGACCAGCTTGTAGAAGTGCATTAGCTGGATGAGTTGAGACTATTATCCCTTTGTAAAGGTGTGTAGTCAAACATTATAAAATCTTCATCTCAGAGTTCCACAGCCACAGGTCATACAGGTATTCCTCACTATCCTCAACAATAAGTAATGCCTCATTCTGACAACTACAATACCACAAAAGAAGACAGGCTTTTGGGATGCTTTTGGTTTGGTTTATCTGTTTGTCAGCAGAAGTACAGACAAAAAAGCTAGTGGCCAAATTTCTGTTGAACAAGGACGGACTCCTCAAATTTGAGAGTAGTTCTAGATCACAGGGTGGATAAAATATAAAATATTTTTCACTTTCATTAATATGGTTAAGAAGCAAAAAATTGTTAGATAGCCAACTCTTAACAGCTGAAAGACAGAGCTCAAGTTTGGACAAGTTTGACCCATTTTCACAATTTACAGGCATATATAGTTGTAAATCATCTGCATAGCAGTGAAAACCAAAACCAAAAGAGCCGACTCCTCAAATTTTAGAGTAGTTCTAGATCACAGGGTGGATAAAATATAAACTATTTTTCACTTTCATTAATATGGTGCAATTGCACATAGCCTTTTATTTTGGGGCATTTGTTGAAGTCAGGCAGGCAGTGTATTTGGTGAAGGAAGAAGAACAGATTAAGTGGTCAAGGTTTCCTTGATGTGCTGATCCAGGGAACAAATATGATAAAATAAAGAAAACATACATGTGCAGATACATTACTCATTCATTCATTCATCTTCCGAAACCGCTTATCCGGGTCAACCCGGGTCACGGGGGGCTGGAGCCGATCCCAGCTGCATTGGGCGAGAGGCGGGGTACATCCTGGACAGGACGCCAGTCTGTCGCAGGGCTGACACATAGAGACAGACAACCATTCACACTCTCATTCACTCCTACGGGCAATTTAGAGTCACCAATTAAACCTGAGCTGCATGTTTTTGGACTGTGGGAGGAAGCCGGAGTACCCGGAGAGAACCCACGCACACACGGGGAGAACACCACACACAAGGGCCACGGGCGGGGATCGAACCCGCAACCCTCTTGCTGTGAGGCAAGAGTGCTAACCACTACACCACCGTGTGGCCCCAGATACATTACTTTAAGTGGTAATAAATAATAAGCATCCTGCAATTAAAACACCAGATTAGTCAACGGGAAAATATTTACATTTAAACCGTATCGCTGGTTTTAATTCCAAATATATATCTACTCTGGATTGGTACTACTGGAGCCATACTGGTTACTGCCTAGTTGATAAGCACCTGTGTCTCAGTATTTAAGGCTGGTCTGGAAACATTGCTCTGATGTGGAAGATTGCCAACATGTCTAACCAACCATCTGGCATCTTTCAGAGAAAGACTTAATCTTCATCATCAAACATCACCATCGTCTTCGATCATCTTCACACACACACACACAGACACACACACAAACCACAAACACACACGTAGCATTCTCTCGCTCCGTCTCTCACCCCACTTGTAGTGTAGGATTGATATCTTATTATGTCGTGTCACTCATCCAGATGGACCCATGTTTAGACACACACCAGCCCCACCCTAGAACACACCTGACCTCTGACCTCTTGTAGTGTTGCCTTGGAAACGTGTTCTTTGGAGATGAGAAGGGCCAGGATGGAGAGGTGGGGAGAAGCCATGAGGAGGAGGAATAGGAGGAGGAGGAGGCAGGGGGAGGTATCTGTGTTTGGTATTCTAGCCCAATCTCACGGCTGGTTAAGATCCATGAATAGAGAGTGAGCTGGCTGCGAACAACCCCCCCCCGATCCCTCACTGTCTCCTCTGTGTCTTTTCCTAGGTACTCCTCCTCTCTCGTACTCTGTCTGTTCTCTTTCTCTCCTTGTTTTCTCTGCTTTGGTGCCAGACAGATGGTTCAGAACACAAACATTCCTTACACCCTAATAAATAAACTGAAGGAAGCGAGAGATCATTTTCTTTCTGAGTGAAAATGAACCGATCTATTGCGTGTGATGTCATAATGATACCAGCTCCTTGTCAGTTTTTAGAATTGTACTCTTACACTCCAAAAAACCATTATGTTGCTTAAAGAAAAAAAAAGCTTGATTATTACTACTTTGATCTGATGATTTGTAGTTTGAGCCATCATTCCTTTTGGTTATAAAAGCATTGCACTTCCAAAAGTCGCGAGATGACAAAACATTCAAACATTCAGTAAAAAACATGAGCAGTCAGATGATCAGACAGGTTTCTGTATGTTTCTTTATGTATTCCCCAGGAAGTTCTTATGTAGTTGTAGCCAGGATATATGTGGAAAAAGTAAAGAAAAGGTGGAGATTTTGTTTCTGAGGAAACACTTCACATTCAATATCCACTTTGTCTAATATAAAAATCTAAATGAATATTATACAGCCACGCTAGTGACAGATAGAATTAGATCTTAAACAGCCTGATCTCACAAAATCATGTGAAATGACCGCCTTCTTAACACTGAATTCGGGGTTAAAACGTTGTGATGAAAAGTCAGGATTCATTCTCAAGACACCAAGAATATCGTTATTAAATTTTATAACAATCTTTGGAATAACTGACTTAAAATGTTGCTAAAAGCCAAACATGTCAACCACATGACGGTGCTGAAGGAATGTCATCCAAAAATGAGGGACCAACTGATTTACATTAAGACTAAAGGTGCGCACAAAAAATGATTGACACTATAAAGACAACATGTTTTCATTAGCCTGACAACTAGCAGCAAATGATCCAATTGAGCCATGGAAAATTATCAGGAAATGAAAGTTTTTTTCCCCATATATTGCAACAGCACATGAATGCAGCACAGATGCCCATTCTTACAATTTTAATGAGTGAAATGTATGGAATTTGCATGTTCTCCCCGAAGCAGTTAAATATAATGGATGGATGGATGGATAATTATATTTGTTTATAAAGTTTTTTCATATTTGTTCTAAGTAAAAAACAGACGGTTTACATAACACAAAAAACCCCCCATGTATCATATACAAATTATAATCTCCTCTCCTATTATTAGAAAATATCAACCAAGCATCATTCAGTACAGAAATAGATTTCAATAAAAAAAACATAAGATAAGTGTAATGCTCATGCCTGTTCCAGTTCATTTTGTGAGGTGGTGTAAAGTCTGCAACTTATACCATCTGCTGTGTTGCAGTAGGTGAAGGTAAATGTTCTACTACGCTGTTTTGGTTACAAAAGGATAAATTGTACATTATTGTCTTATGTCCAGTTATAAAACCATACTTATTGTTTTTGTTTGTTCATTTTTAGCCCAAAAACTAGGGTTGCACTTTTTCCAAAGCATACTTTTACTCCTTTTCTCATTGTTTACAGCCATATCCTATTTAAAAATAACAGGAAATATATGCACTTATTATTAATATTATTATTGTTACTTTAGTAGTTAGACATATTTATGTTGTGCATTTGCACTTTACTGTTTGTGTTTTCTTTTTGTCTACGCATGGGACAGTGCGAAACAAAATTCCGATTCCTTTGTTTTTCTTTTACATTTGAAGAAATTGACAAATAAAGCTGACTTGAAACTTGATGTGAATCAAGCAAAAAAATTGGGGGAAAAAATGTAATGTGAGTCCCTGTCAGGTTTTCACACTGTAATTGTTACTTTGTATTCTGACAGAATTGTATCTTTTTGTATCTGAGAAATCATGTTTCATATTGCATTGGCATAGCAGAATGCTTTAAGTAGTGCCTATTAACCTCAGCCACTGTTGCTATGGTAAAGAACTCAGTAAGAGGCGGAAAACAGAACCCTTTTTGTTACGAAGTTCTCTATGGTTCTCTATAGCAGTGGTTCTCAACTGGTCTGGCTTAAGACCAACTATCACCCCATAATAACAAGCCGCGACCCAAATCCAGGAAAATTTCAACTTCTCAAATGCATTCAATGAAAAGATGGAGCAGTTTGAGCCTGAGATAGTTTACAACATCACAGTTTAATGATAAAGGTAAATATTCCCTTTAACACTCAACTCGCTGCATCTTAACTAAAACACAAAAAGTGCATCTTAGGGACACAAGGTAACACAACACGCATAAAAATTCAGTAACCTTTTTCCACAGACTCAGCAGCTGCACAGACGGGAAGTAAAAAAGTCCAACTATAAAGAAGTTGTTTCAAAAATACTCAAATTTCCGCCACGCTCAATCAGCATTTGAAAACAAGCAAATAAAACCACAGGTCCACTGAAAAGGGGTCCGCGACCCACTTTTGGGTCCTGACCCACCAGTTGAGAATCACTGCTCTATAGCATCACAAAAAAAAGAATTATTCTAATATACTATATCTGATCCAAATAAGAGTAATAAAACCACAATGGCCCCTTTATTCTGTTCCTAGTATTGTTTTGTTGTATGTGTATGTATGAAGAACCCCCCCCTCCTCCCTCTGTGTAATCTGTATAAAGACTGATGACTTTCAGATGTGATGGTGATCTGTTCCAAAACTCTCTGAAACTAATGAGGTTTACTCACAAATAATTTTGCGTTCTTATGGGACACAGAAACAGTCAAGTATTAAAGACCAGTAATCATTTATCACATGTAATCAATTACACCCCCACTACTACTACACACTAACATGTGGTGTCTTCATGGTTACACAAAAAGTCTTTGATGAGAGTATGTTGCATAAACTCAATGGTGGATTTAAGAAAAAAACAATATCTTTTCACATTTACCAATAAACATAACCCATATATACACATTTCATTGCCAAAAACCTCCACAGACAGATCTTTTCTTTTGTCCCATGCAGTGGACACATGCACACATGGAGGCTAACAGTAACAGAGCAGTGTTGACAGCAGTCTCCTTGGTAAATATTTAGCCAAGTAGGCTGACTCTAATCTCCCAGCATGCACTGGGCTGAGTTCTCACTTATCCAGATGGATAGCTTTGCTGGGAGTCATTTTGGTAAACAGCTCTCATATGTTCTGCTATGTTGCAATCCAGACAAATACATGAATCATTCAAGTGGAGCCAACAAGTTCCTCTTTCTAAAGTGCTGTGAAACATATCTCGATTCAGTTTATTTGTGATAATTTAGAATGATTTAATACAGAGCAGCAAGATGTACTGCTGTGGATTTTTTATAGTTGAAAATAACTGAGATTGGGACTGAGATCATGGCTGTCTGGTTGACCATCATCTCCTGGCAGGTAACATATCAGTATCACTACAGCAGCATACGATACTGTACACATAGACAGAACAGGGTCTGTCCATTCTGTTCTGCATATACCGTACTATCTTTTATTGTTGTTTCAGTATTATTGTGTCATGATTTATGATGTTTTGTTATGGTATTTTTAAAAGTATGATTGCACTCCATTTCTCTGTGATTGAATTGTGTTGTGTTTGATTTGTTGACATAAATATTCCATTTATTAGGCTAAGGGGTACTGTGTGTATTGTGTGCCACAAGTGGCATAATGACTTCCTGATATTTGCCCTTATTATTTTTCGCTACTTTAATAAACTTTTTAATTTTAATCTGATGCTTTTATATATATACCATATATACCATATCATATATACCATATATATATATATACCATATCATATAAACCATATATACCATATATATATATACCATATATATATACCATATCATATATACCATATCATATATACCATATCAACTACAGACCTGTGTTGTGTAATGTATGTTCTTGTCCTTTAAGGAAGCTTCTTGTATACTCCTAAACTTTTGGTCTTTTGCTTCTTCCATTCTTCCACGGTCTGAAAGCTGAACATTTTTAATTTTGACTATTTCTATGCTAACTGGAGGAGAGAGACGTTAACTCGACGAGGCAAAGCAATAATCATGCTGGAGATTTTCTCGCATTGTCTTTCACAAGGCTTTCGAAACACCACTGGCTTGGAGATGACAGAAATGTAGATTGTACAGCTTCATTCCTGCCAAGGTTGAAATTTCCATTGCTAATATGAACTTTGCTTAAGCGCTTATAATGGTAGCGTCAATTCAGCCTGGTTATTGTTTTTCCACTAAAGTAAAGCAAAGCTGAGAAAATTCCTCGGTAAATATAAACTTTGCTTAAGTACTTATATGGCTGTTTTCTCTCTCCCATATGGCGGCCAAAGGCACAAAGCCTCAGGGGGAATACCAAGCAGCTCAGCTAAGCCCCCGTCCCCATCCACTAGACAAAGAGACAGCTCTTCAAAGCAGCGCTGAGCCTTTTAACAGTTAACAGCGGCAAGCACTTTTAAACGTGACAGTGTTTGAGAATACTTTGCACCGCTAAACCCTTGAAGATCTCCCACATGACTCAGAAAACTGACAAGATGAACTCATGGCTATATGAGCTTAGTTGCATTTTCTTTCCTCTTTACTTTCTTTTATTGTTTGTCTAATTAGTTGTCTTGTTTTTAATTACATGTCTTGCTCCCCTGTAACGAGAAACTACTTATGCAACATATACCATTTGTATATAAATATGCAGTTTGATGCATTTGTATATGTATGTTTATATGTACGCAAAACGTTGTTTGTGAATATTTCTTTGTAGATGATTTGTTTTGTACAGTGTTGTACAGCGGGTCAACCAGACTGACATCTAAAAGGGCAAAAAGAAAAACAAGATCCCTCTAAACAACAGTTTTCATAAAAGATAATATAAGATAAGAAAAAAAACTTGAAGCTTAGCATCAAAACGTGTGCATATTTAAATAAAAAAGGTTCTTGTTTCAGTGTCAAGTGAACAATCCTGCTTAAAAGAAGCTGGAGTTAGAAGGCAGCGTGTTGCTTTAGCAGCGCCAGTCTTCAAACTTCACAGTAGAAACAGATTAGTCGATGGGTTAGCACTATGGGAATTGGACCAGGGACAAATATACAGTGGCCCTGAAGTGCAAAACACAACAACAAATCAGAAAACACAACGGCAAGCCACAAAACACAAGGACAAATCAGAAAACATGTCGAACGGACAACTGATTTTCACACTAATTGGCTTATATATGCAGCTGTGTTCTGCCTCAGTTAGAAGATTTGTCACATATTTATGAACATATTACTGGTGATTTCCAGGTTGCATCTCCTATCTACTGTGGAGTGAACACCACATCACAACCACCTATAAAAACAAATGAATGCATGAAAATATAATGTTTGCAAGATGGGTTAGAGGTGGACTCACCACAGCAAAATTAAATAGCTCATGAACCTGTTCACCATGATCTACTCATCAACAGTGACAATGTTACTCTCTTGCCTCGGGAGTATCTTGTGAAAATACTGGAACATTTATATTCCAATGCTTTTCAAATGTACAATGTCATAATCAGGATGGAGCAATTCAGCAGCTAATGGTGCTGTGTTGTGCGATTTGTCACTGTGTTTTGTAATATGTTGTTGTGTTTTGCAATTCAGGGCCATTGTACACATTTTTAACCCAGTTTAAAACCACTTAAACTAATTAACCAACTAACTAACTAACCACTGTGTTGACTGCAGAGCGCCCAAAGAAAATATAATATAAAATAATAATAAATAATAAATATAAAAA
>CAFUXE010000777.1:662519-676552 GCA_903364295.1 Serranus cabrilla | reverse complement strand
AGCATTTCTCTACAACTACTAACCTTCACCAGAGTGCAATGACATTTAGAAAATGCGCATATGGAGCTTTTGTGGCATTGTGTTTGTATATTTGATTTTGCAAACATGACATAACTATAGTATCAGTAGTTCTGTAAACATAACCACTCCACATAGCTGTAGCCGACGCTGTTAGTGGTGTGTTTTCGGAATTAGAGAGGCCGTCCACACGTACGTAAACGATCTTTTTCCTCTCCGTTTTCCCTGGCAGCGTATCAGGAATATTTGCGTCCACACGGATCCGTCTCAATACGCTACTTCATATGCCAGGCCTATAGGTGGCGCTGTTTCAATTTCAGAATTTCACAGAAAAACGGAGAGGAAGAGACGGAGCATGCGCACAAAGCTTGAGCGCTGTTTACAAATCGGCAGTAGAAGAACCCATCAGTCCATCAGCCTATTTTGCTCAGTGTGGTGGCTCAGGAGCATGATAACAACCCCAGTAAACCTAATAGGCTCAATATCTTCTCCAGCAGGAACACGAGCATGTAGTCCGACATTGTTATTGATGTTGTTATGAGACGTCTCGCGGGATTTAAGAGGTGGAAGGCTAAGCTCGAGGGGTGTGGCGATGACATCATCGAAACGCAGATATCCGTCTTCGCCGTCCACACGAATACGCTAGGGATGCGTTTTCGGATTTATTCACCCTGGGACCCGGTTTCAAAAAAGTGCGTTTTCGGGCTATGCGTTTACGGGATTCGTGTGGACGGTCGGTCCAAACGAAGCAAAGCATATGCGTTTAAGGCAGAAATCGTATCCTTGTGGACGGCCTCAGAGTTGTGCAACTCTAGTTGAATCGAAAAAGGAAGGAAGAAGTCCAGCAAGCCTTTAAAACCAATGGATTAAAAAACAGATTATTTGATTCAATGAGTTTTATATTTTAGATTATTGGTAAAAAAATGTACAAATAATTAACTGGACAACCCCAGTAAAGTGAAAACCAGCATTATCATTTTGTGGTTGTACGCCTCCACCAACCAGCCAGTTGCAGCCTACATCAACTCAAATGACATGTCCGTCTAAACACATGTGACCCTCACAGTAGATAAAGTTAAGTTAAGTTAAGTTAAATTTGAAGTTGCTTCACAGAAGCTTCAAGTTCTAGTAATTGGATGCTTCTCACAGTTCAAGGTGGGCACCCAAGATTATAGTGTCACAAATTCAGTATCTGACCACGTGATTCTTTCTGTTCCTGAGTTATGGAGTTGAATAATGTTTAGAAAAGTGCTTTTGCTTAACCATATGACAGTGATGTTCAATCAAATCAATTAAAAATCAAATCAAAAATCAAAATTACTTTATTTATCCCTGAGGGGAAATTCATTTAGTCTGTTTACTCTTGAATTAGAACGCCTGATGGCTGTTGGAGCGAAGGATCTCTTGAATCTCTCTGTCCTGTAACAGAGAGAGAGGAGGTGTCCACTGCTTCCTCTCTGGTCCATGAAGGTGCTGTGCAGCGGATGATTCGGGCAATTCATGATGGTCTCCAACATCTTCATGGTGCATCTCTCCACCACCTCCTCCAGAGTGTCCAGCCTGACTCCAATCACAGATCCAGCTCTTTTGACCAGTCTGTCCAAACACCTTGCATCTCTGTGTCGGATGCTGCCTCCCCAGCAGACTGCTGCATAAAACAGCACACTTGCCACCAAAGACTGATAAAACACCTGCAGCATCTTACTACAGATGTCAAAAGATCTGAGCTTCCTTAAGAAAAAGAGGCGGCTCTGCCCCTTTTTGTAGATAGCGTCTGTGTTTAGGGACCAGTCCAACTTATTATCCAGGAAAACCCCTAGATATTTATAACTTGGCACCACCTCGATGTCCACCCCACCAGTATTCACTGGCTGAAGAGAGGGCTTGAACCTGCGGAAATCTATGACTATTTCCTTAATTTCCTTAGTTTCCCTATGTTGACCTTTGAAATTCATAATTTCCTCAAATTTACATTTTTTTATGTAAAAATGTGTCTTGATTTGAAAAGTAAGTCTTGATCAGTGGCAAAAAATGTATTTTGTGATGTCAAGGTGACCTTGACCTTTGATCTCCAAAATCTAATTAGTTTATCCATGAGTCCAAGTAGAGTAAGTTTGTAGTTCGAACAGTGGATTGCAACCAAAGCCAGTAACATCTTTACATTTCCCTTCTGCTCGACTGCGACCTGCACTGTCTGTCTATGATGGTTTGTAATAGAAAAAATATGTTTTCCTTGATTTTGTGGTTTCTATGAACATGCAACATTTGCACTGTAAACTGAGTGTAGGTAGGTTCACTTTTCACTGGACTGCTTTTACTTTTTTGCGTGCATGAAGCTCTATAAACCTCAAAATGAAA
This sequence comes from Serranus cabrilla, assembly GCA_903364295.1. Taxonomy (NCBI): domain Eukaryota; kingdom Metazoa; phylum Chordata; class Actinopteri; order Perciformes; family Serranidae; genus Serranus; species Serranus cabrilla. Next base: position 674,176 of record CAFUXE010000777.1, on the reverse strand, counting down.
TGAATCTTCAAGGTAAAACATTGTATGTGTGTGTGCGTGTGTGTGTGTGCGCGCATGCGTGCGTGCGTGCGTGTGTGTGGTTTAAGCGTTTTGCAAGTCGTGGAGAGGTTGTGTCCAGGGAGCTGCTTGCAGGTCTTGTTAGCACAATGAGTAGCAGTCAGGGGCAGTGTTTGTGCAGGTGGAAGCCCCTGCTGTCAGAGCACACATAAATCTGCCAGGGGTGGGAGTCCATGTGTAACCTGACAGGACAGACATGTTTACTACCACAGAATAGCACAGCGACTGACCCAGTGTGGTCAGTCGCTGTGCTGTGTCTGAGGTGGGACTTAGGTTAAATTGTTTGCACAAACCTCTGGTTAACCTTACTTTCCTAATAGATTACTATAGATTTTCTTGTAATACATTACAATTAAACTATCAAGCATTGGTACATTGGCTACATTGAAGTCAATTGACCCAGTCCTTACTCTGGCCTGGGTGGTTCCTTTGTCCAAATATGTAAATTCTTAAAATGTGTAAAAGACCCTGAGCTGGAATGAGACTATAGGTTAAATTTTTTTCAGTATCCTCCACTTCAAAATTGAAATTCTTTGCTGAATGAAGTGCTGGAATCACATAATCATAATCTGACAAGGACAAAAAGAAGGTTAAAGAAACCCAAAGATGAAACACAAACATTTCAGTCATTCGCAGTTGAAAAGACATCTTGATAGATGTCCACTTCAATCTTACATTTTAAATTACGCACTTCAATGTGGTTTAAACACATTAAAATAAATGTAATTTGGCCCACTCCCCAGTTTACCAGTTTATGATGTTGTCACAGACAGTGTATACATATATATATATATATATATATTAGTGCTGTCAAAGATATTGCGTTATTAATGCGTTAACGCAAATCAATTTTAACGCCGTCATTTTTTTATCGCGAGATTAACGTTGTCTGTGATGTGACCTGGTGAACTTGTAGTTTTTTTTATAAGCTGTGGCCACTGCTAGTAACGTTAGAAAAACTACGGGATCCAGCTGTAAACCGGGAACAAAACAATGGACACACCCACGCTATGTGGATGACAAGCGTGAAATGGATGTGAGCAAGATTCTGAATGGAACGTTTAGTTTCAAAAAGTTGTAGAGTTGTAGAGCCAAAGTGTTAATTTTATCTGAAAATACCTGGTTGTTTGCTCTTTTGAGTTTTGTATTTTGAGTTTACTTTCTTTGCATGTTGTGTTTATTTTTGGGTTCTTGAGTTTTTTTTGTATTGTATGTGTGTACCATACCCAAGCGCCATGTATGCAGTGGCAAAATCTATCTAAATTACTTCAATAATCTGAATTATTCTAGGATAAGCATGCACTGTATATAACAAAAATTAGAATAACACATACTGGACGTTTTATAAATACTGGACTATAAAATGTGGTCATAAACTCTGTTTAGATTACCACATTTAATTCACTTGGGAGTCCTCAATTTCTTAAACCAAAGTTGAGTTTCTTAACAACAATCTTTCCTGAACCTTAGCCAAGTGCTCTGAGTGCCAAAATAATCATCTTGGATTGTCATCCTGCACTTAAGTTTACTGATACATTGAGTATCAACATTTTGTGACTGCTGATAAAATCATTAAAAACATATCCTCAATAGATGATGAAAAAATGTTCAGTTTTTTTCATGTAGTTGCTAGTTGCTGATAGCTAATAGTTGCTTATAATTATGATAGCAACTTTATTTATATAGCAACTTATAAAAACAACAGCTTCGAAGTGCTTTGACTGAGAGCAGGTAATCACAAAGGGCGGCTGTGGCTCAATTGATAGAGGTAGCTTGCATGTCCAAGTATCCTTGGGCAAGATACTGAACCCCAAATTGCTCCTGATGCTGCGTTGATCGGTGTTTGATTGTATTTCTGATGTAGGCAGGTGGCACCGTGTAGGGTAGCCTCAGCCACCAGTATGAATGTGTGAAAGGGTGAATGAGCGTCTGTAGTTTAAAAGCGCTTTGAGTGGTTGCAAAGACTAGAAAAGCGCTATATAAGTGCAGTCCATTTACCATTTACAATGATAAAGGACAGTGTAGCATCAATCTCTGATACTGAGGAAAAGCTGGCTCATCAAGTAATAATAAAAGAATGAACATGGTGTTGTAGTGGTTGGCAAGAGGGTCGCTGGTTTGAACCCGTCCTGTTCTGAAAGTTCTCCCCTTGTTGGCCTGGTACTCTGTGTTACTCCTGGTACTCAATGTTCCTCCCACAGTCCAAAAACATGCAGCTTGGGTTTAATTAATAAAAATCTAAATTGCCCATGGGAGTGAGAGTGTGAATGGTTGTCTGTCTCGGTGTGTGTCACACCTTGCCTAAAATCTGGTTTATGTTAAAACCGGTAAGAAGCTAGCTGCTGCGTTCTGAACCAGTTGGAGGCGAGAGGGAGGGAGTTGCATTAATCTAGACGGGAGAACATGAGGATACTTTTTCCAGGTCGGAAGGTAGCAGCATGGGTTTGATTTTGGAGATGGAGAATAAATGGAAAAAACTGGACTGGACAACTTTTCTAATGTGTGGGTCAAAAGTGAAGTTTGAGTCCAAAGTGACACCCATATTTCTGGCAGAGGACTTCATGATGGCGGATTGTGGACCAAGATGATCTTGGAAGTGACTCATGGTGTGAGGTGGACCGAGCAGTATGATTTCAGATTTTGAGTTAGTTTCGGGCCATTCAAACCGCAAATCGTAAAAATTAATCAATGAAATCAATAACATGCTAGTGCACCCACATGTCTGTCTCGAGAATGGCTATTACACAGCTGGAATCTTATGTTAAATATATAATTAACAGCACATTCTGACTGGTTTTATGAGAAGAACCTAGAAGACAGGGTGTGGATTACTGACTTGAACTGATCACTAAGACTTGTTGTTCACAAATGTTACCACAAATATCCTATCCTGTCTTGAATATGGGCTGATTGTGAATGGTGGAGGGGAAGGACAGAGCGGCTGCTCAGCTTTTCCCCATGAGAACCACCTGCTTCAGAGGATGTTAAAGTGTTACGCAGTCGGCCTCTCCACAGCCCCCACAAAGAAAGCAGTGTGGTGTAATCTCCAGTGCCTAATCTCTAACCTTAATCACTGGAACACTGTGGAGAATAAAGGCCGTGGCCTTTTTGAACAAGCACCACCAAATGGTCTGTGCAATTAATCTCCAATTCAGCCACACAAAACATCCAATTTGTATGTTAAAGAAGGATGTTGGAGGTAGAAAGGGCCAGTTGTCGTTGGACTTTAAGACTGGTATTTATGTAGTCCCCTTCAACAGCAATCTGCTGCCTGGTGAATAGTGATGTTTTGATGTCATGCCATGTGGTGGGACGTAGAGGCGATATATATGCTGCACAGGGGCAGACAGAGCAGGGAGGAGGCTGAGAATGTAGAGGTCAGAGTAAGGCACGAGGCATGATGGTTTCTCCTTTGTTTCCCATTATCTCCTAAAGCAGAGGTTCTCAACTGGTCTGGCTTTGGGACCCACCATCATCCCGTCATGACAAGATAAGACCCAAAACGAGAAAAATGTTCAACTTCTAAAATGTTGAACAAAAAGACACAACATTACAAAAAAATGACACAAAATTACCAAAAAAAAGACAGAAAATTACCAAAGAAGACACAACGTTTTCCAAAAAAGACACAAAATTATCAGAAAAAGATGTTAAGTGACAGAAAAGGCACAAAAACCCTAAAAAAAATTACCCAAAAAGACATGAAATCAAACAGAGTGAATAGACAGCATGAAAAAAAATCACCTTCAAAATAAAACCACAGGATTTTTTTTGCCCAGGTAAAGGCCCACGACCCACTGAAAACGGGTTCGCGACCTACTTTTGGGTCCCGACCCACCAGTTGAGAATCACTGTCCTAAAGCATGCACACAACTTTTTGTGGCACACTACTGTTACACACTCTGCCAAGGTGGTCCCTTATACTGTCTTCAATCACACACATTATTGTATTGTTTTCTGAAATGTTCAACACATGCTGTTCATTAAGACATTTAGCACACTCACCACTTCATTGTACAGCATTTTAAGATGTTAATTTTAAAGAAATGTTTTCCCCCACAATAATCAAGAGTGGTGAGCTTCAATTTGGCCTTCTGTTTGGTTTATAAATAACTGCTGAATAAAGTGTTTCTATGTTACATACATGCTACATTTTTTCTTTCTTGTAATGAGTTGTGCTTTAAGTCACTGCTGACTTCTTGCTAACTACCACGATCTTTCCTGAACCTTAACCAAGTGCTCTGAGTGCCAAAATAATCACCCTGTATCATCATCCTCTGCTATAGTTTACTATACTGGGTCACTACTATAGTGACCCAGTATAGAGTCCTCCCCCTGAAGTCACTTTCCATGTTCAATTTGATCCCATATGTTTTTGCAGTAATTTTTAGGTTGATACAATTTGTAACACACATTTGCTGCTGAATTGGGCAATTTTGGATAAAATGGTTAAAAACGCCTCCAGAATGCTGTCAATACACCAAGACTTTGGAACAACACAGAAAAAATCCATGCTGTGATTTGGTTTCAAAACGTATCCTAGACGTCACAGCAGGCTTCTATGGGGACACACATCATCACGAGTGGGTTCATCAAATCCACGAGAATCTCAGCTTTCCAGTCCTTCCCAATGTAATGCATTTCACAGGCTGCTGATGGACTGCAGTGTGCTGATATTGAGCACACTGCAGTTGAATACAGTAGGCGAAGATAAAGAATACTTTGTTTGCCTTAAAGTGCATATTATCATCATAAAGCAGGCATGTATTCCTATTTTGTCTTTAGTGACATCATCCCCTGTGCAGAATGAAGATCCACATCAGATTAAAATTGTTCCTGTGTGTTTGATAATCAGCTGTCTGGTAGTCTAACAGAGACCTACTGTCAAGTCCATTAGTTTGCTGACCACCAAAACACAGTTGAGCCAGACGTGACCATGCCCTGAGCACACTGCTGGCGTGGCCTCCGTGGTCTCATAAAGATGCAGCCCACAGTCCAGGAGGGGCTTTTCATACCTCTTTCTGCCTTTAACACAGCTTTGAAGAGGGAAATAAGAGATAAAGCTGTCTTTGCCTGAAGAAAACGGAGACACACATGCAGCAAGGAGGAGGAGGAGGAGAAGGGAAGGTGTTCTGTTTCAGGATTCACAGGAATTAGTGGTGAAAGGTTGTGAAAATAACACCGAGACCCAAGCTGTGCGTGAAATTGTGAACAGAGGGATTAATGGGACTGTAAAATGAGCATTAAAGCCCACCCCCATCCCCAAACCACTTCACAAAGGTTTGTCTGAGTAGATGGCTCTACAAGGTCTCTTCAAGTGTGTGTGTGTGTGTGTGTGTGTGTGTGTGTGTGTGTGTGTGTAAAATGGCTAGAAACCATCCCCTCTTTCTCCATGATGACGTTAATTTAAGATGTCTTTGAAGAAATTACTGAGAAAAGAACAACAGTGATACAACCTCAAACCAGTTTGTAACAGCTTTTACATTTAGTGGTCTGGTTAGTGTCAGAAAGCGAACATTTACTACTTATTATTTGTAAGTTCCCCAGTTTGTTGACACAGGTTTGGTGTGTAATCTGTGTTTAGTTATACTGCTTGTGTAATCCAATATTAAAGTGCACATTGTCAAAGTTAAATCATTATTTCATGACAATGTAATTGTGACTTAACTTCCCAAGATTTGAAAGTGAGCTGCTGAAATGGTCTGTATTAAGACATATAAGACACCTGCAAACAGTTATTATCAGACTACAATAACCATGGATGATAGTGAGAGGTGTAAACGAAAGCCAAAAGGGATGCAAGTGCAGCTTTTACTTGTGCATGAAAGGAAGGACATTATTAAAGCAGGAGGTCGACCTCCTGTGTTACTGGGTTGTTTCTGTTGGTTTGTGAAGTGTGAACTTTTTTTTGGTTGCTTTGCAGTGTGAAGGGACATGCACATGCATTTTGGACAGCCAATAGAAATGCCCTCTTTCTGAAATGACCTCCCATCACAGAAAAGGTGGACCACAGCAATAATATACATTTGTGGAATTTATCCTGAAGGACGTACAAAGAAATAAAGAAAAATGCTTCACCCAAATATGCAAATATTTGACTGAACCCATAACACAATACTCTTGTATTCATACTGTACCTGCAGATAAAGCATGTGTTCTGCATCTTCTGAAGCATTGCAGTCTGGTCATCAGTGCAATGTTTGTGTTGTTTAACCTTTTTTTTTACAGCAAGTGCATGAAGCGCTTCTGTGTTGATTGCAGTGACATTTTCTGACATTTGAGCATATGGACACACATCTCAGATGGGATGGTAATACCGAGTGATAATCCCAAAAACTAACACTGAAGTCTGTTGTCTGCTTTTCAGTGATCAATACCACAGACACGCAGCTCTCTCCACAGCTGAGCTCCAGGTACACACACACACACGCACGCACGCACGCACGCACGCACGCGCACACACACACACACACAGATGCTTTAAATGCAGACAGCGAGACAACGCAAAAAATCTGGTGTCTGTCTGTCTGTCTATGTTGTATATCTTTCCATTGTAACAGAAGGGAAATGTAAAAAAAAAAAAAAAGGGTGTTCTTTCTTTGTCAACATTCAAGCAGGAAACATGCTCTGATGATGCTAAACTGTTCACAAATCCACATTATCCTACTCTTGAGGTCATTATCTAACCTGACGACATCAATTCTGTTCAGAATGTGAGTCTGAAACTGATCCATTGGGCTGTGATTATGGGGCGTGTTTCAACCGAACCAGGAAAAAAAAATGCCTCTTCGCTCTATTGGACAGATGGACAACCAATCAGAGCAACGTAAGACGTGACGTATGTTCAGCCAGGATTCCGGGCTGCCGACGGCACTCGTAATGTCCAACTCCTCGTGCACGCCGAGTTGCGTGATGCCCGTCTCAGACGCCTCCTTCCCTCTGTTCACCTAAGTGCGACCAAAAGTGAAACCACAATGAGCGACGGGTTTCCATTGTGTCCCAACTTCTTCGCGACGATCGGGGCCACCTGATAAATCAAACTCCTCTCCTCTCCAGCGGCAGCCGTGTTCGTTGTACACAAACCCAAGCGCTCCTTAGTCACGTGACTGTCGCTCATCTGTCCATCATCGTGTAAAGCCCGCCCTGACAATTTCATTGGTCATGTTTTTTTGATACAGCGCATAGAAGCTCCTCAATGGAGCAGTGCCAGACCGAACTGCCCGCAGAAAAATGTTGTAGGCGGGGCTAAAGTTCGGCTGCACCCAGGCTAGTCATTATCCAATTTTCCACAAAGAAAAAACCTTTGCTCCATGTGGTAATACTGACTGAGACTGTAGAAACTGGCTTTCAAACTGTTTGATTACAGTGTATGCCTTTAAGATAGAAAAGAAGATAATATATGATTATGCATGTGTGTGTGTGTGTGTGTATCCTTACCAGAACATACTTGCCAACAGCAGCCCCCTCACCTGTCTGGGCTTGGCTACAATGACGAGCTCAGGTTTCCTCAGTAGTCGTTAACAGTACAAGATTAGCCAATCTACATTTGTACTTCCTGTTGTTTCTGCCGGAAGGGCTCCACCAAAATGTACAAATTCTGCTCCGATGTTTGTGTTGTTCTCATCAACTGAAGAATCTAACACTGGTGATATAGTCCGGTGATATACTTAAGAGTATGAAAAAAAAACCTTTGCCATGCAGAGTACATTTTGACATATGTAGTTATGGTAAACGTTCAGTTAATGAGCAAAACAAATTAGAAGCTTTCTTGCATTTCCAGTGTGACACTTGTTTTTTTGTTGGTTGCCTGCTTAGAGAGTGACCATTAATCCAATGTCTCTGACACCTACATTCAATATAAACTTACTTATTAGGGGTCAACGGTGCAGAGCAAATGTTATATCCCTGTATTCCTTGAATAGCACTGGGTTTTCTGACATAGGCCCCGCCCACTTCTGCTGCATATTTCCTTGGCTTATCTACCGAATATCGCAAACCTACTTTTTCAGACTACTCCTACAATTTAAGCGCCATCTGCGTGAAACATTGCACATACAATCTCTAGATGAGTTTGATGAAAAGAATTTCCGATAAAATGTAAAACGCATTAGTTACAATCAAACAAACTTTTGTGCTAGCAAAAAAACACATATTGTTTCATATTGTGGTCAAAGTAAATGCTTTTGATTTCAAACTTGACCCACTTGTCCCCAACGTCATCAAGAGGATCCCTGCCAAATTTGATGCAAATCAGCCCATAGGGGGCGCTATTAACCCCCAAACCCCTGGTAATGATTGGTCAATGTGGGCGTGGCTTATTAGAAAAACAAATCCAAATCGCCACAAATTCAGCCTGTCACACTACTATCGCTCCCAGTCTGTGTCCTGTGGGTCCAACATGCATGACCTCCGTAAGTCGAGAGTTCCGACTTGCGCTGGAGGCTTGGACCCCGTTGATACCTGCTTGCAGGTCTAGTTACATTTACTTTTATGTGTTAACATCACTAATCTTTTTTTCTGCTTCCTGTGATTTGTCAGTATTGATAATGATTTCCCAATTAAAACTATGAAAAATGCATAACCTAATGATTTATTAATGTATCTCGAAGTCTGTTGTTCTTTTCTAAGAACTAATTTCCCCAATTTGTTTAGTGTTTTTAGATTTTAATGTCTAAATACTTAAACAGGAGAATGACTAACACAGGGACATATGATTATAACTTCTTCTTTTTTTCACTTTAAAAGCAGATATGAACTGATAAGTACTTGTGTCTGAATTATAATTGTTTAAAGTCACAGCTAAAGGAGAAAAATATTCTCTAAAAACTATTAGTCAAAGTGTCTGCTTTGACTTGTGGGTTGAACCCCGGGTCAAAACTTTCTGTGTGGACCTCCACACTCTTGCTTTCCACTGTGGAAGTCACACTGCTGCCTGACTCCCTAATCCAGTCCTGCTGGGGAAACCTATTTCACAGAGTGTTTGCATTTAAAGACATCATGCTCATTTTACAAAGTTTCTTGAGCTCAGGCTGCTGTTACATGGTTGTTAGGTGGGTGTGCTGAACTGAAAAGCATCTGTAAATGATTTGTCAGTGAGATGTCCTGGATGCATGGGCGTGAGAGCCACAGAAAAAAGGCTTGCAAAACAAATGAGTGCAGAAGTTAACCTCATGGAGCCACCATTAGACATGCACTGCCACCTCTGACTGCAGAGAGGCTGGAGGGAGAAAAGACTCAACAAGTTAATCCAATTAGAACAACCAATTGTTACGAACTAATACTTGTTGTAATGCAGACTAAAGTCTGTTCTTAACAGAGTCAGAGACCACATAAACACCCTTTTAAAGGGTCAGCCCTGCAAATACTTATGACTTGTACAGTCTTTGTCCACTTACCTGTTTATTATGGAGGTTGAAATTTGTAAGGCTGCTTAATTTTAGTAGGCTCATCACAGTCTCACTTTGTCTCATTGTCTCCTTTGGAGACGTCAATGAGCCATTAACAAGATAAATGCTTTAAGTCTCATATAAGGCTCCTGTGGCTAAAGTCTCAACTATTTCTCCTAGTGAATTTTAGGAGAAACAACAAGAGAAATGAATATGAAGAATTTGAGAATTGAAAGAAAGAAAGAAAAGAATTGAATTGTGAGAATCACAATTTTGTCTCCTGAGATGCAGAAGAGAGAGCCTTGAGCAGTAAAATTTTCCTCTGGGCAACCAAATATAATGCTGGAATGGATTGTTTTGTGTTATAGCTGTTAATAGTTGCCCTTTTTCAGTGGAATTCCATTTTCAGCGGAGCTCCATAATGAGCTGAGTTGTGTCTGCTTTACTGGCTTTGTAGTCCAGCCCTGGTTGTGAGAACATCACTGTTGAGGAGCACTCAACAGTGAAAAGTCACTTCATGTAAATACAACACTACACACACTACACTATACCACTACACACTGTATTTTTGTTTCTCTGCAGGTCACCAGAACAGGCCAGCTGGCAAGTGGCTCTCAGAGTGACAAGCTCTTATCTCAGGCGAGCCAAGCAGACCCTGAAAGTCAAGATCAACTGCACCTGGATCAGTGTGGACAGTGACCTCTCTGAGAACAAGAGCCTACGGAGAACACTGGGTAGAAAGGACTTACACAAGAGCTCCAGAAGGAGGATTATTAAAGAGAGAGGGAAAGTTTCCTTATCCAGGTGGAGGAGGCAGAGTCCGAGCTTGGTGGCAGGAAGAAAGAACACAGGGTTAGGGTTAGAGAAGCTGCCATCATGTTCGCTTGTATTATATGCTAAGTGGTACAAGGACTGCAGGGATATATTGACTTTCCACCTTTGTGTACAAAGGTCATTCACACACACACACACACACCAGAGACTGTAAAGCTGCCATTGGCATTGCCAGGCATTGGGCTGAATGGGACGAGAGGTCCAGCATCTTATTTTATGATATGACTTTTTGTTTTTCTTTTTCTAGTTGTTTGATTTAATTGTACATTCATCAGAATTAAATATTTCTGGATATGCACAGGACCTGGATTTTGGTGTAACACCTGTTTATATGACCATATACAATTACAATTGTGAAGGAGCACTTGCCCAATCAGAAAAACACTGTCATCGAGAAATCAACTATTTATAGAAATGGGTAATTTAGTTAGATTCCCTATTCAACAAACATGCACATAAACATCAATCTTAGTTAAATAAACATGAAATACCACATGGAGAAGTGGTTATAATGGTGGAACTGCAGCAGGAATTGCATTGGATGTTACTAGCCGTCCTAAAGCATAATGCAAACAGCTGATGCCGGGTAGACAATAGAATTAGTGACTTAAACTTTGCTCCAGGAGTAATGTAACGAAATGTAACAATCACAGCACATTTTCTGTAACAACACGAGGAACAAAACAAATTCTTAACCTGTTGGTGGACATTAGCACCCTTCACCCTGCTTACAAAATGACCTGCTTTATTTGAGAAATGCTATATTTAACGCTAGATGGTGATAATATTTGACTTTCAGTACCATAGATTCTCACATTCACTGGATCTCCCCCCAATCTGTATCAACAGAAGACAACATCCGTCTTATATTTTGTGTAGTTTACTAGAATATCACCAGATTATTGTGACCTAACCCAGAGGCCTACACAGCCTGCCTTGCTGTTGACATTGCTTCTTGCTTCCTTGCTGGTTTCTTAGCAACAATGAGCGGAGTTACATTGACAGCAGGGGGAAAAAGATGTTGGAGAGGACAGAAGCTGCTAAAAGAAGAGCTAGAAGTGAGGAATAACTAGCAGGATGAAGGGCTTTTAGTACGGAGGGAAAAGACAAGGCAGAGGCAAGGGAGAGTCCAGCAGCAGAGCACACTGACACGACTAAAGCAAACAGTAAATGTCCCGTCAGGCTGGAGAGAAGACTGGCCTTCATCTCTGACCTGCACACCCACAAATCTACAGACTTAATTGGAGATTCTGCCGTATTGCTTTCCATCAGAGTTTTTTATTTGCCAGTGCAGCCACACGTAACCTGAGTAAATTTTAAGGTGAAAAAAAGAGAAAAGATATCTAGAATTCAGCAAATTGAATCAGAACCACACTGCTG
>CAFUXE010000777.1:642703-655909 GCA_903364295.1 Serranus cabrilla | reverse complement strand
TGGGTTGGGAGACAAGAAAATACATTATAGAAAGCCTTCGACTTTAGGCGGCACACCCTCTAGAAGCCACATTTGAGATGCTCGGCTGACTGTGTTTTTGGATGTTTGACAAACAGGGCGCAGGGTACACACATCCAAAGAACGTCTACATGTGCTGGATTCCAAAAAAATCAGCATTATCACATATAAATAAAAACAAAAAAGACACATTTTTGTCCAAGTATACTGGTAAGAACTATATACATGTTGGCTTAATCAAAGTCCTCAGGAGAAATGCACCAGATTGGGCGTAGTTTCCACAGTCTCATGTGACACAATTGGTCCCAGAAATACATTTTAGTAAAGATAACGATTACATATACATATACATATTTAATTTGTGTTCACAACAGTCACGTGAAGTAAGAAAAAAAAACACACACACACAAAGAGGTTTCTTTAGAAGCATGAGCAATCACATGATCAGACAAACAAAGCCTCAGTTTAGCCAAACCTATTTGGAAGAAAAAAATGAAGGCAAGTAAAATTAACACGAAACATCCATAACAGATTACAGATCACGTCCTGGGTCTACTTTGGTTTACCACTGCAGCAGTTGTTTTCACATAGTTTTCTGTGAAATGAGGGATTATTACATAACACAGAATTCTCCCTTCTGTGGTTTCAGGGTTGCGGTGGCAGCGAGCTCAGTAAGACAGATCTCTCCCTACCAGCTATTAGATCCTGAGGTGTTCTTCGGGCGATATGGGATAAATATACCCACCAGGAAACATGCTTACCAAATGCTCAAAACACCACTACTGATTACCTTTCAAAGCCATGGCGGCAACAATTCTACTTTGAGCTTCTTTTAGATGCCCACACATTTTGGCAGCTTGAAGTGCTTTAGATAAACTGCTGGCTTGTTTACAATCTGTCTGGCCAGACTTTGTTGTAGCGATGTCATCAGCCATACGTCTCGGCAATTTCTTTGCTGATGATATGAAATCTTACCTGTGTGTACGGTGAGAGTCTAGCTTTGGTCTTGGGCCGGGATACTCTGCTCTTGGGAGTTCTGCAGTTTTCCGGAAGGCTGGCAGTGCTGCTGTTGTAGGGGAAGACCTTGGACGTCGCCTGATCGAGAGAAAGCTGGAGGCCTTTGTACTCTGTTTCCCTAAAGACACAAGCATAAATTCCATGTGGTGTTGGTTTATGTTATGTATTTACATGTCATAGATTGAATACAGCCTATAATGATATATATATAAAGGCTGTTTATTAAGGAACACAAACAAGCCCATGAGTACCTGCGTCTTTGGTTTTGCTCGAGGTGCAAAAAACCCATTAACATCTGTTTAGCAATTAGAGCCTGATCATGGTGTTGACAGGGCCAGCATGCAGAGAAATGTGTGTTTGTGCGAGTGTGACTGCTAGGAGGGGTGGGGGTGTGCTAAGAGGGCTGGAACGGCTGTTGGGATGCTTGTTTTACCAGAAGGATTGCAGCAGGGCCTTTAACAAACACTCTACAGAGGGAAAGCTGTCCAATCAAATACGCTGAGAGATTAAAGGCTATGTCTGGCTAAATCAGGCCCATAGGAGAAGCTTGGATGTCTCACTACTGGGAAATGGGAATTGATTTCTCGCTAAAGTGTTCCACGGATCTCACAATGGATGATAATTCAAGTTTGAGAAGTGAAAACCTGGACAGGGTTTACTTGAGACAAACAGGGATCCGTCATATCCCCTCTGTCTCAATTGATCTCCACACAAACACAGATTTGTACATACATGCAGACATCTGCATCAGTAAATCATCTTCAGCCAGTGTTAGCTATGTACGCATTTTGGTGTTTTTCAGAAAAACATTTTTTTAAGTGAATCCATGTGTGCAAAAACATCAAATGCAGATCAATACAGATCACACCACAGGACTCACTGGATGGTATGATATATATATATATCTACACACATGGCCTTTACAGTGAAGATATCCATCTAACTGAACACCTATGGGGAATTTTAGAGCAGTGATTCTCAACTGGTGGGTCGGGACCCAAAAGTGGGTCGCGGACCCGTTTTCAGTGGGTCGTGGGCTTTTACCTGGGGCAAAAAAATCCTGTGGTTTTATTTTGAAGGGGATTTTTTTTATGCCGTCTATTCACTCTGTTTGTTTTCATGTCTTTTTGGGTAATTTTGTGTCTTTTTTTTTTTAGGGTTTTTGTGCCTTTTTCTGTCATTTAACATCTTTTTCTGATCATTTTGTGCTTTTTTTTTGGAAAACGTTTTGTCTTTGGTAATTTTGTGTCTTTTTCATGGTAATTTTGTGTCATTTTTTGGTAATGTTGTGTCTTTTTGTTCAACATTTTAGAAGTTGAACATTTTCCTCGTTTTGGGTCTTTGTCTTGTCATGACGGGATGATGGTGGGTTCCAAAGACAGACCAGTTGAGAACCTCTGCTCTAAATGACTTCTATTATGAAACCATCAAAGAGAGCTCTGTCCTTTTTTACTCATGTATACATATAACTGACTAAATATGACAAACGGTATGCATGATATGCCATTGGAAGTGTGTGTATGGGGTACTGATGGCTGAGAGACCATTGTGCCCTAAACCAAAATAGAAGCAAACAGCACTGATTAAACACACAGCGTAGCTGTGGTAAGAGCCAGACCAGTAAAACATGTGGCTCTGTGCTGTGCTGCAGACATGCCTTCATTCAAAGGATTGCTAAATCACTGTAAGCTTGTGGTAGCAGTGGCAGGTCCACAGACCTGGAACAGGAGGTGCAGAGGTTATCAGAGCTGAACACACAGTGGGAGTTCACATGTAGGTGAAGTGGCCTTATCAGCTGTTATCCACGGCTATATACACTAAGTCTATTGGGGCAACAAACTCTACCCCTGACAACAACCCTCAATAAAAGCATACCTCCTGCCCCACATCCAACTGTCTGTCTTTTGTCCCATGGAATAAAGAAAAAGACCCACCATTCCCACCATCACCGTGTGGCTTAATCCATACAGTACCTAAAAAAATGTACAAAAGCAGAACATGGGAGGAAATAAGGCTTCATTTCCCATCACACCAAGCTGGAGCCCATAAACACTCATCAATTTTACAGCCAATCAATTAAAAGGCCATAAACACAAAGCTGTTATGGATTTGATGTAGGAGGTAGAGGAAATGTGTGTCAAGCTGTTCTCTGACTCTAAAGGCAGCCAGCCGCGCTGCTTAATGGAGGGTTTTACGAGCCTTATTCATTCACAAGCTCACTGTGAAATACGCACATCAGGGATCATAAAATAATGTGATAATAGGCAGGTGAATGGTTTTCTTCACTTGCAAATAAGTGCGGCTCGTGCTCTGCTGTGATTAGACTTGGAAAGTAGCAGCTTGTAAGGAAGATTTTCGTGGTGAATCCAGTGCTGTTGGACTGTTTACACAGGATTTAAGGCCCAACAAATGCAATCCCAGCCCAGTCAGGAATACTTCAGCTCTTGCTGCTGTTTATATATTCTGCAGCCGGAGCTGCAAGTCTTTTAGATAATCTTTGCCAGGTGACTGACGCCACCATAGAAAGTCCACCACAGGTAACAGCCAACACATGAGCACATTTAACAAGCTTTCTAAGGGCTCAGACATTCTCACAAAACTGGCATACAACAGAGCCGACACAGTGATAGAACAGGAAGGTACAAAGAGCAGGAAAGTTCTAGTTTTCCTAACAGGAGTCACAATCGTATAGTTTCTAACTCCGCTACACTCGCCTACAACACTAAAGAGTGAAAAAAACAGAATATGTTTTCTTCATCTGCAGATACTGCAAACCAAGCTTTAACAAACATGTGTCATATTTCCAATTAACCTCCAGTTAATTGCTTCACAGCAACTGTTTGTGTAAATCTCTAGTACCAACACTCATTATCTTTTCAAAGCAGAGAGTGACTACAACAGAGATCTGAGACTACACCCTCTGACTTTTCTGTCATTTCAAACCAGACAAATCTGACTGACAACTGTGTGTGTATATATATATATCACTACAATTTTATATTTCAGGAATCTGTATATACAATAGAGAGTAAACCTATAGTGAGTTTGTGTCATAGGGTGTACATTTGTTCCCAGTTTTGATTAAAAAGAAGAAAACTCAAACTTTACATTATAGGACTGTCTTAACAAGTTGCTGTTAGGTGAAAATGGCTCGACGATCAGTAGCGATCTTCAATCAGTGCTGGACTCGGGTAAAAAATCGGCCCTGGAATTTTCAGTAGGCCGGCCCACTTCTACACCATTAACGCAAAATGAATGAATTCAATGGTTAAATTAACCAATGTAAGCGTATATTAACCATTGTGTGCCATATGAATACCATATAATAAGCTCTAATGCACTACATTGAGCTTACTTATAAACTAATAAATTAACAGAACCCAAGCATTAAATTAGAACCAATATTCCAGAGTTATAGGGAACATAACTCAATTGTTTTATTTAAAAATTAAAATTATTGATATCTAAATCATGAGCAAAACACTCCAGGACACACTAACATTAGTTTAGTAAGGCAGGGTGATATTATATGAACTAAATCAGGTCCAAAGCAAGACTAAACCAGCGCTTAACTAAGACTTTTAAGATTAAAGCTGGACAGAAAACAAGATACAGGACTAAATCAGTGAAGCTTCACAAGTGTCCTCTGAAGATGGCAGCAGCTAGCAAGAGAAACATAAAGGTAAAAGAAAAACATTTACAGTCCTATTGTCAGAGAAAAAGAACCCTTATACATTTAACAAGATAAGAATACAGGATGATTCATCAGCTTTGGACTAAATAAGGGCTTCACTAGCACTAATCCAGGATTAAATAAAACGATGCATAAAATGAGACCTTAACCAAGAGTACACCTGGAGAAAAAAAACAGTACGACAGTACACTAAACCACTCTACATACAGTACGTATGCACTAGAAAAGAAACAAGAAAAATCCTGATTCTTGCCACAACCAAACGTGACAATTTGAACAATAAATGCTAGAGCAGGGGTGTCAAACTGATCCAGGAAAGGGCCGCTGTGGCTGCAGGTTTTTGTTCCAACCAAGCAGAAACACACCTGAATCCAATCATTCTAATCACCACAGCTGTCTCCACTCAGTTGATTAATTATCAGTATCACCTGTGCTCCTGCTTGGTTGGAACAAAAACCTGCAGCCACAGCGGCCCTTTACTGGATCACTTTGACACCCCTGTGCTAGAGTGAGTGAGTAGTCCTATCTGAAATATCTCAAAACAGCAATTTACTCAGGCATTGATTCTTTTCTGCAACTTTGTCAATTACTATGTTGTCAGTGCTGAAGTATTGCTCCTGCATTTTACGTTTACTGTCGAAAGTTGATGAAAAAGAGCCGGCCATCATCGCCGACTGACACTGATACAAGAGCTCCGCGCTGCTTGGCAGCTTGCCAAAGCCGTCTGTGTGAACAAGGGGGGGGTGCTGCTCAGATGTTGGTGCTCAGTGAGTGAGTGTTTGGGCTGACAGACCGGCCCACATGTCCATCGGCCCACCGGGAAAACTCCCTGTCCCCCTGATGGCCAGTCCAGCCCTGTCTTCAATTCTCTGAACCACTCAGTCTTCTTTAATTATATTAAATATGGGGTCATGGAGACATGCTTCCCTTATTGTTCAGTCGAACAAGACTGTGGTAAGGTTAAGGCTGGTGTTTTTATAAATACATAAAGAGACCAAACCACCCAGCCAAAAATTTATTGGTTTTAACTTTTCCATTTCAATAGTTTCATTTTTTATAAGGCTCAGTAATGTATGTAGGCACTATAGTGGTTGAATCCATATTTGGTGCTCTAATGAGTCACCATAAGGCAGGGGTGTCAAAGTGATCCAGTAAAGGGCCGAGTGGCTGCAGGTTTTTGTTCCAACCAAGCAGAAACACACCTGAATCCAATCAATCAAATCACCTCAGCTGTCTGCAATCAGTTGATTAATTGTATCACCTGTGCTCCTGCTTGGTTGGAACAAAAACCTGCAGCCACAGCGACCCTTTACTGGATCAGTTTGACACCCCTGCCATAAGGTATTCATGGCATGATTTTGGACAACAGTGAAGCTCACACAATACTTGATAAAGCCAAGACCCATTTTTCACTTAGGGACTAAATGAGTTAAGGTCAAGCATAAAGCTGTATATGGAAGCTTCTAGGACATTTAAAGTGTTCTTTTAAACTTGGCATTACTGTGTTGTTTACCTGTTGTGAACTCTGAGATAACAGCCTCATGAAACATTACAAACATGAACTACAGACCTAGAGGATTCAGAGGATGAATGTCCTTCCTTGTATACTATCAACAAGGGTTTTTCTTTGCATTTTAAGGAACAGAAGTTCTCGCCAAATGCTCAAAATGCTCAAAAATCTCACAAAATCACTATGGTGCTCCTCAAGATTTAAGTGTCTTGTGGTAGATTGGAGTGATTTTTGACATTTTTTTTTTAAATTCTCAAGTGAAGAAAAAGTTTGTATAACAAATAGTATCAACCTTTAAAATTGCTGGAACATATGGGCCACATTGAGCATGGGATATATACTCATCATGATGTTCTGAGTCATTGTACACTAATTATTGGAACTAGTGAATTAAGCTGCAAATAAAAGAAATGCTGCAAACAAAAAGAAACATCGCTGCAAATAAAGCAAACGATGCAAATAATAGAACAAGTGCCACAATGGAAGTTAATTACCGGGGACTATTATTGTCGGTGCACCGGTGTTTTTATGTGAGAGAAGAAGAAGACAGAGAGAGTGAGAGAAATAAGAAGAAAAACAAATGAACAAGTAAATGAAAAGGTTAGGGTTTACTGTCGCTATGTGACTCTACTTGTTATGGTTAATGATAGTAGCTAATAAGCTGTCGTAAATATGTAGCTGTCAGTTGTTTCCACTTGGGTGTGTTTTCGTTCCGGACTAGTGTTCGCTCGCCGGACCTCTGTAGTAGGTTGTGTCCAAAACCACTCACTCATGCCCTACTCCCTACCCACCGTGAAGTGAGCAGCAAATAGTGGACTATTGCTGCGTTCCAAAGTGAAGGAAGGATCCTCAAACAGCTGAATTTGAAGGACACTACGTCATCGATATCCGCCGAAGGACTGTTCCAATGTCCAGGATCCTCCGTAGGACAGAGTCCTTCTTTTGCAGAAATTCCAAGGATGCATGTGTGTATCCTTCTTGCGCCCGGATTACCCATAATGCCTTGCGCGCACCGGTCGACCGGAGGATTTAAAAAATGGCGAGTGCAGAAGCGGTGACGCCGGCGGCAAAATATGCATTTAAATGTAAATGTTTTCACTATAAAATCAATATTTGTTGAGTAATATAATAATATAAATAATATAGGAAGGAAACAGGAGCGCTGTAATTACACTGCGACAGTCAATAGCGCCAATATCCGTTATTATGTATGTATGACTCTGAAGGAAGGATCCTTGACATTGGGAAACAGCATATATGATGCACTCAACTCAAAACGGTTTCGGACACTACACTGCCGAGCCAGTCGCACAAAACAACGTCGCATTCGTCGTTGGCTGTCGGGAAGTTAATACGTGAAGCTTAAACATGGCCGGTAAATCACAATAACGGGGGTTTTCCCTTTGATAGAATTTCTTCATAATGGACTTTAAATAAATTACATGTCGACAAAACAAATAAAAAAGATCTATTTTAGAATAAGAGTTTCTGTCATAGCCTTTTTCACGCCCGTCTGCCATCTTTCTCTCAAACCGCACTGCATGATGGTCAGTATTGACGGCCTATATAGTGTATAGCGATGCTCACTCAGAATTTGGACACAAAACGGTATATTCACACTATAGTGCACTATATAGTGAACAGGGAGTGATTTCGGACACATTGCGGTGGTACATGGAACTGTGTTTTGCTGCATATTCGAGTGGAGTTACATCTTATTTCTCTCTTTCTTAGTCTTCTTCTTCTTTGCAGCCTTTCTTTTATTTTCAGCAGCTTTTCTTTTTATTTGCAGCCTTTTTATTATTTGCAGCGGCATTTATTTTTGTTTGAAGCATTTCTTTTATTTGCAGCAATGGCTGGTCCGTACAATTCTCTATAAAAGGAGGCATTGGTGGTGAGAACATCACCAGACTTAGTTCTGCTTGCTAAATTTAGACTTAAGTAGAAGTTTAGTTACTGTCAGCAATTCTTACTGAAATTGTACTATTACATTACCACATTTTTAAATATATTTCACCAGAAGCTATCAGGATAAACAACAGTAAAAAAAAAATTCTAGTTAATCAACTTAATTCACTATTTTTCCCAGTCTTATGTGAATATGTATATCACTAGCAACATAACTAAAAGCAACAAAGCTAAGCGGTTTTGTGTGAAAACAATACAAAAAAACAGACAGCCTCAGCTACTAGTGCAGTGGCAGCAGTTACCATGGCCACATTGCTCAATTAACATTTGATTTCTGAGAAATAAAGTGCACCAACTCCACCGTGATAAGACATAAACATAACAACACTGCCTGTAAATCAATCAGCATGTAGAAGCAGAGACGGATACTCACGTCAGGACATAGTTGACACTAACGATGCAGTGAGGACGGGATGAGCGGCTGTTGTGTACGATGGTTGCATAACTCTGAACCCAGACCCAGCCGCCGGGCTTGGCCAGGAAACGGTAGTACTTAGTGGTGACCTGACCCTTTACCAGCACTACATGACCAAGAGATGGGGAAAGAAATTACAGCAAATGATTACTATAGGGGGAAAAAAATGCTAATTATAGCATATATTCAATTACATTAACAGACCGAAATGCAGCACAACATTGCAGAAAAACAACTCTACAGACAAATCTAAAAATTGGAAAAGTCTCACATAGCCAGACCTAATATCATTCAGGAACCAAAGAAAAAACACTTGCAGAATGGACAGTGAAAGGGGAGAAGATTTCTATCTGAAATAGGTGGAACAGTCGGCATCCAGTGAGTCGGACTTGTGACGTTTTCTATGAATGTTTGGGATTTCTATTGCCAACTTATTAAAAAGAAAAGGTAATGTAACATAACAGCAGAACTGGCATTGACACAACATGAAATACCAGGACAATAAACCAGCATAACATAAGAAAACATAATATACTATAACATTGTATAGATAGCAGTCCGGTATTTGAATACAATACAACAATAGCAATAACGACAACAGGATACAATAGAATAAATACAAATAAGAAAAATACAAATAGGACAAGACACTTAAAAAACACAATAAATAAAAAGGTAAATAAGGTGCAGTGGTAAGATGGTGCTAATGACACTGATGATATGCTGGTGGTGTTATTGTTACAGTATAAACAGTATGTAAAAAATAAGAAGATATATATAATATAACAAGATATATATAATAGGTATAATAAAGCATATACATATTAATATTTGACTGTGAATATATATGTATAGCCATGAGTACAGTGTGTGTGTGTAGAGAGATTTTGTAGTAAGACAAAACAAAAGCTAACTCACACAAGTGATGAGCACATCGCAAGTGGAAGGAGTCACAGCTGTGGACATGATGATAGAGGGTCTTCTCGATTAGATCCTGAGGCTCGTAGCCCGTCAGCTCGGCAACCCTGAGCAACACATTTGCAGATCTCATTAAGCCTCGTACTTATAAAATATGTAACGTGCAAACATGCAGAGGAAGTCACGCCCACGCGGTTACATACTGCGCATGCAAACAAACATATAAGCGCTTAGTAAATGGACTGCACTTATATAGTGCTTTTCTAGTCTTTGCGACTAGATGCTTTTTACGGTATACAGAGAATTACAAACAGTGAAGAGATTGAAACTGAAATGCTATGGATGGATGAAAGACACAGCCTTTTTTTGTCAGACATTCAATACTTCATTGGCACCATAAAAACATGAGTATGGGAAACATCATCATTCATCTTCTGTAACCGCTTATCCGGGTCAACCCGGGTCACGGGGGGCTGGAGCCGATCCCAGCTGCATTGGGCGTAGGCGGGGTACACCCTGGACAGGACGCCAGTCTGTCGCAGGGCTGACACATATAGACAGACCATTCCAACTCTGACAACCATTCACACTCTCATTCACTCCTACGGGCACTTTAGAGTCACCGATTAACCTGAGCTGCATGTTTTTGGACTGTGGGAGGAAGCCGGAGTACCCGGTGAGAACCCACGCACACACGGGGAGAACATGCAAACTCCACACAGAAGGGCCACGGGCGGGGATCGAACCCACAACCCTCTTGCTGTGAGGCAAGAGTGCTAACCACTACACCACCGTGTGGCCAGTATGGGAAACAGTTGAGGAAATATCAACTTAATGTTACCAACTTGTATACTTAGCACCAAACTAAAGCGTACTGACCATAAGACTGTAGAGGAGATCTTTTTATAAGAATCTGCTGCTTTTACACTACAGACTGCACTCATTCACCCTTTCATACTGGTTGCCGAGGCTACCCTACACGGTGCCACCTGCCACCATCAGGAATTCATTCACACACCGATGAACGCAGCATCGGGAGCAATTTGGGGTTCAGTATCTTGCCCAAGGATACTTCGACATGTAGGCCGCCATGGTCAGGGACCGAACCACCGACCTTCCGATCAGCGGGCGACGGCTCTACCAACTGAGCCACAGTCGCCCTAGTGCAGGCAAATAGAACACTGTGATATACAGAAATGTACCTTGAGTCGAGAAAGATGAGCTTCATGTCGAGGCTGGCTCTGAACATGAACATGTTGCTGTGCAGTTTGATCTCCGTGACGGCGCTCGGCGGTAACGAGTGACCGACAGCGACCAGCCCGACGTTCTGATAACAGCCGTCAAACGGAGACATGTCCAGGCTGTACTGACGGATCTTCAGGTAGCCGCTACAGTGGATCACCTGCAAAAAAAAAAAAAAGTTGATCAATACAGGACGTATCGTTGTCAATTCATACATGTTCCAGTTGCCCTTTTAGTCCTGTTCTGGGTCACGGGATAAGAAGGAGTGCAGACACATCTGCTCTGTCTCATTATTAGATATGCTTGATATTTGCCATTTCTTGTTAATTGTGGCCACAATGGCAATTAAGCCACCTGTGCTCTGCCTGAGCATTAGTAAGGCTTCAAAACTAACTTAACGGCTTTTAACGGCAAACGCACAAAAAGAGAAAACAGTCGACTTCTGCCAGTCCACAACATCATCTGACAGGTTACTCCGCTGGCATCAAACACCTGCAGGTTGACATTCATGGTAGATTACATGGTAACATGAACAGAGAATTTCTATTGTTTGTCTCGCCATTGTTATGATATAAAATAGTGGCAGCCATGATAACTTGATGAGTTGCTGATAAGTGTATTATAAACCACTCTGCATGGTGTTCTCATTACATATATACATTTACTACCCAGCCTGCTTACATATATTACTATGCTTTAGTCCTTTACTTAAAACTGCTTAACTATCTTATCTTTTTATGTCTTAGAATCTGATTAGATTTTACTTACATTATCTTTTTTTCTGCCAAAGTCTGCCTCACTGCAATTTTTGTTCACACGACAAGAAAGAACTTGAACTTAAAATGTGCTGTGTTTTCCGGTGAACTTAACTTCCCTATAACTTCCTGACACAGCATATTCCCGTCAGTGCAGGGCATTGTTTTAATGTAGGGCTGTTTTCAATCTGCTGCTAATAATAATTCATAAATTACCACAATGAAGTATTGTATTTGCTGTCTTTTCTTTTTACGCTTGATTTTCCTTTTTGAAAAGAAATCCCCAACAATAGTTTCAGTCTAGTAGAAGAGAAATGGTGAAAAAAATAGAGACAGAGGTCACATCGGAACCAAACATAAACATATACAGCTTTGTGTACTCCAATAATAATAACTGGTGTCTTGTTTTGTGTTTGCTTCCCTGTATTGTAAACTTATCTCCCCAATGCCAACTCTTCAGATAGGAGAAAATTGTACAGGACAGGACCATCTGTGTTTGAAACATTATCATGTACTATGTGCAGGTATTTTGTCATCTTTTTGAAAATGGGAAATTACAAATTTGGAAAACTGAACATGGCTTCAGACAAAGTATATCTACTTTAGTTACACCGTCTCAGCTTAGGGACCACTTGTTGAGCTTTCAGCTATATCACACAATATCTATCAGTGGAAAATAAGTTCAATCTTTAAGCCACAGTGGATGAGAATTACAAAAAAATTGCTTGAATAAATTGAATGTTTGAATCTATGGTACATTTGGGAGCTGTTTCTTTGTCAACCTTTTTTTATGACACAATACCACAAATTCCCTTAATATTCTAAAAGTATGACTATTACAAATGCTTTGAATTGACTGAAATAATTTGATATTGAACAGAAAATGTATTTGGTCATTTTTCCAATTTGTCTGTTAAAAACATTTGTGTTCATGCCAGTTTAACAGCACAGCCCAACTATTACCTTGTAGCCTCCACAGGTAAGACCAGCATTTCTTTTAGCAAGGACACATTTCATTCTCAGAAAGAAGGAGCGTTCCATCTCATATTCTGCAAATAATGTTTCAAAAACATGCAAAAAAAAGAAAGTTATTTCTCTCGTATGATGAGTTCATGCCATACATAGTACAATATGCCTGGGTTGTGGATTACCGTGAACAAAGTGTGAATGGTAAGGCTGGTGTGCTGTGAGGACAGCTGTCATTTCATCATGGTCTGCTGGATGGATGTATTCATAAATGCTGTTTCCTGTCAACTCTACCTGTTGAAATAAACATTCATCTCAGAACTGTGACACATCAGGGCCAACAGAGAAGATCACACCGAGTCTGTCAAACCAACCTGCGACAAGCCCAAGTGGACTGATGCCGTTTCTGATATGTACATTATTTTCCCATCTGGAGCAACCACAAAAATGAAGCCATCTAATGTCTGAAAAAAAACAACAAGAGTTTGATTGGATTAGATATCAACAAATTGCCTTTTGACAAAATCAGTGTCTTAAGTGTATTTCCATGGACAATATGTCTAATGATTATATCAGTGATTCTCAACTGGTGGGTCGGGACCCAAAAGTGGGTCGCGGACCCGTTTTCAGTGGGTCGTGGGCCTTTACCTGGGCAAAAAAATCCTGTGGTTTTATTTTGAAGGGGATTTTTTTTTATGCCGTC
>CAFUXE010000777.1:527407-565870 GCA_903364295.1 Serranus cabrilla | reverse complement strand
ACTTTGCAATCTGTACTGCCAATCATACACTCATTAAATCATTTCAAGAGCGAACTAAGGGGGGATAGGATTTACCTGTCTGATGGTCCTGGCCACCAGGCTCTCCAGTACTGGTCCTCGGTCTTCATGGAGAAGATGAACTTCATCCAAGATTAGGAGACGCACAATCTGTGAGAGAGCCACATCTCCAACACTCTTCCTGGTCACAACATCCCACTTCTCTGGAGTCGTCACCAACATCTGGAAACAAAGCAAGCATTTGCAACATATTTCTTCAAAGGAAATGAAATGCCCTCAACATAACTAAAAAAGAAAGACCAGGCATTAGCAAATCTTCTGCATGATCCATGTACAACATCTTTCTTTCAGCTTTAATAATGACATGACCTCGTGTGAATGATCTCAATTATTTATGAAAATCTGGCCAGTACTGTAATTTTAATAGAATTAATGCACCCAGCAAAAGTATTTTAAATCATACAGATTCCCATGTATGTGAAGCATCCCTGTTCAACTTTAAAAGAAAAGGTTATTAATCATTTGCTAGGATATCTTGTTAATAGGACATTGTTGTCTTTTTGACATATTTCATTTGTAGCCTGTGAGCTTTCCAAAGAGATTTAATACATTTAAGACTATTTCATTAGATTAATAACACACAGAAGGATGTCATCTGTATACAGCGTGTGTGAGTAGCTCCGTTCTTGTGGAATTGGATGGTGATTGCTAAGGCTTCAATTGCTATATCAAAAACATATGGGGAAAAAAAGATCCCTGACGGGCTCCTCTATGAAGGGAAAAAAAAGCATAAGTTATATAATTGGTTTGCATAGAAGTCATCGGACTTAAAGTTATTATCTTGATCTGTATAAAGAAGACTGGCCCAGACAATAGCAGCACCTGTCAAATGCTTCTTCTATGTCCAAGGAAACATTAACTGCAGATAATTGTTTCCAAGAGGTGTGAGAAGGCCTTGGGAAGTGTTTTATAACTACAGTAGATAAAACTGATTGGTCTATAAAACCTATAGTCCAGGGGATTTTAATCCAAAAATTGTAGTTTTGGAGCGATATTGGGGCAGCCTCCTACTTGAGAGTGTTCCATTAAAGACTGATTTTTAAATAGGGTCCAATTGGGCTCAGAAGACCATGTAAAACTCATTGGAAAACCCACCAGGACAAGGAGTGCTTCCGCTGTGCATGGATTTAATCACATGTATAATTTGCTGATATGGTGCTATCAAGAAGTTTTTTTGTCTGTGCACATGGTGGGCATATCCAGAGTCAAGAAATTAAATGATTTTGGATAAATTGCAGTTGTATCCAATAAGAAAAACAAATTGGAGAAGCACTTTTTAAACGTATTGTTTATCAGACTGGGAGTTACATGATGTAATGCCTAACTCTGGTGTAGCCTGTTTGGCTACTTCGTGTTAACTGTTGTGCTAATTATTAGCCAATGTTTTTCCACACTCATTTACAGGCTGCTTGGATTTAGCAGAAGCCTCTCTGCCTGTACAGTGAAGGGATCACATTTCAATTTGGCTCAGGAGTTGGAGTGAAAGAGGGGGCATATCTGCTGTCAATTTACATTTTTGCTGGGATATGTCTGTCAACTGCACTGTTCATTTAGACAGTGTATGAAATTATATGATGTCTAATATAGGCTTGAAGAGCCTCCCAGACCATGCAATGTGACATCCCTAATATTAATTAAAATATATACATCAGTTTGCTCACCAAAAGACTTTTCAAATGATGGTCCACAGATTCTATCTGAAGAGTTGTGAGTAGATTGTAAGACTGACAGCCTAGAAGGGGTTTGAAAAACTAGGTTTCACATATTTTGCAGTGCTGCTTTGTATGCGTGGGACCCAACTCCCTTGGGCAGTAACCCCTAATAACACTTACAATGTACATATGCAGGTGGGTATTGGTTTAAGAAAGATTTGAAAAAAGTGAGACTACCCTTTAAACCAATACAAGTACTGTAGGTTAGGATATCTAGGCCTCAGCTGCTCAAATTTTGACCACTTTTTAACAATCTGTCTCTTGTGAGTCTTCTAACTTTATGGAAGTCCAGTATTAGATTCCCTGAATACCATTTTGAACGTTGTCCAGTTGTAACCCAAAGTAAACATTCCAAGAATTCTTTCTCATCAAAATGTTTAGATTGTTATTATTATAAGATTATTGTTGAGATATGTTTTCTCCACAATTTCCACCTCACTTTACTGAATGACACACACAGTAAGACCCAGAGCAACACAACCGAAATCCCTCCAAAAGTGCTGTCAGATTCATGGCTCATCGATGCTCAATTGCCCATAGCTGCACTCATTACAATGCAGACAGAAGCTCCTAAATCATAACACCATAATAACAGGCATATAACATTACTCGCATTGTGGGTGCTAGTTAAATTAGTGTTTACCAGATATATGTCAATGTCTGTGATCCACAGGATGTAGTGAAGTGGATTATAATGTCATATTTGACTTTGTGGTCAACAGTCTGCATATTTTCTACTATATCTGCTTTTATTTTGGCATTTCTCTTACACTAATCATATTCAACTATGAACACATCTCACCTGTATTAAATGTCAAAAGGCAATGTCTCTGAGTGTTGCACATTGCTTAAAATTGTATTATCTCTTTTCAAGAAAAACAGAACAATACATAATTAATGGAGTGTGAACTGTTTGGCAACCTGTCCATGGGTGTGCAAATTCCTATTAAACCCCTTCTGTAAAAGCAGTTCATTAAATCCTCTCTAGTTTGCATTTAAATCAATCTATCCAGCCATTAGAGGCTGGCATGCGCACAGAAAAGGAAGCGCCTGCTCCTAATTGGAGCTAGTGGTTAATCTAAATAGAGGCGCTGGCAAATGGAGTACAGGCCAAAGTGCTTTCTTAATTGCCTCACAAATACACAAAAGGAGGTGCAGAGAAAACATGCTTTTGTTGGCTGAATAATGTTATTCAGCACATCATAGTAGGACTGAAATCAATCATCTAAATCCACTGATTCTTAGTATTTTATAGAAGATGTTAATGTTTCTCAAAGATGACACTTTAATCAAGGGTTTATAGACTTGCTAACTGTAAGAACTGCTCTTTTCATCAATTCATAGCTACACTAGAGTGCAATGCAGAGCAGAAATCTGGATTGATTGAAAAAAAAAGAAAATAAAGAAATCAGTATGGTGGCTACTTTCCCAAATGATGGATTGATTTCCTACTTTTGACCCCAATGGTGTTCACTTCAGTAAGCAATCAAATAAAAAAAAAATCTACCTCCAGACCAACCTCTAAAAAATGCTTGAGACAGATAATTCATCACATCCATGCCTCTTATTTGGTCAAATTGACACTAATACCATGTTTTATTGTAGCTGCAAATGGGTGATTTAAGATTGTATTCATTGTGCATTCATGGGCCAAACATCCGGAGCTGATGCCAAAAACTATTGACAAACTAAGTATTCATTAAAAAGCAATTCTGTAATTGTTCCTGAACCCCGCAACTTTGAAATGTATCACTCAGCAGCGTGACATAGTAAAGTTGAGAAAGGTACTTTATGTAACGTTATGCAAATATCCTCTGACAGAGGCAACTAATGTGGTTCTGCATGGGTTCCAAAGGAACAGACCCACAGCG
This sequence comes from Serranus cabrilla, assembly GCA_903364295.1. NCBI lineage: Eukaryota > Metazoa > Chordata > Actinopteri > Perciformes > Serranidae > Serranus > Serranus cabrilla. Next base: position 562,209 of record CAFUXE010000777.1, on the reverse strand, counting down.
GTTTTCTGCACTGTACCTCAACAAAATGGAACAACAGATTGGCTGATTGATGCAGACAAAAGGTAAAACATTCTTTAAAAAAAAAGAAAAAAAGATGGATGGAAACACATCAGGCTAGACAGATCTTGCACCAGTCCAGTGCAACAGGAAAAAACAACTGTCAAGTCAGAGCTGAGTATGTAAATGATGTGCTCTACACGCCTACAAGCTTCAGGCGCTGTGATTCTGTATTTGTGAAAGGTGGGTAAGGCTGACTCCACATGTCCAACGTTTGAGCTTGTGGGCTCTGCCCTCTTGGATTTTGGTTATACATACTGTATAAGTATATGAGCTACAAGAGGATAAAACGCGCAATGACAGGACTTAAGACTGAAGCCTATGAATAGGATCAGTGCAAAGATCGTGACCATTCATTTTTCAGTCAACACAATTTCTTCATTGTAACACAAAAAATGATGCCAGTTGAATCATTTGTTGTTTCTATATGAATTATATATCAGATGCAAATGAATGGATAATAAATATGGTATATTAATAATCATTCACTGATCTGCACATATACTTGATGTATTAACTGACAAAGTATACAGGCCTTTTTGTGAGAGCAACAACTGGCTTCTTAAACATTGAATTCTTTAACGTAACATTGGCCTCAGGCATGAACATTTCGCAGATGATGTATTGCTATTTGCTAGTATTTGTGATTTTTTTCTTTTTACATTACTGCCACTGTCTGACAGGTATGCAAATAAATGTCTATTTTTTGCCCATTGTGAATAATTTGGCTGTGACATGTTCAAAATATGGGAGACGCCAGTGACATTTCCTGCAACATTTACAGGAAAGCTTGTGACAATATGATTAGTTAGACAAGGCAGATTACTCATAGAATGGGCATAAGCACATTTGATCAATTCCAGTTTTGGAAGAAGCTCGTTGTTTCCTCTCAGCCTTCCTTATTATCTAGTCACTGGTTGGGCTATTGTACAATAAGGATACATGGTATGCTGTTTTTCATGCATGCAAAGCTTGCTCCAACTGTAATATTAGCAGATTTCTTTCTAACATTTGTACATAAAAATTAGAAACCCACCCCTAAATAATTACTTACTTGATCACTAATAAATTTGTGCTCTGAATATGTGCACAAGAAGTAGCCATTCCTGCCCTCAGATTACTGAACTTGAGCGCATGAGTTAGCAATTTGTACAGTCAAGTTACATCAATTGTACACATTAATGAGAATCTTAGTGTACCAGCAGGCATTGAGGTCATACGTTGTTGTGTCTACTACAATCAGGGGCAATGAAAGTGATCTTTAGGTATTAAGTCTCATTCATATATCTCTCTTTTAAACATGAACGTTCCAGAGAACATGCCTGTGGTTGCCACTATTTCCCTTCATGTTGAACCATTTGAGTGTTAATTTAATGAATGCAGTGGGAGTAATGGGCTTTTTGCTCAGTCGTAAGGTCAGCACAGATGTGTGCAGCCTTGTACACAACACAGGCCATTACAGACAGTGCTAACTTTTTGCACTTATCTACTAATTAGTCATGTTGCTGTGTGTCTGTCCCACAAGTGGTCAACTGAAAGCAAAAAAATAATTCTGCATCTTTACAGTAAGTACCATGGTGTTTTGAGTCTCTTTTTACATGTTTTGCCTTCATGCTTTGTTTTGTTCTTCAATGGTCTGTCTTTTAAACCCAGTATCATGAGGGCAAAATTGGCCGAATCACATCACTATTTCATACTCTCCGCATGTGACTTGACTTCCAAGAAACATGACAAACACACTCCTCTCATTCCAGCCTTACAAGAAACTATCTGGCTGTGATACAGCTCCTTCTTGGATGTCATTAACTGATATTTCCTCTCTGGACAGAGAAGGAGAAGGGCCTAGAAGTCCCAGTGCCACCCACCCGCATACTGGCATCCACATGGCACCATCCCTCCAAACCCTTTCTGTTTCCATGGTAACTATCGCAGCCATGAAGAGAGGATGATGTGGGAGGAAGAGGTAGGTGGGAGGAAGATGGAGTGGGGATGTTAGTGAAAGCCAAATACTACATTGCGATACATAAACAACTATCGTGATGTCAAGGCAAAACTTGGAATGAAAACCTGTATGTGTAAGTGGGTGTGAGAATGATTACCTCAATATGAGAAAACATGTACTAATAACGATAACTGCTCTTTTCTTTTATTCATTGGATGATGTTGGCCATTAAAAAGAGTGGGAAAAATAAAATAATACCATTTTAAAACATGAAAATCATGATAGACTGGTCCATAGTAGCCTGCTCATATAAACTGATAATTTCTTCCCTGAGTGTCAACTCAAACACATTCTTTCTTTACAACCCATTTTTTCCCAGAATTAGTGATCTGGTCAGTGCAAGAATAAACAGATTTTCATAAGTGCATTTTTTTTCAAATCCTCACCTCACACATTTTTGCTGTAAAAAAAAAAGAAAAAGAAAAAAAGGAATGTTTGTGAATTTTTACCAATCCCTGTAGCTTTCTGCTACCCTAGTTCCAGGGTTCAGAATCACTGCCAACATTTCTGATTTTATGTAATTCAAAGCGGTCTGGTGTTTTTGCTTATTGTTGTCTCATTTAACAAAAACAACTGAGCCAATCAGAGCTTTGAAGGTGGGATTAAGAATTGGGTGTTACTTTCCATGCCAGAGCCAGACAAATAAGAGAGACATTGCCTGTAAAATGCCTTGCTTGTGAAAAGCCCATTGGTTGCTTTTAATCACTGTGTATAAGTGACTCTTTTTTCCCCCCCAGAAACACTTAAGCCTTGTTGACCCTGATAAAGGGCACTCTAACAATAGAAATTATACAAGTTTTGATGAGTCAAGGCCGCCTTCCCTACTTCATACACTTTGCAAGTGGTTGAAGTCATGCCACAGCCCCCCACTTTACCATGTACATCAAAAGGGCATGATGAAAGAAGCAGCGAGGACTTTGAGGAGACAGAAGACGACCAAGGTTACAGTGCGTGGCATCACTCCGGCCTGTTAAATGTGGACAGCCCTTTTCACTCAACCACTTTGTGTAAATGCACTGACACTAACACAGTCAAATGGAGGGATGAGAGAGAAAGTGAAGAAGGTTGAGTGAAAGAGATAGAGTGCTGCAGAGCTGCAGTGAATCTGACTAATCATTCTCTTTGTGAAATCTTTTCACATGACCTGATAGAAATGCAACTTTAATACACCTTCAGATAAGCTGGAATTGGCCTCTTTTCATAGAAATAAACCCCACCCCCTGTCACCACCACTCCCTTCACAGACCAGACCCAAACCTTTCCTTTTTCTCTATTCATAAGTCCCCACAGGGCTTATAAACTTTAACTCCTGAGCTGTGCAATCTCTCAAATCCAACTCTTTTGGATATAACAGATAGACTGTTAGATGTTTTCCCAACCTATCAGTCTGATAGTTCAGTATTTCAGGCTGGATCTACCAATCTCTGCTTGCCTATGAGCTGGAGTCAGGTTCTCTTACTAAATATGTGCACAACCCAGAGCTTTCATCCTTCTTTCTGTAGTTCATTGTAATAACTCCATCCTCCTCCTACAGCAGTGAGGGAAACTAAGCCATGTGGGGTTTTTCTCTTGAAGATATCTGAGGTTTAATACACACATTACATCAGGTAAACCCCATAAAGACAGTTTATGTGCTGCTGAACACTTAATGATCTCAACAAACCACTTGACACTCAACAAAAATAAAATATTTCATTCGCAGACACATTGGACTAAACAACGAAATACAATGTTTCTCATCACTAAGACTATATGACAAAAAGTGCAGAGTGGTCGGACGGTTCTATTTAGGAAACTGACAAGGAAATGTTTGAAAACTGTACTGGCCCACATAGTGGGATCATTTCTGTCAGATAATTTTGTATGTATGATAAGAAATTCATCTAACTGTTCAATCAATTCTTATAAAGGTTATCCCCTCATTTAAAGACAGTAATTAGGGACTCTATTGGAATTGATGTGTTTATTATTACTATTATTCTTTTTCTTCCAAATGAATCAGCTTTTCGGAGGCTTTATCATATCTAAAAAGTTGCAAAACTTTGCACACTGAAGAGGGAAATACAGGACAAGAAATCAAAAATAAGAATGAAGAATTCAAACAGACTTCAGACAGGAACTCAGCAGCTTTGAAAAGCATATAGAGAAAAAACTGTCGGATAACAGTAAAGAGCTACAGGAACATAAACAAAACATCACAGAGGGGGACTCAGTGCCCTGTTTTGTGGAGAGTTTACTCCCTGATAACACAGCAGTCCATACCAGTCACCTTTCTCCAGTTCAACACCAAGGAAATGCTTCTGCATGGCAGAAACTCATTAAAATAGACGTCAAGCCTATTCTGTTTTACCATGATTATGCTCGGATAGATAGACAGACAGACAGACAGACAGACAGATACATACATACATACATACATACATACATATATACAATATATAAATACAACATTGACAGAATTAAGGAGGTTTTGACAGAAATTAATCCGCTAGAGTCTTGGAATGTGAGATAGGAGTAGCCGGTTTATCAGATCATTGCACCCAATATCTCGAGTTAAATCAGACAGGAAAAAAAACAACCTGGAGACTTAACCTTGGCATGCTTAATGATAAAACCCTGGTACAGAACAGCAAATGAAAATGGAGAAGTAGATCCCACTATCCTGTGGGATGTGATGAAAGCTGTGATGAGGGGCAAGCTAATATCATATGCCACATAACAAAGACAGCTCAAATAAAGAAATGCCATGGTAAAATAGGGGAAGCTTAGAAAAATAAAGAAGGGGGAAAATAGATTCAATTCTAGGAAAAGAAGTAGAAAAGAAAATTTGATTTCTAAAACAAACCCACTATGAAGGATGGCTATAAGCAATAAAATCACTTGCCAGGTGACTAAGGAAACAACAACTCAATACAATACATGAAATAGGAGAGCCTACATCCAAAATGTTTGTTAAATACTACAACAAATCGAAATTTTTTTTGAAGAATATTATAAAAAGCCGTACTTACAACCAGCATCAGCAGATAAAGAACAGTGAGAGCCTTTTAAAAATCATTAGGAGAAAATAAAATATTTAAATAACGCAATAAAGAAACTCAAATCAAACTAGGCTCCAGGAAGTGACGGCTATCCGACAGAATGGTACAACATTTTTAAGAAAGGAACTTAACCCTATTTCATAAGCATCACTCAACCAAACATTAAAAATGGCAGCCTTCCCCTCATGGAAAGAGCCAATTTTTACAATAATCCCCAAGGAAGGCAAAAACAAAGAATTATGTGAAAACTATAGGCCACCATCAATACTGATCTGAGATTACAAGATATCCACATCCATCTTATCTAACAGATTTGCATCCTTCATCCTGAAACTAAGATCAATCAGGTTTTATCAAGAGAAGACAGACACAAGATAATATAAGGACATTACATCTAATACTATAGATACAAAGAAAAGGAGAACGCACAATACTAATTTGTTTAGACACGTTGAAAGCTGTTGATGGCGTTTACTGGAAGTACTTTGAGAATTTGGGTTCAACCAAGAGTCAGATAACTGTGTCAGGACAATATATCAGGACCCAAGGCCAAGAATTAAAATAGTGGAAGTCTAACTAAATGGTTTAAGTTGGAGAGGTCACCCGGACAGGCCTGCTGTCTCTCCCCCAACCTCTTTGTGATCTTCATTGAGCCCCTCACTTTAGCAGTAATACCCTTTTCCCACCTGGGCCGGTGCCTGGCAGGTTCGGAGCCGGTGCTCGTGCTGGTTCGCAGCTGTTTCAACTTGCGAATCGGCTCAGAACCTGTTTGCTTTCCCACTGGCTTGAGAGCCACGTCATTACATTACAGTATATGTCTGTATACGTCTCCGCTCTCTTGGCAACTAACAACAACAGCAGACTCTCTTTACAAATGTTGCTGGTGGCTTTTAGAGCCGACACTGGCACCCAAACACCACTGGTACAACACATGCGTGGTCCCGTCTTGATCGCTATGGACAGTGATTAAGTTCTATTAACACAGAGTAAGCTAATGCTAGCCCGTTAACGCTAACGCTAGCCCGTTAACGCTAGCTCGCTAGCGCTAGCCCGTTAACACTAGCTCGCTAACGCTAGCCCATTAACGCCAGCCATATCAATACACTGCATTAAAACATATCAAATAAAATGAATAATACACGTTTTCGATTTGCCGTGTTAGCCACGATAACCCCGCCCCAGCCCCTGACGTAAGCGGTGTGCCGCTGTGGAACCAGTTTTCCTGGCCAGGAGCCGGCTCCTCGGGGGTGGGAAACTAAAGAACCCGGTTCGCAATTGGGCACCGGCCAGGCACCGACCCAGAACCGGCCCCCGTGGAAAAACACCCTAAGACAGAACTAGGAAATAGGGGGTGTGAGGGTGAGAGGCACAGAACACAAAACTGGGCTGTTTGCTGAAGACGTGCTTATTAATCTGAAACAACCACAAACGTGTCTCCCTAAGCTTATCAAATGATTGGAAAATTATAGAAACCTTTCAGGTTACAAACTTAATGTACATAAACACAGATCTTGTCCACCATCTAAAGAACTTCAACCCTAACCCTAACCCTATAATTTCAAATGGAGTCAATAAACGATCAAGTATTTGGGAATAAGTATTACAAAACAATTCATCAATTTGTCCGAAGCACACTATGAACCTTTAAATGTGTACATTTTTAAGGATATGGAAGGAGGGTCAGTAATGATAATAGATTTCAACTCAAGGATAGAAATCTTTAAGATGACTGTATGTCCAAGAATTCTGTATTCATTTCAGTCTTTGCTGGTGTCCCCACATGTAGTTCCTAATTTATTGTTGCCATGGCACCTTACCTGGAGAGATCAAATGAGTTACACTGTTTCAGGTTTAGCTCACAGCCGCCCCGTCTCTTCAACCACACCCCAGCCCCCCACACACCCCCTCTGCTTCCAATACTCCCACATACACACTTCACCCCCCTGTGGTGACCCACCTTGACCCAGCCCCCCCACAATTGCAGTTCTCTTCCCCCAGACACTGCAAGCTCCCACCCCCACCTGACTGTAACCACTGGCCAGGTGAGAAGTCAGCTGGAGAAACGTCATCGGCACGAGAATGCTGGACCTGATGGACACAGCCCTAGGGTTCTGAAGACCTGTGTAAGTCAGCTGCCTACTGTTTTCTAGCATCTCTTCAACCTGAGCCTGAGCCAGGAGAGGGTGCAACTGCTGTGGAAGACGTCCTGCCTCATTTCAGTTCCCAAGAAGTCAACTCCATCTGACCTGAAAGACTACTGACCGGTTGCCCTTACATCTCATGTGATGAAGGTGCTGGAGAGATTTGCCTGCCAGCCTCATCTGGGAATGGACATTGCTGTCACCTACCTGCTGCAGCAGGTACATTCACACCTGGATGGTGGGGAGGCACTGTGAAAGTCATTTTCTGCAGTGCATTCAACACCATCCAGCCACTGGTACTGGGTGAGAAGCTGCAGTTATTTGGTGTCAGTGTGTCCATCGTCTCCTGGATTACTGACTACCTCACAGGAAGGTCACAGTTTGGCTGATTGGGCAGTGTCTTGTCTGATGTGGTGGTGGGTTTTACTTTGCTATCTCCTTTTCTGTTCACATTATACACCACAGACTTTCAGTACAACTCAGTCATGCTTCTTACAGAAGTTTTCTGATGACTCTGCAGTTGTCGGGTGTATAAGAGATGAATAGGGGGAGGAGTACCGAGTACTGGTGGACAGTTTTGTGGAGTGGGCAGGAGAAAATCACCTGCTGCTGAACATGGACAAGACTTCAGCTGATGGACCTGTGCATTCTGGGAAGTGACATTGAGATTGTGGAGGACTACAGATACCTGGAGATACCATCGACAACACACTGAAGTGCAAGACCAAAAAGCTGGTTCTGTGGGCTGCGAACAGGAGACTTTTGAAGCTGTGATGGACAGGAGGACACTGAACAAACTGTTATCTATCGTGGATAATCTCAACCACCACCCTCTCCACCACACACTAGACAGACAGCAGAGCTCTTCCTCTAGTGGTATGCAAAAGTTTGGGCACCCCCGACAATACATTATTTTCTTTTAGAAATCATTGGGTGTTTGGATCAGCAGCTTTTGCTCTCAATTTTGATCTATCAAATAACTGATGGACATCATAATATTTCAGCAGTGAAACTAGGTTTCTTGGAGTAACAGAAGATGTGTAATATGCATCAAAATAAAATTACACAGGTGCAAAAATGTGGGCATCCTTGTCATTGTGTTGATTTGAATACCTGTAACTACTTAGAAATGCTTAATTGGAACACAAAATTGGTTTGGTCAGCTCATCAAGCCTCGAACTTCATAGACAGGTGCATCTAATCATGAGAAAATGTATTTAAGGTGGCCAATTGCAAGTTGTTTTTCTCTTTGAATCTCCTGTGAAGAGTGGTGACATGGGGCCTCAAAACAACTCTCAAATAACCTGAAAGAAAAGATTGTTCAACATCATGGTTTAGGGGAAGGCTATAAAAAGCTATCTCAGTAATTTCAGCTGTCAGTTTCCACTTTGAGGAACATAGTGAGGAAATGGAAGACCACAAACACAATTCTTGTTAAGGCCAGAAGAGGCAGGCCAAGAAAAATATCGGAGAGGCATAGGATGGTGAGAACAGTCAAAGACAACCCACAGACCACCATCAAAGAACTACAAAATCATCTCGCTGCAGATGGTGTCACTGTGCATCGTTCAACAATTCAGCGCACTTTGCAAAAGGAAGAAAGAAAGAAAGCTGTACGGAGTGTCGCTTGAGGTGTGCAAAAGGCTAGCGTTAGCTTATAACAAAGTCCGACATCAGTGTTAATAAGAACGTAATCTCCGTTCATAGCTATCAAGACGAGCAGCACAAACGTGTTGAACCAGTCGTGTTTGGAAGCCAGTGTCGGCTCACAAAGCCAGGAGCAACATTTGTAAAGAGACGAAGTAGTCTGCCGTTGTTGTTATAATAGTTGTCGAGAAAGCGGAAACATATACAGTGACATAATGACGTGGCTCTCGAGCCAGTGGAAAACAGGTTCAGCGCGAGCACCTGCTCCAAACCAGCCGTGGAACTGCTTTGGTCGAAAAGGGATTCGAGTGACTTGAAGGTACCGCTGCAGGGTTCGTTTGGTTGTTAAGTATTTAGGCAGCTTAATGAAACCTTAACTATGCAGTCGCCCCCTGGTGGTTGGCGGACTACTGGTTTAGAAAGAGCTTGATTACATATGCAGGAGAGCCCGCATTTCAAAATGGAAGTATCGCTGCAATCAGGTTAATTTAATTGTGGCGGCCAAAATCATGATCACGATTAAAATTCGATTAATTGTGCAGCCCTAGGTGTGACTAGTAATTAGCAGAACTGTGAATGATGCCTTTTCAAGAATAAATGATTAAAATGTCCTTCAATAAATGTAACATTGAATCCACTTGGACATGCTCGAGAACAGACATGGAGCAGAGGGTGACGGAGGGACTGTTTTTTGTACCCATATTTTTTTGAGACATGATAAAGTTTTTGTAGTGTGTGTGTGTGTGTTCTTACCTGTGTTCGTAAGATCTCTCCTTTGGTTAGCTGCATGTCTCCAGTGAGTTCTTTAACAGTGATGCCCAGTGGCTCCAATCGCTTACTGAAGTAATTAGTCATCTCAGCTGCCAAGGCCTTCATAGGAGCCACATACACTATCTACAGAGAGAAGGAGAGGGACATAAACATAAATAGGATAGAAAACCGAAAGGGTTGAAGATGGGGATGGGGCTGGGGGGTGGAGGAGGGTTTGTGAGAGTAGTACTGGAAGGACCACTGTGGTGATAAATGAGCAAACAGAGGCGGGATCATTTGTTCCCTGGCAACCAGTACAAATCACACTTTATTGTGAAATATGATGCCAGCCACTTGCATGGGTTAAGTTTAATGGTGATGTATGAAAAGTGGCTATCGTCACTGGCTGGCACTGTGTAACACTGTGTGCGAGTCAGTGTGTTTATGGGTGTGTAAGCCTTCATGACAGAGAACAAGGCCTTTTGGATGTCTGAATTATTTCTCTGAGTGTGTTTTAGGATTTGACACAATGGGTTTATATAGACGTACAAATATTTTTAGACTGAGCTGCCAATAGCTGACATTTTATATCTATATTGTATATTGTATTGTTCTATTCTATACATTCTTGCTGTATTTCATTTTGACCACTTTCATATTCTATTATCAAGTAACCTAGGAAACAAAAACTCTCTGACATACAGTATCAAGTTCGTTGGTTTGGACACACATTCTCATTTAATGTTTTTTCTTTATTTTTATAAATCAGAACTATGATGGTACACATATGGAATTATGTAGTAACCAAAAAAGTGTTAAACAAACAATATGTTTTACATTTTAGATTCCTCGAAGTAGCCACCTTTTACTTTGATGGTCTCAAACACATTAAGAAGGCAGGAAATTCCACAAATTAACTCTTAGCAAGGCACACCTGTTTCCTGAAAAGCAATCCAAGAGACCACCTCATGAATCTGACTGAGAACGCCAAGTGTGCAAAGCTGTCATAAAATAAAGTTGGCTACTTTGTAGAATCTAAAATATAAAACTTTTTTGAACTACATTGTTGGGACTCGTCATATGTGCCACAAATGAAATTGTCATTCATTTGTGGCACATATGACGAGTCCCAACTCTGTGACATCACACATACCTTTCGGCTCCCAGCCAATCTGAGGCCACGGTTGTGTGAGCAGGAACTCCCTGTGGAGTGAGGGCTTGATATAGACTATATAGGCAAATCTTTTCTCTGTTTACAGAGTGGTGCCCCATCTCGAGGTGACTTAGAGTAATTTAAGTCATATCATTTTTCATAATTAATAATTATTAATGATAATTATTAAGAATATTGATAGCCATCTGATACCCTTTTTATAAACTTATGGTGCTACCCCCTTTGAGGCATAGCACCTCCACCATTAATCCCAACAACATAATACCATAAATGTTCTTTCATAGTTTTGATGTCTTCAGTATGAATCTACTATCTTGAAAAAAAAACAGCAACCTTGTTTGAGAGGGTGTGTCAAACTTGACTGGTTCTGAATATTCAGTTGAAAACCATCCAAAGATATAATATACTGTATTTCATGTTCAAACTTGATGTGAAACAGGGAGATGTTTACCACTGTGTTACATCACCTTTTCATTTAACACTCAGTAAGCATAGGGGAACTTAGGGCTCCATTCTTGCTTGATATATGACTTCAGTTGCTGAACACGCCAGGGACTGGATTGCAGACAGGCCAGTCTAGTATCTGCACCTTTTCCCTTTGAAGCCATGCCTTTGCTACATGTGCAGAATGTGACTTGGCATTAGTGTTGGGCAATGTCGACCAAATTGGCATATGATGATGGCCAGTTAAAAATCATAATGACAATGATATCATCAACACAAGTCATCCAAACCACTCAACCCATGGGCACAAAACCCACTGCAGGGCCCATATCCACCATTAAAAATAAGAGGATGTCTGTCATGTTATCAATTCTTTTACAAAAAAAATGAGTGCATTACAAAGACTTAAAATATTGGTGCATTCTCAAAAGTTTGAATTAGTTGATGTGACAGTCCTAGTGTGCACCAATAAATAAATAAGAAGCACCTGATAAATGCAACCTCAAGCACGCCCAGGCGCAGTTATGGATGGGGCATGGAGCTTTTAAATTGGACTCAGTGGTTTATGAAAGGATGAAAAGAAACAGCTCGTTTTTCTCCAACAGAGGACACAGCCACCAAATTCAACCCCAGGATCAAGTTGCATTTATTGCCACTACATTATGTGTGGTGACCTCATTGGTCAGAAGGACCTCTGACACTGCATGGGGTCTTTAGCTTCCTTCGCTCTCCCTTCTCCAGGCTCTCCCATGAGACACAGACCCTGCTGCACTCAGAGGAGAGGGCCTCTCTTTTTCTCCTTCTCCTCCTTTGAAACCAAGAGGACAGGGCTTGAATTCCAGGCTCAACCATACCCCACTGGGCCTCTCCTGCATGTGGCCCAACTGGGATGGAGTCACAGAGAAGCCTGCATCAAAATTCTGATTAATTAAAACACAGTTAACTACCCCAAGTTAGCTGAGACCACGACATAAGGTCTCTTGACTACTTTAAAGGTAACGTGAGCCAACATGTTGGCCCCTTAAGAGATGTCACATCTTTTAATGATTTTTTGATTTGGAGATGGTGAAAACCCTAAATCCCTTGCAAATGTGCAAACTTATGGGAGGTGGTAAATCTCACACCATTCATTATACTGTCACCTGCTACCAGTTTACCTGTGGAATGTTCCAAAAGCATTTGTTTTTGAGCATTCCAGCATATATACACTGCTCAAAAAAGGGAACACTTAAACAGCACAATGTAACTCCAAGTCAATCACACAAATCAAACTGTCCACTGAGGAAGCAACACTGATTGACAATCAATCTCACCTGCTGTTGTGCAAATGGAATAGACAACAGGTGGAAATTATAGGCAATTAGCAAGACACCCCCAATCAAGGAGTGGTTCTGCAGGTGGTGACCACAGACCATTTCTCAGTCCGAAATCATTCACTCATTCCCTACTCCCTATCCACTATATAGTGAGCAGCAGTAAGGGGACTATATAGTGGACTCAATTTTATACGATTCGGACACTACTCGCTGCCGAGCCGGTCGCACAACATGACGTCACATCGCCGTCGGCCGTCGGGAAGTTAATACGTGAAGATTAAAGTCGGCCGGTAAAATCGCAATAACGGGGTTCTTCCCTTTGACAGAATTTATTCATAACGGACTTTAAACAAATAACATGTCCACAAAACAATTAAAAAAATATCTATTTTAAAATACAATTGTCTGTCACAGTCCCATTCGCGCACGTCCGCCGTCTCTCTCTCAAACTGCATTGCATGATGGTCAATATTGTCCGTCTAGTGACCATTGGCTGCTCCCTACATTTCACAATGCATTATGGGAGATATGTAGTGCACTATATAGGGTATAGTGATGCTCACTCAGAATTCGGACACCACTACAAAATGGCTTACTCACTATATAGTGAATAGGGAGAGATTTCGGACACAGCCTCAGTTCCTTTGCTTTCTGGCTGATGTTTTGGTCACTTTTGAATGCTGGCGGTGCTTTCACTCTAGTGGTAGCATGAGACTGAGTCTACAACCTACAGCTCATCCAGGATGGCACATCAATGTGAGCTGTGGCAAGAAGGTTTGCTGTGTCTGTCAGAGCATGGAGGCGCTACCAGGAGACAGGCCAGCTGCACAGTGCATAGTTATCCTACAGCGGGCCTATACTAGAATCAGTAAAGCATTTTAAATACTTATACAGTTAAAAAGCTCTGCTTTAAAGCCCCTCGGAGAGTTAATTTCTCAATAAGTATGTGATATAGTCGTACATAAACATAAAATAATTAGCCATTATTGGGACATAATATATTATTATATTTACATATTAACTGTCTTTACAGTTTTATCTTGGCTCTTCTGGGGGGTATTCAGTCTTCCACCAAGTTACAGTCAATCAATCTGATAAAATTATATCTAAACAGTCCTGACAAAGATTACATAACTTTCTGAGTGTTGAGGGCGTATTGGGCCATTTCCAGGCTCACTACTTTAACAAACTCCTCCCAGATAAAATACATGACATACAACACAACCTGCTTTAATGGTTTGCTATGATCTTTTTTTTTTTTAGTTCTGTTGTGTTTTGTAAAACATCTGCCGAGAGTGAAAGTGAAAGTGCTGATGCATCCCCTCATTAACAGCATGAGCAAAATACTGAAGTTCAAATAAAGCTCTGAACCACAACAACAGTACTTCAGAAACGTGCTACACCTGCACAATTTTCCCCCCTTTTACTTTCAATTTAGTGCTGTCTTGCATGCCATCAGTTGAAACTAGGGATAGGTACCTAGAACCAGTCTTAAATTGGTACATGTTTCTGATTGGTAGCGTACGCGTAATACCAATAATCTCCTGCAGCAGTTTGGTCGGCTTTTGGGTTCTTAAACTTAATTAATTTCTTAAGTGTTTGCTGTTCTCAGTTTGCAGACGGATACAAATGTTTTTTTTTCTACAGGGAATTGTCCACTGATTTGATCACACTGAGCACTGACGTGCCTCAACAGATACTCCAAAACTAGTGTTAACTTTGTAGTGGGAAATTTGCATTGTTTAGATTTTGTATTAAGCAGATTCTAGCCGTTCCAGTATTTCAGAAATGTCTGACAAATGGTCAGAAATTGGGAATTGATCAGTTATCATTATATAGCCAATGAGTAGTTCCAATATTTTAAGGACAGTTTTTTTTTTTTTTTTTTTTTTACAGCTGGTGTAAAGCTACGGAAACTCTGAACTGCCAGCCCCCAAAATAAAAATGGATCAGTATCACGTTATAACGTGAAACTCATTTATCACGTTATAACGTGATAAGTTTCACGTTATAACGTGATATTTTTCACGTTATAACGTGATAAACATTTATCTCGTTATAACGTGAAAAACACTTATCACGTTATAACGAGAAAAATATCACGTTATAACGTGAAACGTATCACGTTATAACGTGATACTGATCCATTTTTATTTTGGGGGCTGGCAGTTCAGAGTTTCCGTAGTAAAGCAGCGAGTAAAGGTGTTTATTATTAAATGTTTTTAGTGCTTAGCATTTTAAACAATATTTATACACAGAAGTTCAGGCAACTTCATACAAAAGAATATAACAACTAAACACACAAGACAAGAAGAAAAAATCTGGTACAGATCACCAGGGAGGTTTCATGACAAATCAGCAAAACACATAAAGCCTTTTGGAGGAAACATAATCAAGTGAATCCAGCTGTCCTTGACTCTAAAGGAGAAGAAAGCTCCCATTTAAACACTGCCTGAAAACCCAGCTTCCAAAGCTCCAAGGATCAGATGTGAATCTCTGCATGAGGTGTGTGAGTCTCAGCAAGGAGCATGTTTAATCTCCATGAGGCATGTTGAGAGACTGGGGGTGGAGTTACACTGGAAACATCACACATGAATTATTTGAAATTCTGACTGTGATTTTGTCTGATCAGTCAGTCAGGGTAAAATCCGTCCCACAGAGTAATATCTGATCAATCAGCATCGTATCCACCATAGCAGCAATAAGCAGCCCTGTAGTCTGGATCCGTGTTTTCTTTGTGTGTGTGTGTGTGTGTGTGTATTAGTGTCTGACCTTGAATTCATCCTTCTTGATGACGCCACCAGGCTGCAGGTGCTGGTGGATCTCGTGAAGAACGGTCAGCATGGCAATGTTAGTCTTGCCGGCGCCAGTAGGAGCACAGATGAGAAGGTTTTCGTTGGTGTTGTAGGCCGTCTCAAACACCAAAGACTGGATCCTGTTCAAACGTTTCATCCCCTTAAACACCAACTGCCCAATCTGTGAAAACCACGTAAGGTAAGGAAGGGATAAAAAAAAAAAAAAAAGGTTAAGATATCATTGCAATATAATTATCATACAAAAACCTGTATCAAATTACATGTAATATTTTTATTTATTTTTTAACTAGTTCTTGCCTTTATTGTTGTAATGGAAATACACAGTGCGCATTTATATAAAGAATATCACAAAGAAATGAATAAAGCTGCTAAGCATAATGTTTTTCCATCAAACAGATAGAATTTCAACATTTATAATGACAATACAATTTCTTGCTCTTTATTGAGACTTTCCCCAGTTGAAAATTGGAACCAGATAGTTTGGGGTATTTTTCCTTGAAATTGACATTTAATTAATCATCAAACTTGTTGTTTGGTGTGAACTAATGTGGTAGAGTCAGAATTTTGGGGCACTTCAACAAAAGCAGGGAAGGGATCCATTCCTTTGTTGATTGGCAGAGTCAGCGAAACAGCTTGACAACATTGCTCGCCCAGTGACCCTAAATGGGGACCGCATTTTCTGTGACAAAAACAAACTTGGAAATCTTCTACCCAGTGCACTGACATGAAAATATAGACAATCGATCGGTTACAGTATATGCAACTGATTGAGCTAGCAGGTAAGTGAGTGCACAGAAAGAGAAGCACCGAGAAGCACGAAAGCCAGAAAATGTGTGTGTGGTGGGATCAGCTGTCACTCAAGCTGCCTTCCGTCTGCCTTCGCTATGGCAACAGAGTGTGGGTGATGGCCCTCAATCTCAGACTGCCTCTGATAAGTAGAGGAATGGCCACTGTGAAGGACAGTTTGTGCCACGCACACACACACACACAGAGTAAAAACATCCAGCTGCCGCACAGGTGAATTAATTATTATTTGTACCATCCAAAAAGACATTGAAAAAAACATTTTAAAATATGGCTAATAAATTCTGCATTGATTACAACATTAGCTTTGAACATCCACACTTTATTATATAGATTTAAACAGATAAAAACAAAATAAAAGTGCTGCACCGTCCATCGCTCACGCCTTTCACTGCAGCTCACAGTATGCAGGCTCCTCTGATAGGCTCACTCATGGAAACCACATAGAAACAAGCTGCTGATTACACTGCAGCACCAGTCAGTACCCTTCCAAGTAATTACATTTATAATATATATTTGCAATGAAAGTGGTAATTTATTCATTAAATCTTCAGATGGATTATTGTATTGTTGGTTTCTATTATCCTTATTTTACTATTTTATCTCTCAAGCATACTGCACACATAAAAGCATCCCAGATTTAAAAAAAAAATGTAATCTGCTCTACTATACAGTGTTTGCATGAGCACAGATGAGTGCAAATACATTGTCATTCAATGTCAACACAACAGCGGGAGTTTGTGAACAATTTGAAAAACACTTCAGGTTTAGAAGAAAAACAGCTGATCTGTACAACCAAATAAGCTTTATTCATATTTCTGAGATGTTGCCTAAGTAAAATTTGAATTAATATGTGCTTCCATCACTTGCTTTTATGAGAAGATATCAACGTGATTTATTTTTCTTTAATGAATATGTCATTTCTTATATGCGTACCCCTCGGTGGTCAATTAGACTAGCCTTTTTACTCAACCTGAGGACACTGATGTACAGTGCAGCAATTTTGCCTCTCTTTTTGGCAGTCTTTCTACCTTCAGTACAGAAAAACGAGTAGGAAACAAAATATATATATAAGTGGTGGAAGCATATTTAATGTGAAATGTGATAGTTCGATACAGTTAAATCCTGACCAAAATGAATCCCGCTGTGGAAAACTAGCAGGAGCACCACTGAGAACAAAGCTAAGTAACAGCAAAATTTAGTTGCCAATGATGTAAACTGGATGCGGCGAGATGTCTCACAATAGAGGTCACTGTTGTTCCAGGTATGTTCATATCTGTGTGTTTTTTTTTTCTCCATCAATTTATATCCTCTCTCTGCTTCCCCTGCCTTCCACCTCCCTCCCAGTAAAGGCTGGTTGAGGATGCGTTAAGCTTAGACAGCAGTATTATTTATTCAAGGATTCATTAGAAGTATGTCATCACTTCCCTCTTCCCCCCCGTTTCGCTCCAACACTCATAGAAAGAAATAATTAAAGAGTGCATGTCAGCCAAGGATATGCAGGGTGCTGTTGGGAAGTTGGCCCCCACAGCCCAGTAGGGAGGAAGAGGTTATTAATGCATCAAAGAGCAACTTTATTAGAGTCCATTTAAGCTGGAAGGAGTGAAGGGTGGCTGGTGTTGCATGTGGCCTGGGGAGATCTAAAGAACAGCTGATGGATACATGTGATAGTTTGAATGTATTGTGTTGCTGATTACCTCAACTGACGTGTGCATGGTCACCGAAAAATTGGCTGCATATACACGTGATGGGCATAAAGCGTGGCTGAGATTGTAAGAATTTTCAGGCCTCTCGAACCATTTCGTTGTATTTTCAATGTTTTACTTTTGTAAAATGTTAGCTGCGAGGATGGAGACCTTTTCTTACTGGTCTGTCTTATGACAATATATGTTTTCCCCTATGTTTTGGACCTGTATAGATTAAGAGGCCGTCCACACGTACGTAAACGATCTTTTTCCTCTCCGTTTTCCCTGGCATCGTATCAGGAATATTTGCGTCCACACGGATCCGTCTCAATACGCTACTTCATATGCCAGGCCTATAGGTGGCGCTGTTTCAATTTCAGAAATTCACAAAAAAACGGAGAGGAAGAGACGGAGCATGCGCACAAAGCTTGAGCGCTGTTTACAAATCGGCAGCAGAAGAACCCATCAGTCCATCTGCCTTGTTTGCTCAGTGTGGTGGCTCAGGAGCATGATAACAACCCCAGTAACCCTAATAGGCTCAATATCTTCTCCAGCAGGAACACGAGCATGTAGTCCGTCATTGTTATTGATGTTGTTATGAGACGTCTCGCTGGATATAGCAGGTGGAAGGCTAAGCTCGAGGGGTGTGGCGATGACATCATCGAAACGCAGATATCCGTCTTCGCCGTCCACACGAACACGCAAGGGATGCGTTTTCGGATTTATTCACCCTGGGACCCGGTTTCAAAAAAGTGCGTTTACGGGATTCGTCTGGACGGTCGGCACAAACGAAGCAAAACATATGCGTTTAAGGAAAAAATCGTCTCCGTGTGGACGGCCTCTAAATATGAATCCTTTCTTGAAAGCTGTTCAGACAATTAAAATATGCTTAACCCAGTTCAGACAAGAAAATCAGCAGCAACAGATTATGTACTAAAAAAAAAAAATGCAAAAAATGTTCCCTTTCACGTAGAAATTAGTGTTTGTGGCTGAGATATTACAAAGAGCCTGGAAAAAGTTAGTAGAAATTCCTGACTTTTTTTTTCTATTTATGCATGATTAATGTGATTAATGCCTAATTATTGGTGTCTCATTTATTTATACCCACAGCTAGCGCATTTAGCTCGGCATAACGATCAGCTGCGTGCAGCGTGAAACAGTCCAGCTGAAAGTTTTGAGAAATTCTAAATATCTCAAAGAATTTCAAACTCGCATATAGCCACGACCATTAACTCCATTCCTTTAATAACTAAACAAGTTAAGGTACAGTAAGGATGTCACTGTAGCACATTCTCTTCATAATAGACCTGCTGGGTGGCGTCTTCTGTCTGAACAGGGATGCAATCCAGTCTCTTCCTGTCTACCCAATTATTTCCCCCAAGGCCAAGTCCACTGAGCTCCTACTTATAAATATTCATTTTTGAATTATGGACCAGTGAGCTTCACCCGTTTTTTTGTGAGGCTTCTGCACACTCATTCCTGTGCCTCTCCTGTGACCGAAGAGGCACAACAATCACTTGAGCGTCTGGCCCTCATTTTGATTTATCGACTTTGTCTGTTTGTAACGAAAAGCCAGTGTCCCCACACTCCTTAAACATGCTAATTCATGTAAATGTATGCCTGCCCCAGTATTCACCTTGAGGTAAAGCATACATGTTGTAAATAGAAAGTTGCCATCATTTAATGATCTTTGGAAATCTTCAGTGCTTTTTTATTTTCTCCTTAAAACCTCTCTGGCTTCATTGTTATGTTAATGTATGCACACACATCTTCCAATTGGAGGCCCAGCTGTGCCTGCCAAAACCTGTCTCGAGGGTGTGATGTCAGTATTCTGGGGAGGTAGTTACTGTACTGCTATGGGCATCGTGCAGGTGTTAGCCTATAGGGCAACCCTGCTTCCCCAAATCTTAAAATGTAAAAAAGTGAATATTTTAAATCTAAAAAGTAACAAACAGAAGCTAAATCCAGATAAATATCAGATTAGGAAAATGTCATTCACAACATATTTTCTTTTAATGACTTTGAGAGACTAATCTGCAGACCAATGAGCCTGTCCTTTACTGTTTCTGTTTCTCTTTGTTAAGAGTGAAAGCAGAATTCATCGCCAGACTATTTAGAGTAAGTTCTGTTTAACAGTGTCCTTTGGCTGTACAGACCAACTTTTTACACCTGAGAGCATAACTGAAAATCACTAAATACAAAAAATGGAGAACATTCTGCAATTTGTCATTGTGACTATTTCTGACTCTGCTTCATTTATAATTCCAGTTCATATTTTTTAAAACATAGTATGTAACATTAGGGATGTCAATGATTAATTGATTCCTAATCGCTTAATAATTTAAAACATATTTCCCGATGGCGTACGTTTGGCGAAATGGTCAGAAGATGTGTAGATTTGCTCTCGTATGTAGCTGCACCACTAAGTGGAGTGCATTACTTTTAATGAGATTGAGTTACAGGTGTATTTTGGTGAGCATCACCCAAAACACACTTCCCCTCTCTCTAAGGTAGAAAAAATTGCAGCGTGTCTTGCAGAATATTTGAAAGAAACAACAAGATCTCCACCCTAAACAAAAGAATAGACAGTTTTGCACCCAAATATGTGTTCTGTGTCATTATACATACACCTAAAATTCATGGTTGTAAAAGAAGGCTGTTTTTGGAAATTTATGCTACAAAACCACTGACCTACATCCAGGGCAAAACATTTTTGGGTTAGGTGTTAAAAAAGACAGAAAATAAACATACGTAATGCTGGGAGTGAAGAAGTTATGAGGGTGATGTAGCTGCCGTAAGTTACAAAAAAAAGGAAGTTGTGTTAACAATGATTTTCTTTTGTTCGATCAAGCTACCTCCCCGACCCTCCCACCAGCTCTACTCCACATCGCCATCAATCACTACAACTACGGAGTCCAGTCTGGAATTAAAAACCAGTCAAACTGAAGCCCTTGTTATTTTCAACACACCTAATGCTAGTCTGATGTAATTAATGTCCTTTAATGAAGCCGTTAGCTGAATGTAATACTTTGTTGTGCCAGGTGTTGTATCGTGACAGACAGAGCTCTGCAATTTTAAATTGAGCCATTATTTTGTGATTATCATTCAAGCAGCCTGGTGTTTACTTCATCACCTCCATAAACTCTATACATTCTAATGTAAACGACTCGCCAAATATGGACCATGTTAGTTTAGAAAAGGAAAATACTGTTTTTTGATGTAAAGTTTTAATACCTTTAACATGTCCAGAGAGAAGAAGGCGAGCAATCAAGTTATTACCCAATCTGTCGATCAGTTCACAAAACCGCCTACTGCTTGAACTACAATCTTCGGTACTGTGAGTGCAAAAATTGGTTGTTACCAATTTTTGAGCTGCACTGACTATAATTCATCTGGATGAACTGTTTATTACATTTAATTTTTTATTCTATAATAATAATAATAGTAATAGTAATAATAATGCTTGCAGAATTTGGACTGACCATCTGCTGTGGATGCTGGTATCCATCAATCTGTATAAATTCTGATCTCTTGACTCAACAATAACCAGAGGGATGTCTTCATAAAGTTATTTTAACAATGACCTGGCGTAAATGTATTTATAGAAAATGCCAAAACATCGTATACAATCTTGTTGTTTTGCCCTTTTTTTTGTTGCTTTAATGCCGGAGTGAGGTTTATAGCACATCACCCAGCTAATCAAACATCAATTTATGGTATCACATTCAGTCATACAAGCAGGAGACAAACTTTGAGCCAGAAGGTCAAACTTACATCATCAGACAAGGTGCCAAATGATTTAGGTGGACAGGAGATGAAAATACTGTTGACAGTGACATCAGTTTGTCACTAAAACCAGTAACCAACTGACCACTTATGGCAACCAACCTGCTGCTTTCTTCACCAGTGCAGGTCAAAGTTCCTGGCTACATTCAGTCCAAAGCATCGCTCCATTGATAGCAAGGCCCCAACATTTAAAGATCTGCAGAGCCCAGCTGGCTAATATAGGACCATACACATCTGTGGTCAACCTTTCAGCAGCAGTGTTAAATAAAGTTTTTAATGAGAGCAGCTGTTTGATTCCAAGGCTGAACCAATCTCTAAAACCCAGCTGGCCCCAGCAGGACTTGCTACACAACATTTTCTGGATGATAAAGATACCCGGGCAGCGAGCGAACTCTGGCTAGATATGAGAAGAAAACAATTGAGTGAATTTTTTCTGTATAAAGAACTAAACACTGAGTGAGTAAGCTTTGTAAGCTGCCGTTCTCAGCAATACATTCTGTTTGCATAAGAAGATGCCCATCAGCCCATCTCGGGCCAACGCTGAGTGGGATGGAAGCTGACAGGCTCATTAACACAGCGGATACACAGCCTACGGCCATATGGGCAAACTGGGAGGACTGGGAGTATCCCACCAATCCACCAGCCACTTAAAACACACTAATTGGATCCAGATAGATTGCACTAATGATTCACCAGCTATGGCTATAACCCCAGTGTTATCCATATCAACTGGCCTTCCTCTTTGTGGGTTTAGCAGTGAAACTGAGATGGCCGGTTTATGTAAGCAGCCAACGGTTGTATTTTTGTTTTTTTTCATGGTGGATGATATTTTCTGTTATTGTGTGTTTACTGTATGAGTCACTATATGAGCTCCTAAACTAATTAAATTCCTCTGTGCATCAGTAATGAGAAGCTAAAAGATATAATTGTTGTCATTTTCATGCCATCCTTTTAATTACTTTCTGGTTCCATTTCATTCCATTTGAATTGACAGCCTGATCAACTTTTAATTGCCAGTTTTTGCAAACAGCTTATCAGCCTGCTCCAAGCCTGCATGCAGAGTACTAAATGACCTGGCCAAACACACCCCCACAAACACACACACGCAGTAAATCCAAGAACCAATCCTATGGATCCACATGCACACTCAGCACACACATGCACACCAACCCTTTGCACCAGATGCATGGTGGAGTTTGACAGAGTGCGATGCGGATGCAGCAAACAGGAGGCCTATTCATTTCCCTACAGAACAGCAGCAGCAGTGATAGGAAGACGGGGAAAGACACAGAGAAAAGAGTAGGATGGAGATAGCAAAGAGTGAGGTAATCCATCATTTCATCCATAAGAACCTGCTGTAGAAGCACTAAAAGCATTGTGACCCCCAAAACCTCAAACAAACACAACCCAGCCCACCCTGCATCCCACAACACAGCACATTATTATTTACATTTGGAAATAAACAGACATTTACCATAATGTGTCAGCTCTGTCATATTTTTCATTCTGAATCAATCATCATAAATCAGCTTTTTTTCTCAAGCAAAAACCTCAAAACATTGGTGGTGTTAATACTGACCCCAACATCCAATCATGGCCAAGTGCATTATTGTGTACTATGGCAAATTGGTATAATCAACACCTTATATAGCAACAACTAATCAAAATTTCCAGTGACTGGGGGGGTGTGGTGGCGTGGGTTCGAGTCCGGCTCGGCGCCCTTTCCCGCAGATCTTCCCCTCTGTCGCCCCCTTCACTCTATACACTTCCACTGTCTAATAAAGCATAAAATGCCCCAAAAAAATCCCCCCAAAAAAACCTCGCAGGGGGGTCACCAGACTATCATAGTTCTGACACACCGACAAGACTGACAAACAGAGACTGACAGATAGACTGACACACATCTTCATTCAAACTGACAGGTGGAGTACAATATATTAACATAATAGATGTTAGCTGCAGCCCTAATTGGAAACTGGAGAGAGATAGGTTATACTGTTGTTTTTAAAAAGGTTTAGTGCTAGTTGAGCATATGCTTCATTTATGTTAATGGCCTTAGTCTATATTCGGAAACAATATGAGATTAGCTGAATTGACAATGAAACAGTGATTATGTTTGTCATGTTATTAGCCAGAATTTTGTTACAGCAAACAATTCACTTCTTTTGCCAAATGAATACATAAGTGAAAAGCATATTCGTATCAAACTGAACCCAAAACCGTCATGAACCGTCATCAACTGCCTCAAATACGTAAAAAGTACTAAAAACTTAGCTAAGGCATGAAGATGTAAAAATGAAATCAAAATACAGGCCCTCATTTAGGAAACGAGCTTATGGCGGAAAAGTGTTTGTACGATCATTCCTACGCAAGTCTTGAGTCAGCGTAAAGTCCCCATGTCTGAGTCTTATAATTGTTATAGGCTGTTGTATCGATGCCTGGCGTGGATAAAACTCTGTGGTGTTTGTTTGTTAAATAGTGACAAACCAAAACATTTTATATAATTTATCATTAAAACTTCATTAAAAATAAAAAAAACCTGCAACTGTAAAATTCTTAAAACAGGCTACTGCCCTAGCCGATTAAATGTTTGCCGTTATCTGGTAAACATTTAACACACCGCCGTCGGAGCATCATTTACAATAAAAACTGTCACACACTAGGACAGAATTGCTACTAAATGTAAAGAATTTAACGAGTTTTCATATTAGTGTTCTAATAAATATTTCTCTCCATTATATCATTATACTTTACATATTATATAGGCTATTAGGCTATACATGTCGCGAATGTACAAATTCAAAACCAATCACACGTGAATTCTATCGTAAGATGATATATACGCCTGAATCTGCGCTAGTTCCTACGCTAGATTGATAAATGAGGGCCACAATGTCTAATTTAATTATATAACTGACAAAGCAGAAAGCACACACACCTTTCTTCACTTGCCAATAGACATCGATAGAGTTCTAAGTTTGGAGTTCTGCCTCTCCATTAAAGATTGTAAAAGTGTTGAACCTTTCAATCCTTCAAACAAGCCCTGAAGACTTGCAGCTTCTGCTTAGCAAGTCCAAGCAAACACGCCGAGTCACAGTTGTGCGCTGTGGGGGAACCACATCAAAACTGGATTAGGAAATGCAATTAAGGTGGATTAATTATGGATGGAGGGCTGTTCACTTCTGCCTCATGTTTGCAGGCCTTTTACACTGGCTGCTTCCTGCACAGAAAAAGAGGTGGCAAGCTGTCGAAAGCTTGGACAACCAAAGGATGTTGAGTGACAGTTATGATGGCAGAAAATTCTGGAATGACACCTATTACCATCATCTAAAATAGAAAATAGTATACAGTAGGTCGTCATCACTCCCAACAGTATATTTCCCACATACTGGGAAGCATCAACCTTCCAATCTGAGTGGTGGATAAGATAGAAAGATGGAAAGATATAAACCTCTATTTGCAAACCACCATTATTGTTTCATGCCAGTCTTTATTCATCTCAATGTCAAAGAGAATACGGCCTTAATTCTTTAACAATAATTCATTTTTCTGGTAACATTTAAATTTCACATGGTCCTGTTTGCTGTCAATACAAAATCAACATTTCTTCAATGTTGTCTTCATAAATTTAGGATCAAGTGTTCACCAGTAATTTCATTAGTACAACACCAGACCCATGCCTCACCAATCGGTTGCTCCGAGTTACTCTTCCCCAACGCAAATGCAGTTTTCATGAATTTATTCTGGTAGATACTACTCTCTACTACTCTACTCTACTCTACTTTCGAACAGCGTGATAGTCAACATTTTCTGCATGTGTTTCACATTAAAGCTGCTATTAAAGCTCAAAGGGCATGGTCTCTGCTTTTTATTTAACAATGGGATTAAGAGGCAACTGATATTAATTACGGGATGAAAACACCATTTCTGTTGTTTAGAGAGAAAGCAAACCACGTAATAAGAAAGGAGCCAAAAGATACAGTATCAACTCCTTCATTACGAATGCCTTTCAACCCACCCATGCCCACTGTAGGTCTTCTGACACAGATAATGCTTGCTTGCTGCAATGCTTTCAGTTTCCCCGTGGGAATGTGTCATTCCTCAGAATGTATAAGCAACTTGGATGTACTCCTATCAATTGGTGCGGTTGTGAGTGCCGTCAAGGCTTCTATCTTTATTTGAGTTCCAGCGTCCATTCTGCTTGCAGTATTACGAGATACATCAGCAATCTGTAGTAGTAGTGTACATTTCTGTGCCTGTTTGGTCCATCAGTATTACTAAAGTGTTGCACTTGCTCTCACTCACAACACTTAGTAACATATTTATTCAGATAAATTAGGAAGGCTTTTACCACAGTGGCAAGCGTGGGACGCCAAGACCCTGATTCATTAGTTAAAAAGCACCCTAATAAATTCCCCACTTTTAATGTTTCACAGAGCTATTAAAAGGCGTACAGAGGCGCGCGCAGCCCTGTTTCCCATTACAGCTTTCAATAAATGACAATCGGCACTCAGTGTAAACGGGAAGAGAAGGGGGGAGCATCAGACTTTTCAGCCTGCATTTCAAAGCCTTCCTAATAGCACGTAAAGACTTATTAGGCATTGTGTGCCGGCGCTTTAGAGGAGTGAAGCACTTTGTTCCAGAGTTGCCCAGGCTTAAGTTAATGAATAGAGCTGCTGCTTGACTGAGGCTAATTCACATCGCTCAGCAGAAGAGGTTCCATATCAATCTATATCAGTTACACAGGGACTTTCAAAGATGAAGGGAAAACTGCTAGTGAGCCACGGAGAAAGTCAGGGGGAAAAAAAAGATAAGCCTTTTAGAAAGTGAGAGAAGACAAAGATAGGGCCTCAGAGAATTTAGTTCATCTTCTATTCAGATTATTTAAGTGTAAGGAGCAGCTAGGACAGGAATACAGCAATGGCTGAAAGTATGACATTACAAAAACAGTTGACTGATATCTCTGTACAGCGGAATCAATCAATCAAACAGCTTCCTGTGAAATTCATTAAGAGTGTTTCCATTCGAGGAAATAAGATCCCTGAAGACAGATGCATCTCCTTAGCCCAATCAATGAACAAACAAGCATTACATACACTATCTACACCAGTGATTCTCAACTGGTGGGTCGGGACCCAAAAGTGGGTCGCGGACCCATGTTCAATGGGTCGTTGGCTTTGCCTGGGCAAAAAAGTCCTGTGGTTTTATTTTGAAGGGATTTTTTTTATGCCGTCTATTCACTCTCACAGTTTGTTTTCATCTGCTAACCGAAGTTTGGGTCTTTTTGAAACTACTTGTATGTTGTATTATCTAAGATGCACTTTTCGTTTTTTAATTAAAATGCAGCTTATTTAGTGTAAAAGGGAATATTTTCCTCTCTAGCATCACCAGGCTGCTGGTTTATCATTCAACTTTGGTTGTGTTGGCATACTGTGTTATTCTGCACTATACCAGGTTCAATCTGCAGAATCTTTTCATTAAATACATTTTAAAAGTTGAAAATTTTCCTCGATTAGGGTCGTGGCTTGTCTTTACGGGGTGATGGTTGGTCCCAAAGCCAGACCAGTTGAGAACCACTGATCTACACTATATTGAAGTTTGGAGGTCCGTAGCAATTGACTCTGCTGGCGACCTCTGTGCACTATGCGCCTCAGCATCCGCTGACCCCACTGCGTCAATTTTACGTGGCCTACCACTTCATGGCTGAAGTTGCTGTTGTTCCCAATCGCTTTCACTTTGTTATAATACCACTGACAGTTGACTGTGAAATATTTAGGAGAGGAAATTTCATGACTGGACTTGTTGCACAGGTGGCATCTTATCACAGTACCACGCTGGAATTCACTGAGCTCCTGAGAGCGACCTATTCTTTCACGAATGTTTGTAGAAACAGAGTGAAACAAAGTGATTGGAACACCTGGTTTCAATTATTTGAATGGGTGAGAGAATACTTTTGGCAATATAGTGTATCTGTATCTTTTTATCTCAAAGATTACTTTGATTCTTTAACTGTCTTGTCATCCTGGAATGCCAACACTAAAAAAAACAACTTTGTCCACATTACTGGGGAGAAGCGAATGTCAAGTGTTGGTAATGAGGAAGCCGGCTTTTGAGAAGATTTGTTCCTAATACAGCTTTCAATAAGTCTCTCTGAAAGCTCTCATGTGGCTGTGCAATTGCAGGTGGCACGTCTTCCTGTTCATGATGACAGGCAGGGAACAAAACAGCAAAGTATTTATGCCGTGTGACCATGGGCTTCAGAACTGACATAAGGTCCTCTACAGTTCGCCACCGGACTGTTTTTTTGGTCTTAATCTTGGTCAACCCGCTTGCTAAGCGGGCGTCAATGTGGAAACATTGTGAAGAGGATGCGATATGATGGTTCGGATTGCAAAATGGAGGAAGAGAGAGAAAATAGTGAGGGGTTAAGAGAAAAGGGAGGCCAATTCAAGCTGAAACAAACAAACACTCATCCAGTCCACGGAGCAGACCTGGCACAATGTAACGTTGAGTATTCATTGGGAAACTTTACAGACTTCTTGTCACTGTAGCACATGCAGCACATGCAGATGAATGGAACTCGCCAGACGCCCACGCCCCCCATGTCGTACTGCAAATGTAACGATCAATACGATCATTACCCAACCACACACACCTACCTAACCTCTCACAGTACATCAAGTATCCAATACAACAGGTACATTTGTTTGCTTGTAGTGAGGAGAGAATATTGGTTTTGTGGCAGGCGCATAAATACTCAGCTGCCAGAGGAGCTGAGGAACAACTGCCAGGCTCTCCTCTGTGGTAAACACCCGGAAGTCTGTTATTTTCTTTCCTAATTTTGTGAAGTGTAAATCTCTTTGTGACGAGAACTACAGTGGAGGAGGAAGTGCATCAAGGAACTGTATCTCAGTTAAACTAATGAACTGATGGGAGCCTGGTTGGTTAGCTTCACCATCAGCTGACTGGGGGACTGTTTTCAAGATTCAGCTGTTTATCATGGTAGAATTGTGTATGTATGTTTTGTATGTGTGCCGAACTAAACACGAGCAACCTGTACAGATCGGTCAGAGGTGATCCAAACGCACTGTTGCTGTGTTAGGCGTGAACTAACAGTTAAAGTTGTTCTAATTAAAAAAAGAGCTAAACTCTGTACACTGTTAGTATTAATAACTAACCATATTAACAAGGGTGTATTATTAGAATCCAGACGGTCAAAATATTGTCTGTCTTTATTTATTTGTGTTCAGGCAAGCATCTTGTAGATATGTCAGAGGAAACAGTTGGTTTAGCATCATTTTATATTGTGGTGATCTCAGGTTCTCAGCCTCCGATCATTAATAGAGTTACAATTATTTGTTTAAGTCTGTAGGTTAACAACAGACGCAGCCATTATAATGAGACCATAAGTCCATAACTGTCACCACAGTGCTTGTTGGGAAGCTCATCCTCATGCCTGCTCCCAGGACACTACAGTAAGTTGACCTATCGTCTTTATCCTTTTTGTTTGCTACTTGTATCAAAAACAACTATTTAAGGCTACTAAGACTTGGGTAGTAGTTAACCATATGTGGCATTCTGAGGGCATTTCTCTGTGTACAGTAAATGGGCCTGTACGAGGAGATGGAAGTAGAACAGTTAAGATTTAACCCTGTTCATTGCATGTTATTTGTGTGTACCTTTGATAAATATCAGTTTCTCGCTCGTACGGACAGTTTGAATATGTACATTTAGAACATGTTCTCTGGGTAGGTTGGACAATTAGACCCTAAGTTCCTATGACTTTAAACTATATAAGCCTTGGTTAAGTAAATCTAAAGAAAAAAAGAAAAGAAAAGAAAAAACACACAAAAAAGCAAACCTAACCCTGTTTCTCTTAATTTCTTAAGCTGCTTAAATTGTGAGTCTGATAAGTGTTATATATATATTATATACGTGCTATATGACTGCACAACACTCTTGTCTCTGTGGATACATCCCTGAGGCTAACACAAAGAGAAACGATCAACTCCTGAAAGATCGCACTGATTATGATTGAAATTGACAGGCATTGAAAAGACCTCAGCTCTCAATGCACACACACACACACACACACACACACNNCACACACGCACACACACACACACGCACACACACCTGGGCCAGTATCAGAAACTGTGAAAAACATCGAGAGCAACAGTGCAGATGTGATTAAACCATCCCTTTATCAGTTTGTCATGGCATAAGACACATGCACACTCTTCCATCCACAAACAGTCAATTAGACACACACCTGCGCACCCACACACACCAAAACTAAACCTTGTTTATCATGATGATCATTAGCATGAGTGACGGGAAGGTTAAAAGAGGGGAGCAGTTACACTAGTCTCCTGGACTGTGACAAAATGCTTCTGAGGTTTCCCGAATTTGTACTTTGGGGCCTTCATCAACAAAAGGCCAGAGTCGGAGAAGAAGGGGTGACCTTTTGCACTGCTGCGTTTTCACTAGTGATGCAGTAATGATGGATTACAAAGTCCTCTCCAGCAGACGGGATGGGAGCAGAGCCTTTCAAAGACAATAATGTGTGTGGAGTTTCCCCTGTCCTCCTGGCCTATCTTTTTCCCCAGTGAATGGAGCAGTCTTGAACTCCTGCTTTCTAGCCTCTGGCCACTCAATACAGCCCAGTGGTGGCTGTGTAAAGGCTGCCAGAGGCTAGGGGGAATGTTCCTACCAATATGACTGGGGGTTTGTCAGTCAAGGTGTCAGCCAGACTGATGGGTCATTGTGTCGGCTGACAGCCGGCTGAGAGCTACAGCACTTCCATTAAGAAGGAACATCACTCACTGGCCATTACAGCCGGTCCTCTACTGTTCACTGGGATGGAGGATAACAGGGACCACATATACACACAGGGCAGCAGCAAACTCTCCTGGCAGCTCAACAGACATGTAAGCAAATTCTGCTGTCCATACAGATGTACCTCAAAATGTTAATAGGTCCACATGCAGAGCTGGGAAAGGAATTCATCCCCAGGATTTTGCTCTCATAGTATTGAATCAGACCTTAAGCGTAGAATCTGCTCTTATGCCCTTTCTTCCTCATGGGGATCGGAACATCCGGGTAATGTGTTAGCATGATTTTCCATTCGCATTTGGGCTGTAACTAACGATTATTTTAATAAAAAATTAATTGGTTGATTATTTTTTAGATTAATTGATGAAAACTCTTTAATTTCCACCTTTTTATTTCAAGATAGAACATTTGGACGGACAGAGCAAATAAGGGCACAAAAAACACGTTGCTGCTTGAATGTTCTGGTCCATATGGTTGGAATCGTGGCTGGAGCCTGTTTTCTCCGTGTTCTCAGTGTTTACTTTGATTTTTACATTTGAAAACCTTGACCAGGTGGCAAAGTCGGCAGGAGACTGATGAGCGGATGAGTGACTAGTAGTCATAAGAAAGGTAGAAGGAAGGTAGGTCTGCACCATTAAGACAAGACTAAGGTAAGCACACTTAGCTTTGTATTCAATAGAACATAAACACAAAGATCAATCTATATAACAGTATGCACTGTACAGTTCTCAATTCTGCAGGATACCAAAGTGTGTATGAAAAAGGGATGAGACATTCCACACTGCAGGCCTAAGGTGACCACATATTTGGAATTGAACAGGAAAAGTAAAAAAGCAAGACCACCGCTTAAACAAGGAGGCAACTGCAACAGCTGGGCCATGTGTCTTAAATGGACGGACTGTTTTCTCAAAGGTTGCACGAAGACAAAGAATGACTTATATCAGAATTGTGATGGATGAGGCCCAACATTTTGCCAAGGATTGGGAATGCTGGAACACTCATTGTGCCCTAATGTGGTGCACAGAATTGAATGCAACTGTAAGATTATGTTGTTCACAAATTATTGTCGATAAGAGTACTGGTTTGCAAAAACGATATTGACTTAATAGTTGTCATGTTGGATTTTGGCCTTTCTAACTCGAGCACAAAAGGCAAAGTTTAAAAATAGACGAAGAAGAAGAGAACATCGATTTCACTCATATCTATACACTGAGCTTTGCATGAAGACTTGATCTGTCCAAATATTAAAAATCCCCCTGCCAACATATCTAAAATTTGAAATATTATCATGTTTTTCCTGTTTGCTTAATCCAAACCATAAACCATTTGTGTTGGTGTTGCAGCACTTACTGTCAAATCAATCAAATCAAATCAAAATTGCTTTATTTATCCGGGAGGGGAAATTCAACGGACATGTGCACTGTACTAAAGTTCCCTAATGAAACGAGAACGTAAAAGAAATGGAGGGCTATGTGTTTCTGAAAGTTATGTTCAAAACCACACATACCCGCACGGAGTGTACAAACACACAAAAAAAACAACAACAACACGTACACGGGGGGTCCTACCTCATCCAGTTCAGAGATGAAGACAGGCTTCTCTTCAAAGCCGATAGGCATGGGATCGTTGGGTGGGATCTCCACCTCTTCATACATCTTAATGTTTTCTCTGCGGATTCCCTCAGGGAGCAGCAGCTGAATGTCACACAAAAAAATGAGGAAAACACAGACCTTACATATGACCTCAGAGACTCAAACACACACTGTAAGGATATTCAAAGTTAGAAAATATACTCTAAGAATGTGGCTATATTTACGATTAGAATTTGGATGTTCAAACGCACACATTTAATCACTACGTGTTTCAATCATACATTTTAAGTCCTTCAAGAAATTCATATCACATTACATTAGAATTGCTTTAAAATGACCTGACACTGACCTGCCCTCCTTCAAAAAACTCACAAAAACTCACCTCTTCATAACTGCCTTTCATCCATAACCGCTATAACTTGCTCTTTATACTCTTATTCTCGTGTTGAAATTCTTTTAATGTTTTACTTATTTTACCAGTTTGTAAATTTTAAATGTTTTACTACGTTCTTTTCTCATATTCGTGTGTTATTATATGCTATTTCTGACCTGTAAAGTGTCTTTGAGTACCCTGAAATGCGCTTTATAAATAAAATGTATTATTATTATTATTATTATTAAAATAAATAGTTAACCTTCAAATTTTCATTTCTGTTTAAAAGAAATCTTTGTAAACCAGCATTTACAATTTGGGTGGAAACAACATAATTCCTACAACTATCTATATAAAAATAATTAATATGTAATTAACTTACAGCCAAACCTTAAAACGATGGGGGGTTTGAACAAAAACAAGCAATGGATAATGTGTGTAATGTCCGAGCAGACAAAAACTGTGTGATTTTGTGAAATCTGTTCCAGTCCTGTGTATGGCCTCTGGCCAACAAAATGATTAACTACAGCTGCGGATCATCGCTCATAAATGGATTATAGACTGCAACATCATGATTTTCACAGAAACATGGTTAAAAAAAACGGCAGCATTCCCGGTGGTGCCATTGAGCCAAACAGGAAGAGTAAAAGCCAACTACTGTCAAGGAAAAGGGATGCGCTGGATTTATAACACAAGACAAAAAGAGGACACCAATGTACAATGGAATGTGGCACGATAATCGTTCTTCCTTGGTTCCCTTGTTTCCACAATCTGGGAAAGCCAAAATTCTAAGTGTAAATACATGAATCACTCTGCACTAGTACGTAAGGCCGGACAATTCCCTGAGCTGTTATTCCTGATCTCGACCTGACACAAAGCTCTGCCACAAGCCGGTCTTTCGTCATCAACCACACAAGCTTCTGATTGGCTGCTGCTTACTGCACCAAGATGTTCTAATATGACAGAAGCGTTTTGCTGTTTAAAACTTTACCGTTGCAACAATGCCAGTCATTCACAAGTTATTTTTCCCGCGTTTTTTATTCATTTATTATTTTTCATATTGTAAACAGAACTGATCTGCGGGCCGGTCTGATGTCATCCGTGGGCCGGAGTTGGCCCTTGGGCCGCCAGTTGAATAGGCCTGACGTAAGGCATGTTTTAGGCCTTGCAGATTACTGGAAATGCCTTTTACTATATAAATGAAGCAGTTGTTGGTGACTTGGGACTCCTGGTAGAATGAGTGAGAAATCAGCAGTGAATGATAATAGAGAATAGTAAAAAAAAAATGGGAGTCACTGCAACCATGAGAGGTCATTGAGCATAAAGTGCACAACAAGTAAGAGAACACGTACGTACGCACGCACGCTTGCACGTACGCACGCTTGCACGCACGCTTGCACGCACGCACGCACGCACGCACGCACGCACGCACGCACGCACGCACGCACGCACGCACGCTCGCACGCGCATGACCCACCCTTCCAGGTGTCTGGCGTAGATAAAAACTGAAACAAATGGACACCAAAAATCAGTAGTAACAGTTATTTAAGCCTCACCCTGGCTCCTCCAACAAACGCAGGCATCTTTGTTGCCTCCGCATAGCTGTCATAGACGTTGGGATAGCGAATGCGTTCATACACTCTTTCTCTGCTCAGCACTGGTTCACGTCGTGCGGTCAGCAGGGCCTGCTCCCTATGCAAGCAAACACAACACAGTCAGATGGAACAGGAAAAACACAGAAGTGAAAGTGTAAATTAACATTTTGCATGTTAGGATCCTACTTAGTGCTTCATGATGAGAAGAAAGAAATAAGTCAGAACCAGAGTCTTTTGACATTTGGTTCCATACGTTAATATCCAAACATATATATTAGCTTTAGAATGAATAGTCGATGATTTAAATGGAGAGGCACAGATGTGAGGCATTATGTTCCTTCCTAAAAATGGCTTACCTCTCTGCTAATCGTTTCCTTTACACTGGGCTGGATTTGATCATGCTAAATTTTTAATTAAACAGATCACTGCTCCTTTTTATATCCTCATGAAATTAAATTTTCAGAAAATCCTTTAAAAGAAAAAAAAAAAGCTGTGACAAGCTGCAGCGTTGCTGTTTTGTTTTTTTGTTTTTTCTCTATTGTTCTTTTTATTTTGTAAAGCTAAAGCCAAGTTTTTTTTGTTGCACAGGTGGAGATGGACAGACACAGAAAAAAGGATAAATGAGGGAAAAAGGACAAAGAGAACGTTCGGTGGGATGACATACCGCTGGGTTCTCATCTCTCTGTGGTCAAAGGTCATAATGGCATCGGAGGAGTCGCTGTCGTCCATTCCTTTGCCTCTCTT
>CAFUXE010000777.1:508651-518692 GCA_903364295.1 Serranus cabrilla | reverse complement strand
TTCACTTTTAAACAACTCCGCTAACTCCGGAGGTAGAAGATGCGGCGCTTCCTCTTCTACGTCGCTTACGTCAGACTCATCGTCAACACAGGCCTAGAGCGCCCTCTTGCGGTTTAGTGTGAAAATAACGTGAAATGATATACCGGTAATAATGTGTTAATAATTTCACACATAAGTCGCTCCAGAGTATAAGTCGCACCCCCAGCCAAACTATGAAAAAAACTGCGACTTATAGTCCGTAAAATACGGTATGTTAAAAAACATACCGTATTTATTTGAACATTTCTCTGCTGACATTTCTTGTTACTTATTGCCTACATCCATACAGGGAAAGCTGTATCTGTATACATCCCAACTTTAATAGAGTTCGGCTTGTAGATATTGTCTTAGGATTTTGATGTTGCAATATTGTACATGTTGTTGTTTTCTCCTGGTTTAAAGGCTGCATTTCAGTAATGTGTTAGAATTTTCTTAACCTACCTCACTTCTGTAGCTGTCTGGTAATTACCTAGTCATTACATCCAAATCCCTGATAAATACTTGTGTACACATTTTTTGAAAAGAACCAAAAGTTAACCCTATAATGTTATGGAAATATTGACATTGAGATGTTATTTGAAAAAAATATCGGGATAATTGACTTTCTCCATATTTTCCAGCCCTACATGAAGGACACAAACATTCACAGTAATGGAACAATGTGTTTGTTGTCAAATGCTACCAATATGTATTATGGAGATGCTAAAGGGTTTGGGCACTGTGTCTGTAAGAGACGCTCCTTCCTGCTGCCCATAAACATCCCAAATTCAGCAAAATAGGCAGAAAAGATATGCCACACACTTCTGTTGGGTCAAGTGATGATAAAGAGGGTATGTTCATTGCTTTTTAGGAATAACAGTCATACAACATTAAATATAAATAGACAGTATAAATAGACGTCATCAGTAAATGTATTTTCCAACAAGAACTTTTTTTTCCAAACACAAACACACATTCCTGAGTTAACGTATTTGAATGAATCAATAGTAAAGATCCTGTCATTCATTAATTTTCTGTGCTGGAGCCGATCCCAGCTGCTTTCGGCGAGAGGCAGGGTACACTCTGGACAGGACGCCAGTCTATCGCAGGGCTTCAATAGTAAAGATTTCCTTTTTAATTTATTACAACATTGACCTCTTTAACTGATGCTGCAAATGTGTTCAGCTAACCTTGTTTTAAAACGGACTAAATACCACTGGGCCACACCAAGCGGCAACCTCCGGCACGGGGCACTGAAGCCTATGCGGAAGTGCCAAAAACTGCAATTCCTCAACTGGCCGCACTTCACAGTATAGAGGGTTTTCGCGGCGCGTCATCAGCGCGCCATCGCTACCGTAAGTCGCCATGTTGGAGATACACGTTGTAAAAGAATGAATGGAGTACAATGGAGAATTGTGCCCTTGCGACACTTTAAGTGAATTTAGCCATGTCTAAAAATCAGAAAAGCTCCTTAAAACTCGTCCAAGATGCAAGGGCACACAGGGACGGACTTGGACAAGGCTCTACAACGAATACCTCCAACATGGCGACTTCCGGTAGCGATGAGGCGCTGATGAGGCGCTGATGGCGCGCTGATGACGCGCTGATGACTCATGATGACGCGCTGATGACGCGCCATGAAAACCCTCTATAAAAACAGTTATTTGCAGCCTGGTTGAAAAAACGGCTCTACTCTCAAAAGTAAAGGCCCCCCTCCATGACAACTCTGAGGGGGATGAATTTTTTTATATGTCACTAGTTTATTTTTTTTGAAATTCAGCATAATTAAGCGGGTGTTCCGCTTTGAGTGACAGGTCGGTGCTGTGCGTCACTAGCCGCTAGCTGCTGCTAGCCCGCTTGGCCCCTACGCTTAGCTAATGACTCAGCTAAATCGACGCATTGAACTTGATCCGTCCGTTTTGTGTGGTCTTGGTGTCGTTTGGATATTTTATGCAAACATTGGATTGATAAAATGTCTTGCTGTGCTGTTGATTGTTCTAACAGACCGTCAGAGAAGTCTGTGCTCCATTTATTTCAGTGGGTAAAATTCTAGAATTATTTTGTTTATATGTTAGTACTAATTATCTGGTATAGCGGTCCACATGTAGCTCTTTAATTAACGAGGGGCGGCAACCTATAGCGGCAACTCTGAGGGGCATGTAGCATCCGCATAGCGGGCATAGCATCGTTAGCACTAGAGTAGCATGTAGCCTAGCTCCTTGGCCTCAGCTAGCTCGCTAGGTGGGCGTGTTAGTCCATGAGCCCGCCTTAGCTTCAGCTCTCTGCCTATCTGGGGACTTGGGTAGAGTCCGCTTTGCCAAAATGGCGACTGTGGGAACGCCCAAAAGGCTTAATTTACGCTTTTCAGAAACCTATGGGTGACATCGCGGAGGCTACGTCCGTTATTTTTACAGTCTATCGGCCACACTCATTATTTCACAGAATAATATTACATATGAAGTAGAGTCTATCATTTAACCTACCAAATGAATGAACAGAGTTACTAGTCTACAATACTTAGTTCATGTGCACTGTTTTAACACCCAGCATTAAAATCTATATTTAGTCCAAAAACTCTAAAGGATGAGTCTGTATGATTTGAAATAGTTGGGAGCTCAGTCCTCTAATCTTCAACGCTCTTTGATGTACAACCTTGCAGACAGCTCTGGCAGCAAAGAATTATCCATCCTATCTTCACAACAAAATCTTCAACTACTTACACCTCTACTCTTCACATTAAGGAAGGGAAATCCTGCCAACTTCGGACAAAGTAACAGAGGGTCAAGACACAAGGCTGGCTCAAAATGTAAAAACAAAAACTACAAAAAAGCGTGAAGACATGGACTGCAGATACATCAATAGGTGGGCTGCCATAGTACAGCTCACTATCAGCCCTCCAGAAATAAGATCTTAAACAAAATCAATGAGCTCATCTTTAAGCTGCTGGGGGAGCGAGATTACAACAGCAAAACCAATGTAAGGCTATTCCACACAAGAGCCATTGCTTTTTGGGCTTTACTAACACCATGCACATGTTGACCTTTCCCTCTCCCGGTCAATTAATCTTCAACTCATATTAAGGATTGTGACAATCCTATTCATAAGAGGTATTCAATAAGAAACAGAACTAGAGAGCATGCCTTCAAGGTACAAGAAGGCTGCACAGCTCAAACGACACACTGAGACACATACCGTGATAAACAAGTAATGTGGGTTAACAATAAATGGTAAATGGACTGCACTTATATAGCGCTTTTCTAGTCTTTGCGACCACTCAAAGCGATTTTGCACTACAGACTGCGCTCATTCACCCTTTCACACACACATTCAAACTGGTGGCCGAGGCTACCCTACACGAGGTTACCCTACCCACCATCAGGAATACAATCAAACACCGATACCGGCATTCCATAACTGTTCTTAATTGGAAATGTGAAATGTTAGTGTCCTCAGTTAATAAATGCTGTTAAATAAAATACATAGAATGTGAGATTCAGAATGAATGTGTATTAACAATAAACAACAAGGTTATTCAGCTTGAGCACAAAATGTATTGTGTTTGTACAGTTTAAATAGAATGTGTCAGAAAGCATTAGCAAATGATTGCACTCTGTTTCATTTATATTTGAGACAGGGTCTAAGTGTTCTTAAAAGTCAGGGTTGTACTTTTCCATCACTTTAATTTCATAAATTCCACAATCATGTTGGTGTGCTAGACTACTCTGCTATCCTGTTTTGGTAGTAATTTGTAGTATTTAAGTCAGACAGAAGCAGATGCTAAAAGTCGGGCACTTAAAGGCCCCATGCTACTCTCACATAATCATGTGTTAGGGGTGTAACAGTACGCAGATGACACGCTTCGGTTCATACACTGATTTAGGAGTTATCTAATATACTTATCAAACAAAGACCACAAATAAAAGCCTGCCTATCTTGAATAACTTTTACCAAAACTACTGTGTAGGCCTACCTCATGTAATTGAAAAGTGGTACAAGTTATTCAATTAGTTTAGGAGGACATTTGATTTTAGTTAATAAGCAACAGGGAAATACAAAGCCATTTCCATCCCAAAGACTTTATGGCAATTATCTAATTATAAAAGCTAGATGAAAGCAGCAAAATGCAACAAAACTTCCACAATTTTGCTACAAAGGTTTTGTAATAGAGTTTTTGTTGATCATCTGAACATAGTGAAATTCAGCAGAAAACGACAGCATGACCTCTCCCCAGAGCGGTCAAATGCTCAGCTGCCGCAAGAAATATAGAACTGGGAAAAAACAGCCTTCCCAATAGCAGTAATGTCCAGACAGCCAATGCCCTTGTTTTCAGGCGTTAATTATATACAATTATTATTTAAAAAAAGAGAAATGCATCGGTCGTTGAGTCAGTACAGCTCAGATGTATCTGTTTGTTCGACAAAGTAATATCAGGTTCATGCCTATTTCTAATAGTCTATAGACATTGAGTTTGTGTTACCATGGAGATGACCTGGTTGCCATGGGGCTGCCTCAGCTGGTGGGTGGCCAGTCCTATCAGGTGGGATGGTGAGGAGGGAGTCGACGATGGACACCCTTCGCTGGAGGAGGGTGGAGATCATCTCCAGCCCCTCTGGTCCCAGCAGCTCGAACAGCTGGAGGGAGAGAGTGGAAAAAGGGTAGGGGGCAGTGCGGGTGGAAATCACAGTCATCCAGATTAGCTACAAACATACTACTGCACACACACATACAACATGTATGCACATCCTATGGCTCACCAATATCCCCAAACACGCTTCTGCTGCCAAGGCTGAGCACCTGGTAATTACCATCCACCTGGTACAGAATATGCTCTGCTGCTTAGCCTCCCAAACATAGCCACCTGGCACTTAGCAAGTGACAGGAAAACAACAACAAGAAATCCTGTGCACAGCAGCAGCAGCAGCAGTGGCAGCACACAATTAAAACCTTTATGGAGACAGGTTGCACAGACAGTCATCAATATCATTGTGAAATGGAAGGGGTGATCAAGTGTGTGCTTTCTAATTGGAAAATGGTAAACCCGAAAGCCCAGGGTATGCAATTTGAACCTGTAAAACAATGCAGTGTTTTTCCCCTCTCCTTTCAGGGATGGTGTCACGATTGCAGTGTGGCTTGCTCTTTCAGGCTGTCCTCCCTTGGGAAAGCAATAGTCAGCACAGCAGGGAACTAAAACAACAGACGCACTTTGATGTCAGGTCAGGAATAGTCTTTGTTGGGGTTATCTTTGTTTCCCTTGGTGGTCTCTTTTATATGTGTTCTAAACTTCTATTGGTCCCTCTGAATGTCTGTTTTATAAGAGTTGAGTGTGCTACATGTTGGGAGTGGGTGGAATATCGGTGGCTGGGGTGGGGTTTCACCCGCTCAAAGGGATTTTTTTTAAACAAACTCTTGGAGTTGACTGATTAGGTGCCGGCTCCACTGGGACTGAGAGGCAGCAACTGAGACTTTCTCCTTCAGATGGATTCTGTACAGTCCACTATCCTGCAGGCGAGCACATTAACTGCGAGCATCAACTGTATAATAACTCCACATCTGCAAGGCTACAGGTCAGGAGTGTAAATGTCTGTGTCCTCTGCTCCTTAATCTGTGATTAAATATTCAGCCTTGCAGACTCAATCTTTCAGCTGGTAAATGGGACAACTCAAGCATTATTTGAACTGACTCACCACTGGGCAGGGCTATATCTCTCCTCAGACTAATTCAGCATGAACCCCAATTTGGAAATAAAAACTCAACTAAGATCCATTTGAAGCAGTCAAATTTCCAATGCATTCATGTTATGCCATATTGAGGCACAATACACTAGGATTTCAATAAGTTGTGTTCCCAGATCAATGGAAAGATTAAAAACACCATTTGTGGAATGTCATATTGACAGTACATTTTATCCATTCAATCCATTATCTTTACCGCTTATCTGAACTGGGATCAGGGGGACTGGAGCCAATCCCAGTTGACATTGGGAAAGAGGCAGGGTACAGCAGGTAAAGCAGGGCTGGCACATAGAGACAGACAACCATTCACGCTCTAATTCACACCTACGGGTAATTTAGAGTCACCAATTAAACCTAAGCTGCATGTTTTTGGACAACCCAAAGAGAACAATATGGAGTTTATTTACGATCTTTATTCAAGAGCGGGATTTTCGGTTTGAGCGCAGGATTTTCGGTTTGGGTTCACATTGTTTTACCGCTCTGCTTTAGCACTCAAAATTCCTCTGCTCACACACACATTCTCTTTGCTTTCACTTGAACTTTTCAAACCGTTTGTGTGCAATCTCGAAACTCAGACTGCAACGCTTGCACTTGGAACTTGAGACATTAAACATTGGTTTATATATAAATACATGGTTATAAATGGTCCACTCAATGTATGTATAAAAAAAATTAATCTGAGAGCACAGTTTACCAAACCATGCAAATGATTCACAAATACATTTAAAAATGTACGAATCTATTGGCACGGATTTATACAATAACTTTTTTTTCTGATCATGCCACCCTGAGGGGCTCTGTAGGATTCAAACCTGTGCATCATGGGATCCTTTCTGGACTGAATCTGATTGGTCGTGGGTTCATATACCAACGAGACAATGACCCAAAGCGTACCTCAAAGGTGTGCAGGGACTATTTGACCAAGAAGGAGTCTGACGTCCTGGAACTACCCGAGTCAAAGTCCAGATTTGAATCCTAAAGCAAGTCTGTGGGAACAGCTAGAAACTATTCAGAACTCAATAAAAAACTGTTGAAGAGTACATAAAAACAATGCCGGCAAGAATGCAAACTGTTATCACGGCCAAAGGACACCATACAAAATATTACGTTTGGTTATTTTGTGCTAAAAAGGAATATTTAGTCGTTTCAGTTTATTATTTGCCAATACATTTTTAGTTTTAAATACGTTTTTGAAAGATTTTTAAAATGTTTTCTCATTTTTGTGACAGGTGGTCAAATAGATTTGTTAAGCACTGTTATAGATATATATGAAACAAGGCTTTTGACATAACAATGCCATGAACTTGATGTTAGGGTGATGTGAGTTTCAATAGCACTACCATTAATATTCAAAATGTAATGACTTGTTTGAAATGAAAATGTACAGATTTAATTTACAACAAGTTGAAATGTTTTCTGTTTTTTCCAGTTTCCTCTGGCTGCATTGACCATTGACTTAACATTTGTCAACAGCTTCCTTCATTTTATTTTACTTATTTTATTACAACCCACCACCACACCAAAAAGACAAACGATTCAAAAGTTGGATGTCTAAAGCAACCAGCATTTGATATTGATATTGACACGTCTACTTTTTGCAAATTCTATCTGCTCAGGATACTTTCAAAATCTTTTCAGCTTTTCATTCATCCTTTTCATTTCATTTGAGAAATCTAACAGTGCATGCAGGCTTCACTTGTACTTTTTCGTGCATACAGTGGTTGTGTTTTGGGCTGTGAGTGAAAGTCCACAGCAGCAATGTTCCAGTGGGAACTGATAGAGGCGGTTGCACTGCTGACATGCTGCTTTCAGCTGTTACTACCAAATGTGATATACCTACAAAACCTTTTTCTGTGTATTCAACAAAATGAGACAAATGTATCAAACATTTCAGATGCAACATAAAATAGCTGTATGAGAACATTTCGTCATGTCGCCTGTGTTTTGTGCCATGATAGTTTATGTCAGGAATCAAAATGACATGGCAGATGCATTTGTCAAACACAACTTACAATAAGTGCAGACAAACTCAACAGGAAAAGGAGCTATATGAATGCAACAGCTGATTTGCAAAATGGCAAACAGCAAATTACAAGACGTGCTTAGATAAGCATTGCATCAAAATGTGTTCCACATAAAATTGATATACTCCAATTAGTCATGTAAACTGCAGACTGTTGACACAGTGTTGGGGTGTACGTTAAATGTTTAATTAAATTCTTCAGTAACTTCAGGGTAGCCTTGGTATTTTCAGGATCTTGTAACTTTGTCATGAGCTGTTTTTTCCACTGAGCACTCCAGACGCACGAACAAACACTGCGACAATTAGATTTGGATAGGGATTGGATTGGAATTTAAAGATTCGGATTCTGCTCATCAATTCCAGTTGTTCTAGATTTCCAAAGTTTGTAAGGCAAGGTCAAAAAAGGTTACATGCATATTTTCCACTGATTTTTTTTTATTTTTTTTAATATTTACACAAATCAGTCTTACAGTTAAGGGAATGTGTAAAGTAATATCATAGTTTAATTTGTTAGAAAATAATATGATTAACTGATATTTTTTCTTTTTCCATACGTAATAATAATGACTTATTTCAAACGAAAAGGCCATTGACAAGGGATTTCACATCCTGCCTCAACAGTTTTGGAATGCAACAACACATATTCATGGGTGGAACAGTATACAAAAGTCACAGTTTGGTTCATACCTACGTTCAGTGTAAAAAGCAAAAAAAAATTTTTTTTTATAATACCTAATAACACCTAATAATAATTAGGTGTGACCAGGGGCGGATCTATAGGGGCCCCCATGAATGTTCTTATAAACATACTATAAACAGATCACGACTACCTATGCTCAAAAGCCCAACAAAATATTAAAATAAGGGATGAATTGGATTTTTTTTAACTATAAAGATAATCTTTGACCCCTAAATACTTAGCTACGCCCCTGCATAAGTTTCCACAGGCGATATTTTCCCCCTATTTTCAAGTTCAAGTCAATTTAAATTTATAATCATTATTTTGAGGTAATTTGACTGAATGTATGCCTAAATACTGTCTGTATTTTATATTTCTACTTTTCTGTTTACATATT
This sequence comes from Serranus cabrilla, assembly GCA_903364295.1. Taxonomy (NCBI): domain Eukaryota; kingdom Metazoa; phylum Chordata; class Actinopteri; order Perciformes; family Serranidae; genus Serranus; species Serranus cabrilla. The sequence continues at coordinate 509,843 of CAFUXE010000777.1, read as the reverse complement.
GGAAGGCATAATGAGTAAATAAATAGTGTTAAATATGTGTAAAAGTGTTTTTGTGGATCTTTTGTGGACTGCATTTAAATAAACATTGGAATTTCCTCAAACTGCACTAACGTCGTCCCGACCTCCTGCCACCCCTTTGCCCCACCATGTAAAATGTTCTAGATCCACCACTGAGTGTGATCCATCTGTCCAAAAAAAGAAGAAGAAGAAAGAAGTCACACCTTCGTAACATCAGCTGATAAGAACACATCACGCAATCCCACCTGAGTGACCTTCTGATCTGACCTCTGATCATAAGTAAAGACATACAATTATCGGACTATTTCATTTCTGCCCCCTGGTTCACCCCTGATTTACAACTCCTGAAAGCTAAAGGTCGTCGCCTGGAGAGCTTGTACTCAAGAACTAGTCTCACTATTCACAAAACTGTGCTTAATGTTCACATTCTCTTTTACAAAGAGGCTCTCTCCACTGCAATATCCCCACACTTGCCAACTTTGGACTCTGTTTTCCAACTTTAACGCCATCCTGGGACCACCTGATTTTCTAGTAGCTCACATGTACTCTACTGAGTACTGTAACACCTTTTTGACCTTTTTCAATGCAAAAATCGAAAAAAAATAATCACCAGTTGACCTACAAACAACATTCAGCAATCACTGCACTCTACCCACCCTCCTTTCTTCACCTCTTCTCTCCATTCTCCAGTTTTCAACTCCAAACTGTTGCCGATATCTCTAGTATCATTCAAAAATATAAATCATCTATGTGTCATCTTGATCCCTTACCTACCCACCTTAAAGCGTCCCTACCCTCCCTGTCCTCTTTCATAACTGAGGTCATCCATTCCTCTTTCACTTCTGGTCTTGTTCTATCATCCTTCAAAAAACCTGCAATAACTCCAATACTAAAAAAAACATGGCACTGATCCCAATAACCCTGATAACCTCCTACCTATTCCCAATCTATTTTTTCCCTCAAAAACGCTTGAAAGAGTAGTTGCAGTTCAGGTTCACACACACACCTCTCTCACAATAATCTGTTTAAAGAATTCTAGTCTGGTTTCACTAATGATCTTCTTAAGGCAGCTGACTCTGGACTGATAACAATACTCATCCTCCTTGACCTAAGTGCAGCCTTTGACACCAGCTTTCATATTACTCTCCTTGACAGACTGACTTCAATCAGATTC
>CAFUXE010000777.1:390773-414978 GCA_903364295.1 Serranus cabrilla | reverse complement strand
CTTCTTTTATATGCCAAGTCTACAGTGAAGGGGCAGTGATTGTGTGTGACTTTATTTAATTGTATGCTGTATGTGTGCTGTCAGCCTATTGCTAAGGCACACTATATAATGATATGGAAAGGTATACACAAGTCTTAAACCACTACCTCATATTGTTCTGTATTGTAAACTGACTTATAGTTTTGCACGGCTCTTCTAAGAAACCAGTCATTGGCTTTCTGCATCACAATCCAACCACAATCAAATTCTTGTCATTCTGAACAAGAAAAAGGAAATTGCTTTACCTCACTGATCAGTGCGGGATGTTATACAGTAAAGGACTATTGTGTTACAACAATCTGTGATACAAGCGTGTAAAACATCACTTCACACACATCTAATAGTGTTTGGAGTTGAGATTTACTGGTTACAGTCTGTCATATGTAGACTTTTTTCTTAATTTTGTATAATTTATATGTTGACAGCATTTGTGTGTATTGGGTGTCAGGAGGTTGGCTGGTGGATTCCAATTTAAGGCAAACCAAAACCATATGCCTTTTACTTTCCCAACCTCATCCAGGGAAGATATTAAGTGGGCTTAAACTGTTTTTTTGTTGTTGTTTTTTTTATAACTCATATCAGCGACCTTTAACCAATATACAAAATCACTGTGATCACGAGTGATGGAGTGGCCACACCAATTTTAAGGTAGCTAACACAAAAATGGCCTAAATAATAAAAAATTAAGATTCAAAATAATTTCCCACCAGCAAAGGATGTTTAGTTTTAAACCCATACTTTGACTCACACAGCTATCTAGAACAGTGCAGTATGCAGTAGCCATGACACTGACATTCCTCAGCATTATGCTGTGCTGGCATGTTTGCTGTGAAAGTCTGAATGCTCTATTATCTGTACACATAAGACAGCAATGTGTGTAATGTTCTCCTGTTGTGTGTGGGACTCACCACAACCAGGAAATAAATAAATAGTTTGACTTGAACTTCCATACAACACGAGAACTTTACTTATGACTGTATTAAGTCAAGTGAAGGTGAACTGTGTAGTGTGCATAAGGTTTCCGAGGGAATTTTTAGGAGCAATAATATCACATATGGACCATTTTGCATTGACTTTGCTCGTACTTAACTTGTCTGTCAATGTTTTTATAAGCACATGTCAGGGATCATTGCTGTAGGACCTTCTGTGGAGGAGGGCAACATATGTTACTGAGTTGATCTTGACTTTTTTACTATCATCTCTGTCACTGTCTCTCTCTGTCTCTCTCTCTCTAGCTGTCTCAAACACACTCACACACACACACAAACACGCACACACACACACGCACGCTCCCTCTCTCTTTTTCTTTCCCTGTTATTCTCTGTTATTCAGTCTCTCGCTGTTTGGACAAACACTTGACCGGAGCGTCCTGTAGGCCAGACAATCGATGGCAAATGCCCGTGGCTAAATCAAATTACTTCTGCTCGATTTGTAGCCAGGGACAAAAGAAAGAAGAGGAAAATATAAAACAGTGTTATTTCCAGGGTCAGTGGCAATCTGTAGACGTTTTTTTTTTTTTGTCTCACTCAGTCTGGAAGGACGCACAGCTGTGAGCTGAACTTTAGCTAAGTAGCAAGGATCACTGCTATGAGTGCTGTGGTGTCTCGTGGTTCGGTAGAGCTGATATAGCTGTGGGTGTTCAGTGTGGTAGACAGCTACAACGTATATACTGTAATTTCTCAAATACAAATGTAGAGTAGAACAATAGTAGAGTCTCAACTTGTTGTCAGCACTAAAGAGATTAGAGTTAAGTTGAAATTTGTACAATTACTTTGCTGTTCTTATATTTTGGTGTTAACTTGCCGTTACGTAAAAGGCTGCCAAAAGGATGCTTTGAAAAGAACAGCCCAGTTAAAATACAATGTCATCTCTCAAGATTTTAAATAATTAAACCGGATTCTTCATTCTTCCTTGTCAGTCCTTGATACAGCATTATTTTGTATCATCATTATTCTAGTCCATATTCCTCTCCAGTCCTCTCCTTCCTCTTTCTGCCCCTCTCCCCTGCCTCCAGGGCCACTTTGACGATACATGATGCAGGTGTCAGGCTGCAGATACTAAGCTATCCATTTCTCTGTCTAATGGAGTTACAGCTGGCCTCTGTTGCCCCTTAAACAGTTTGCGGTGGAGGATGTGTCCACTGGCGGCAGCATTGTGTGATATTCTCTCCCTTTGCCGCCTGTTTGTTCTCCGCCAGCTGATCTCATTTCAGGGTGAAAAGCTAGATTTGACAAAAAAGGACCTTTAACGCAGGGGACTGATTGATTCACAAAGAGATCAGGGGGTGAGTTTGTCTACACACGTCCTCAGGCAGATCTGCGCTTTCCAACCTGGTTGAGGCCTCAGGGCTCAGCCTTCTAGCCCCCCAGCTCTGTCTCCTCATCTATGATCTCTGGCTGCTTTCTTTTCTCAGCCATTTCCAGCTGGAGCCATAAAGTTATAGTTTGCATTTGTTACATCACGCCTCCGCTTGCATCATTGAAGAATACGGAGTTACATCTGAGATTCTTTAACATCTTGTCAAACTTGAGGTAAAGATCAAACCTCCTGAAGCACATTCAAAAGGTGTTACATTATTTATCTCTTAAAAACAGAGAAAATGCACAGCTTGGACATACTCAGAAAAGGTCATGAGCAGCTTAAGTGTTTTAGGGTTTGTGATGCAGTCAACAATATCCATTGGGGTACAAAGGATCCTTTGAGCTAAACATTAAAAGTAAGGTATTATTCTAAATGTTAGAAAAACTGGGATAGCTCTATTAAACCTTGAGTCATATATTTTAGGTGTGTGTTACATTTTTTATCACTTCATTTGCACATTGCATTCATCAAAGTAGTTGCTGAGATTTGTGAACATGGGGACATGGCTCCAATTTAAACCGCTTGGAAAAGTGAAAAGAAAGTCAAAAGAAATCTTACACAAAATGGTTAAGTCTGGCAGCAAAAGTTGCCACACTTGCCATCAAATAATAGTAAACAACTGTAAGTTATGTTATAGATTCCATAATCTAATAAGATACAGAAAATAATAAAGTAATAAAAAAATACATTTATCTATGTATTAACAAGTGTTTGGCAGCGTTTGCTGCTAGACTTTTTATCATTTGTTTAAGATTTCTTTTCACTTTTTTAAATATCTGAATATATATTTATACACACACACACACACACACACACACACACATTTTGAAGAAACATGAAGTGCTCTTTGGCTGAAGTCATTGACAAACAGTGTCGTGCTGACATTCAGAATGACATAATTTATAAAAAATTCCCAATTAATAAATGTTTTACTAGATTATAATCAATAATTAAATAATAAGAAATTTGTCAGAGAATGCAGAACTTGATGAAACATGTTTGAAAGCTCTGCAAAAAAAAAAAAAACTAGAGGGTGGATCTTCAGTAAACATTAAAATCATATTATTGCTTTAACCAAAAGTATTGGACTATAACCAGTTTGATCCGACAACATGATAGTATTGCCATAAAGGCAAGACTCTCCAACCTGTGTTTGTGTAGTGTTAATTTAGTTTGGCTGGGAGTTCACTGAAATGGGAAACACAGTGCTGCCTCTCAGAGCACACTTGGAGAAAGGTGTCAAAAAGATGGGAAAAATATTAACTGACCAAAGTGCTTAAACTGGCAACGAAAAGGCCTGACATTTAGATTTTCAGTTCGTCTTTTACCTGCCGATTCATCTGGAGCAGAGTCAGTCTGGGGTTGCAGAATGGCCTGCTGCTAATTGTGTTATTTCTGGACAGTTGAGGCTTTTTCCTTGCAGGGCTGCAGCAGCTGCCATCCCCAGCACCTGTATATCCTCTACAGTTTCTCCCTCACTCGCTTCTTCCATAATAACCATTACATTTTGTGCTAAAATGCCTTCCCTCCTCCAGTTTAATTATCACCAACCTGCTCCCGTTCTCTACATAATGGATGCCAGGAAACATTAAGAGCTCCTGTGCAGAAATTGCGCTTGACCTGCAGCCTCCAAGCTGAGATAATGTCTGTACGCTTACAGTAGAGGGAAAAAAAAATCCTGGGAGTGGGTGTGTTGTTGGGAAAGGGGTGTTTGAGGTGTAAGACTGTGATCTCTTCCTTTGCCTTTTAAGTGCTGAGGGAATTGAGAGATAAAGTCTAACTCAAAAAGCTTGGTGTCTATAATCCAGACAGAGCGAGGAAGGCGACGCGGAGACACTGAGAAGGAAAGGGATCAAGAGGGTAGGCGAGAAGAAAAAGCTGCTCTCATCATCCTTCTCTCTTACTGTTGAGTGAATGTCATTACTGCAAAATGCCTGTCTTCTTCTTCTTCTTCCCAGCAGCCAAAAAACGCTGTTCCAGTGCTCAGATAACCAGCGCTATGGGAACTAAGCTGTTTCATATAGAGAGTAGGCACACAGAGACGACGAGGCAGGAAAAAGGAAAGCATTTAGCAACTTTTAACGTGAGACACGGAGGAGACAATAGGCTGCTTATATTACAGACTAAAAGCATTAGTGCTGTCAAAAATATCGCGTTATTATCACGTAAACGCATATCAATCGAGATTTACGCTCTCTGTGATGTGACCTCGTGAACTTGTAGTTTTTTTATAAACTGTGGCCACTGCTAGTAACTTTAGAAAAACTACAAGATCCAGTTGTAAACCGGAAACAAAACAATGGACACGCCTCGCGCATGTGTTCGATCTTGCCTGCTTGCCAGCTGAAAAGGCTATCGGTTTGTGTGGATTACAAGTGCGAAATGGATGTAAACAAATTTCTGAATGGAAAGTTTAGTTTCAAAAAGTTACCAGATGGGTCGGATGACAGTATTGTCGGTGTGGACTGAGTTATCACCGTTTCACATCCACTCGGAAATACCACCTGATGGTCGAACACACGGCGAATGCGAATTCTCCGCCGCGTCCTTGTCAAAACCCGGCGACATTGGATGGCTTTCGGGAGAGGCATATGGATACCACAACGAAGGACAAGCTTACGGTTAGTGCACAAAACATGGTCGCTGCGGCCGGACAGCTCCTTTTTGAACAAATGCCATGCAGCGCACACAGTGTGTGTGCCGAGCAGACTGTAAAAATAAGTTGCTTTGCTACCGAAAGTCGCCATGTTGGAGGCACTCGCTGTAAATGAATGAATGGGGTACAATGGAGAATTGTGCGATTGCGACACTTTAAGTGACTTTTGCCTTGTCTAAAAACCAGAAAACCTCCGTAAAACGCGTACAGAATACAAAGGGAATACAGGGAAGGACTTGGACCATAAGAAAAGGCTCGACATTTCGAGAAATTGCGGTTTATAGAGGGTGTTCACGACGTGTCATGTTGGAGGCACTCAGCTCCACAACAAAGCACAGACCACTGAAGTAGAACTCGAAAGCCGACACGGAAAATGGTTAATTACTGCCGTTTTTTAGGTTGTACCAAAAGGTCGGACCGAGAAACACATTTGGAATATTACGGACTTCCCAAAGTTATTAAAACACAGGGAGAGGAATGCCAGAAGTTATCAGAGGAAAGGAGACGCTTGTGGTTAGATAAGCTCAACCAGGATCTACAAGGGAAAAATCTAGACATCTGGATTTGTTCGGCACATTTCTTGTCAGGTAATGTTGATTACAGCGGCTCATCACAAATTTTCAAGTGTAATGGTAATATTTTCAATAGTAAATAGTAAAAACTATTATTGCTTTTATGGTTTTTGCTGTTTGCTTATTTTACTGTAAAGTACTTTAGTAGGACACTGGCTATTTAGCATAATGTGCTAAATAAATAAAGCGGACGTTGACATTGACATAATATTATTCATATCAAGCTACCGCGTGTGGCATTAAGACTTATGTCATTCTGATCGTTCTTAAAATGTAGAGCTAAATTTTGCTGTATTTCTCAATGTATTCCAGGTCTTTTAAATGAAAAAAAAATTATTATTATTAACTAAACTATTTAGAGTCACTTGGCTACTCCTTGTTTCTCAATTATATCATCAGTGTCGCAATCGCACAATTCTCCATTGTACCCCATTCATTCTTTTACAGCGAGTGCCTCCAACATGGCGACTTCCGGTAGCGATGACGCGTTGATGACGCGCCGTGAAAACCCTGTATTCAATTCAAATGTGAATGAATGCTCAAAATGAAAATGTTAGTGTGAAATATAACACTATCCGTTATTGTTTAAACATTTGCACAAAGCAAGTCTATCCACCTTTCCATGTTTGTAAGAGTATTAGAATACAAATTCAAGGGACATTTAGATTAGATAAAAATGTGATTAATTTGCGGTTAATCACTAGTTAACTATGACATCCATGCAATTAATAGCGATTAAATATTTTAATCGATTGACAGCACTAATAAGCATTTATGACAGTTTTCATTCAGAAATAACTTTGATATTGAATGTCATGAGGGTGGAAAAAATATGTTTTTGCCAATGTCATTGATTAATCTCACTCAACATTTTCTCATTTAGTCAATTGTTTGTTCTATAAAATGTTTGTAAAATATATACATAAAATGGCCACAATTTTAAGCAACCTAAGGCAGCACATTTCAAATTATCAACAGTCTAAAAGATATGCATTACAGAAGATTTGCAAATATTCCAATTTGATGAAGCTGGGACTGAGGGGTAAAGAAAATCTCAACCAGGACTGAAGAAATCCCAAAGGTGGGGAAACCAGATTAGAAACTAATATTGTGACTGTTTCATTGCAATATAACCCATAACATCTAGTTTATTTGCAGGATGGGTAATGCTTTACATAAACAAACTATGTGAACTTGGCCATGTGGTATGAAAGTCCTAAGACACAGGGTTATTAGAATCCTCAGAGTGAGAGGGTTATAAAAAGCAACTGCATATTCTCTCAGATTTGGCTACGGGGCACAAAGTACTTCCTTTTCCTTGCATAATGATATGCCATTATGCCAATATGTCTAAGGCCTTGGATTCAGCAGAAAGTCATATTAGCATAGCACTGGCTGCAGGACATTTGCCTCACACTTGTTTAAAGGTAATGAAGAATCATCTGAGAGAGTGCATGCTGTGATCAGGCTGCCATCTGTTACCTGCTAACACTGCTTTCCCTGACAATGAGGATAAAGCTGGAAACACTACACAGCCATACCAAGTTGTGTGTTTACATGTGCGCTTGTTTTACAAATGATCTATTATCTGTTTTTAAAGTGGCTGACATTGTGTTCACACTTCACCATTGGCCTTTTTTTTGGTCTCCTTGCGTCCCATGCTGCTCTTCCCCTCTCTCTGATGTATTGTTTCTATTTTTTGTTGGCTAATAGTAACTTTTAGACTAATATTAAGATTAAATTTGAGCATTTTCATATCAAAACATGATGTCAGATGCATTCATTTAGATAATTAAAGTACGTAGAAAGACGTGTAGTTAATAGAAGTTAATTTAGAATGTGAAGAATTAAAAAATAAATACCTTATTTCTTTTTTAAAGGCATTACATTTTTGGTCTGAATTACTGAAAAGAGTCCTCTCTGATAGAAAGAGTGTTGGAGTTAAGTTGCTCTTTAAGGAGGTTTAGAGATATTTTTAGTGATCACAAAAACATCTGATTTCTTCCTTTGGGGGCAATGATTTAATAAAAATAATAGCTTAGATTTAGATAGCGCCTTTCATGAAACCCAAGGACGCTTTACAAAACAAAGGGTATACACAGAACAAAGGGGCAAAACAATGTGAGGGCACTGAGGACGGGCAAACTGAGTCCAAAAGCTTTTGTGAACAGATGGTGCTTGAGAACTTTCTTGAAGATGTCCAGGGATGCAGCATTACGCGTTATGGCCGAAAGAGAGTTCCAGAGGGTGGGGGCTGCGATGCTGAAGGCACGAGCCCCAAAAGTTTTGAGTTTGGTGCAGGGGTGTTAATATGACCTACGTCAGAAGATCTCCAGTTCCGGGATGGGGGCATGGCTGGACTGGGGTAAAATATCTGCCCTGGAATTTTCAGTAGGCAGGCCCACTTCTACACCATTAACGCAAAATCTATTCAATGATTAAATTAACCAATGTAAGCGTATATTAACCATTGTGTGCCATATGAATACCATATACATTTAATAAACTCTAATGCACTACATTGAGCTTACTTATAAATTAATAAAGTAACAGAACCCAACAATACGACAGTACACTAAACCACTCTACATACAGTACGTATGCACTAGAAACGAAACAAGAAAAATCCTGATTCTTGCCACAACCAAACTTGACAATTTGAACAATAAATTCTAGAGTGAGTGAGTAGTCCTATCTGAAATATCTCAAAACAGCAATTTACTCAGGCATTGATTCTTGATTCACGGACGGTCAGTGCTGAAGTATTGCGCCTGCATTTTACTTTTAAAGTTGATGAAAAAGAGCCGGCCGTCATCGCCGACTGACACTGACAGAAGAGCTCCGCGCTGCTTGGCAACTTGCCAAAGCCGTCTGTGTGAACAAGGGGGGGAATCGTGAAAAGAACTACACACGCCGGGAAGGGGTGTGTGTGGTACTGCTCAGAAGTTTGGGTGGTCAGTGAGTGAGTGTTTGGGCCGCTGCTAAATCTTTTGGGCTGACAGACTGGCCCACACGTCCATCGGCCCACCGGGATAACTCCCGATGGCTAGTCCAGCCCTGGGTGGGGGTGATGTGCTGCCAGGGCCTGGACCGGGAGATGACTCTGGAGGTGGAATTTTTGCCTGTTCAGGGATTTGGTTGGAAGCCCTGCCAGGACTCTGTTGCAGTAGTCCAGGCAGGAGGTGATGAAGGTATGAATGAGGGTTTCAGCCATGGAATCAGGGAGGAAAGAATGGAGTCTGGAGATGTTTTTGAGATGGAAGAATACGGTTGTTGTAACAGATTTGATGTGAGATTGGAAGGAGGGTCAGAGTATGGAGAGATGGAGCAGCCGTCCACTGTGAGGAGGAGGTCTCCAACCTTCCCGAGCAATGCCTTGGGGGCCACAACCAGGAACTCTGTTGTATTGCTATTGAGTTTGAGGAGGTTTGACGTTATCCAGGTTTTGATGTCTTTCAGGCAGTTGACTAGTGACTGGGGTGGAAGCTGAGAGGATGGAACTGTGCTGATAGGAGTGGAAATGTATACGATGTTGGCGGATGATCTGACCAAGGGGGAGCATGTAGATGCTAAAAATAAGGGGGCCAAGCACAGAGCCTTGTGGTACACCTTGGTTGACTGGGACTGAGTGGGAGCTGGAGTCACTGATGGTAACAAACTGTTTTCTGTTAGATTGGTAGATTTGAGAAGATGTGATAGTTAGGCACTGGTTTAGGAGATCCTTTGCCATGGGCCAAAGTTCTGGTCAATTTTGTCCTGGTGATGGCACAAGAGTTGGGTGTATTAGGGTTAGGGTTATGAATCAACCTCTAGTGCTCTTACTTTCTTTATATGTGAGAGTGTGAGATGAAGAATTGTATCTGGCATGTTAATAACCACAACAGGAGTTGCTACTCGGGCCGCAACACAAAAAGGGAACTGATTCCCCAGTGTTTCATTTGTGATCAACATACCCCAAAAGACAAAAAAATGAAGAATGGCGGTAAATTTAATGGGGGAAAGTTACTTGGTGGGTAGTTTTAGATTTTGTTGCTGTTTGCACTGTCTCCATCCTTGGTGTGTTGTTATGGTAGACCCAATTAAACTTGCTGCAGACATGAGAAATGAGCAAAAATGAAATCAATACCATATTGAGTGTAAATTCTACCCCGCTCTATTTTGGTCTTCTTTTCAAACATGGCTGCACACACACACACACACGGAGCAATGAGACTGTTAGTTAATGGGAAGCTGGTATCGTGGCAGTGAGGTGGTGAATATTGATGCCAACAGTATTGATTGAGGACCTGTAAGGTTTGTCTTCTTTTATCCTGCGAGCCTTCTGCCTGTCCAGCAGACTTTATGGAGCATCCTGTCTATGCCTGGCTGCACATTATGAGAGGTGTGGACGAGGCCCAGTAAAAGAGCTGAAGAAAGACACTTATATGCACAGCACAGTTCAATCATGGCAAGACACTGTGTAACACTGATGTTACAGCATATAATGAGTCACAACTAGCTCACTCCTCATCATATAGACCCTAGCTGAGACAGATGTTCTGTCAGCCACAAGTAACCACTGTACAAGTACACAGTAATATAGCAATCAGCTAGAAACCATTCATATCTGCCATGCAAACACAAGCAACTCTATTACTACTCAAAATGTATTTGTCTGTAGCTGACATATATAAAGCTAATGGATTAAATGTGTTGTACACATCAATGCTCCCAACAAGAGGACAACTATTGATTTTAACTCCAGAGATCTTGCGTCTCATACAGCCAATATTGATTTGAAAACTGGTACTTACTAACAAATAGAGGGAGATTATTAGGCCTTGGAAGGAGATCAACTCTACATTGAGGGGTGAATTCATCAAAGGATTGTGCAGCTTTTGCGGCAGCTGAACATGTGCAAATAAGGCAAAAAACAAAACTGAAGCAAATAATTCTTAAAGCACTCGCAAAGGGGGAATTGCACCCTGAACTGAAATCGCATCTCGGTGCTCTAGTTCCATTTGCATGTATTTAAGTTATGTAATATGCAGAAATTTGGTGCACAGTGGTCCTTTTTCTATGCAAATGAGCCTCATGCAAAAAAATAGAATTCACAAACACCAGCGCTAATAGCCACATACAGTTAGAGAGAAATTATTACTGTCTTCAGAGAGCCGATGGTAAGTGAAGCCCATTTATAAGGGGTGTCAAATTAAACTTTTATTTTGGGATTCAGTGACAGGATGCTCTTACCTCCCCTACATGCCGTTTTTGTAAATACATGGAAAATTTATGAAAAAAAAGGTAAATAAGCAAACGAACTCTGGCTCAGTCTTACTCCACAGCTGATGCGCTCACACACGCTCACTGTATGAAAGTGGACTGTTTGTGTGTGTGTGTGTGTTATCTTTTGGAAGTGTCAATGAACACAAATTAATATTAGGTCCTGACCAATCGGATGGTTTGAATCTGGAGAGTTAAATAATCAATTGAGACCGGCTGCTGTCTGTTCTGTGTAAATACACACTGCATCTCTCTTATCTCTGAAGACACACTTATCTTTGCGATTAAATGAGCCGAGTCCAGTTTATTAAAACAGAAACAGCACGAGCCTTGGATAGTTATTCAGTGCTTCACCCGTCACAACCCACACTTTAACATTTAGCACATTTATTCTCTGTCACTTGGATAATTGTAAGCATTTGTTAAAAGGAGTCAAATTGTGCTCAACTTCAAAACTTTATGGGCATGTTTGCGTTATTATTATTATTATAGCGCAATATCTTTAGTGAATAGGTCGGACAGACAGTAGTACAAAAGCAATAGGCTAGTCGTGGTGCTATCAGCAGCCGCAATCCATTCTTTGTGAATTTGCTCCTGTGTGCCTAATATAGAGTTCACACACTGATTGTATGATAGTGTCCAAGTATGTCCTCTCAGCTCCATTGATATTTTGAAACTCAAGTGTGAACAGTGATTTAGAGGTCATATTAAACACTTTAACTCTGGTTTGATACAAAGCTATTTTGATTTAGAGGTACAGAAAAGATGTTTCTACTAAATGTTAGACACACCAAAGTAGTTTTCTGGTCATGCTACTGTAGTTTCCAGGATTTTAGAACTGCTCCATTGTAAAGGGCTGTTAGAGGCCCTGTGGGTTGGAGCCTTCTGGATGTTTGAAGCCTTATGTAACACCACCATTCAGCATTAAGTGCCTCTTATTCAGATTAGTGCAGTGCTCGGCTGAATCACCTGTTTTCACAACAGCGGTACATACAGAGAGTGGAGAGCATCTGAGCTTTGCCAAAAAGGCTTTGCATTATCTAGTGATTTGCGATTCAGATTATCTGTGATGTTAATGGCAATGACACACACTTTTAGCATTTGTGTCCATGTTTATGTGCACTAGAAATGAAGTGTTTGTGTGCTCCACTTAAGGATGTACATTCATCGAAATAATTACTTGAAAGAGCATAATTATATTTTTGAAATGTTCATTTTTTAAATTTTTTTTATTATGTTTTTATTGAAAGATAAGAGACATTAACAAATCTTAGTTGTCATTTACAGTGAATACAGAGTAAATAATAATAATTCTTCGAGAATGACAAATATGAAAAAGTTGCATTTCCTTTCGTGTCTCTTTCCCATTTTTTGTATAAAGTGGTAACGACAACAAACGAACATCCAGAGAGTGAATAAAACAAGTGTAGCATTGTATGTCATACATAGGGGGTAGTTCAGGTGAATATTTGAAATATATATATATATATATATATAAAAAGGAAAGGATAGATAAGAGATACAAAAACAAAACCTCTGTATCAAGGTTAGGTAGCCCTGTCAGTTGAAACCAAAAAAATATATTCTACACAATATCAGGCATATACTGTTTAACATATTTTTCCCACTTATTCCAATGTTCAAATCAAAAAGGTCGAAATGTTCATTTTTTAATATTACAATTTAAAAATGTGAGATTTCATTCTATTTTTAAAAAAAATAAATTTCTTATTTTAGCTGTTAATTGTGCAGTTGGCAATGGAATTTCTGAATATTGAGTCTCATTTTAATCATCAATCATTTTAATAACACCATTGATGATTGCTGTGGTCCACCTATCAATCCTGTGTAATCTAGGAAAAAATCTGTCAGTGTCGAAAAGGATTCTAAGATGCTGTGTGTTAACCTCTGATAAGCCTTTGAAATAGTCTTCCTGGTGTGTATTTATTCTTTTCCCCAATACCTGTAGCACCACGCCCACACCAGCATGGCCTCTTGATGTTTTTTGGTTTATTTAGTGATTTGAATGCACCCTTAAGTGGAAAGTCGAACCAGACTGCATTTGACTCCATTTAAAAAGCACCACCAATTGTCTTGAAATAAAAATCCAGGTACAAGAACGTAGGAAGAGTTTTGGGGGGGGATCTGTTACATTATAAGGATATCTTAAGATCCTCTTTACTTGTGCAGATTACTCTTTTAATGTAAATGTAAGACGCAACTATTTCTTATCAAGCAAAAAGTTATTTTTTACTATGTTAAGGCTGTTTTCGTTAGTTTCGCTCATTAACGTTAGGTTTGTTGTCTCAAGAAAAGATAGAGTGTCCGGCTTATGACTATGTTTCCTTAAGACAGCCACCCAGCCACAGTTGGCCAATATTGGCTAGAGGGAGCTGCACTTCCAGATCTAGCCAGATCTAGTGACACTAAAAGTCCACAGAAATACCGGAATGCTCACTGTCAGCACCAAACACAGTCAGCCATATGCAAGGTTTTGGCCTAGTCTTGTTTTGAATCAAGTGCAGTTTACATTGTGGCAGATAAGAAAAAAAAATATGTTGTGGTTTATGATCAATTGATTAATATATACAAATTAATTAAAGGTGTGATTCTGTCCATGTTTTTATTTGATAAGAGTCAGTATTATGGCTGTTTCTTTACAATAGAAGTGACAACACACCAAATGGCATATTTATAAAGCATATAAATAAGCAACTTTGAAAGTGCTTAGTTACTTTTTTGGGGGAGTAATTTAGTAAGTAGTCTTTAGTCTTTAAAGTAACTTCCCCAAACTGCTCATTACCCTTTGCATACGGTGATTATTGGATTTGGAATCATATGTGAGGTGTCAGACAGCTAGATGTTTTTTTTTTAATATATACTTTTCAAAGGTTTGTTATGAGGCACTAAATTGTACAGACAAGCGGTCATTACACCCATGTGGAATTATTAAAGCTGGGACATGTCTGTTTTAGGATGTGACTACAATATGTTTCCTGTTTATTGTGGTTAAGTCACAAAAACAACAGTCAGATTCAAAGAAAACAATGTTTTGGTTAAAATAACTGAAAATTGTTAATATCTAATTAACTAAGCACACATAATTAACTTAATTAAGGGTAGTCTTAATAACAGAAAAACCTCCTTGCATAATACAGTACATTTCAACAGCACTATAAATGACAGTCTCCAAAATGGTCATACTGTGACATGACATGACAACATGAGAACCGTCATAAAGGGAGGATTTATTGCTGGACTGTTGTCTCATAGTTGTTGTATTTTTTGTACTTCCTGTACTGTGTGTCTTGATTGAAATGTGCTCCTTAAATTTAATCTGAAAATCTCTCCATTATGCAAATTAGATAAACTCTGTTATTACCATGTTATCACTTAAGAAGAACTATTTGCATTCCCTCTGTCGATCCAGAATTGTTTCTGCCTGATATTAGGAATGCAGATATTTTTTTCCCCTTGCATGTCCTGCATTCAAAGCAATACCATAATCCCTGTACGTACTGTAACAGACAGGCCAACCTGGACACATTTTGTGTAGTAGATTCACATTCTGACATCAAAGTATGGTTACGATTTATCACTATAAACTATGTAAAAACTGTTGTGCATTAAATTGTGCAATATATGATAGTAAACCCTGGGAAATAATTAATGTTAATGACTCTAGCTGATTTATTAATATGTACATGCAGCATTTTAAAGTTGTCAACATGGATACAGTTGTCTAACTTATAGAAACCCTTTTTTGTAGTTAAAAAAAGATGTTTGAAAATAGAATAATGACCTGAAAAGTAACCAGTAATTATAGCTGCTAAATAAATGTAATGACACAATGGCATACAATATCTATCTCTAGATTTTAGCGAAGTATACTAACTACAAAGTGAATATAGCCTACTCAAGTAAGAAACAAGTACATCAACATTGTATTTAAGCACAGTACCTGTGTAAATGTACTGAGTAACTTTCCACCACTGTCTGTAACTTAAAGTACTTATATATTTAAATTAATTACAATATGTAAGGAGGGATGTGATTTCTTCTGCAGTTTAACCAGCCATGTTCATATTCGGTCTGTAAGTTTAGCAGATGGTCACACCAATAGGTAGGAGCCTACCCATAATGACACCAGTTGTGTTAATTCTAGCCTTTTCGGCGGGTTAGGGTTTAACAGCTACATTGTCATTATCTTAACTGTGAAATTGTATTTCTTCTTTAGGCAGGTGAAAGACAAATGGTCCACATTGGCATAAATCAGCAGCTTATAGTACTGGCATCTGCTGAAACAACTGTTTTTCTGAAAATGTTCATTTCTGTGCATCATTCACTTTTTTGTTAATAAGTAATTTGTTGCATGAACAGGAGTGATAATCATCCATGTCGTCGAAGTCCTACTCTAAAGATTTGTCCAGGGTTGGCAGATCTACTGTACTTTTTCTACCCTAAAGTCAATTTTTCATCACTCTGGAATCAGATGATACTCACTCCCACCCAGATGGATTTAAGCTGGCAGTCTTTATGGGAGGTGTTACCTGCCAAACTTCTGCAGTCAATTACAGCTCTAACCTCAATGTTATTATATGTGCTCACGAGGTGATCAAGAGTTGCCAGACATCCCAGCGGTGGTCCTCCCTCTGGACCACTAGCTGGATTGTGTCCTATTATCATTGCACTTCACGTGTTTCACATCAAATCAACATTTTTTCCAAAAGTTGACTGGCAAGAGAGCCTGTGTCTGTGTGTGGCAGGGGAATACAATTAGGATGATGATTAGTTATTTGGTTGACAGATCTCTCATGGATCCCAGGCCATTGTATGAGAATGAGGTTCAGAGAAAGGAGTTAATTGGAGAGGATGTTCAGACCTCATTAACCTGCAACCTGTGTGATCCAGGAGGTGGGCATGAGGGGTGGGTGACTGGTGAAAGTACAGGATCTTACTGTCAGTACAACATGTAACAGATGCTGCTGCTGTATTCATTAGCTGTCAGAGTTACAGTACTCACAACAACCCCAGTGGTAGGAGGACAAGGGGTATTGTTTGCTCTGACATCTCCTGCTTGGTGTTCCATGGATTCATACATTCATTATGCACATGGTGATGATGATGATGATAGTATTTCAGAGGCAATATCATTTGGATTTGATATTTTATCAACATGATGACAAGATGTTTATAATAAATGCATTGGCTGTTTTGTACGGCCAGTCATGAAATCTCCCTTCCTTACTGACTGACTGACTGACTGACTGACTCCTCTTCGTCCCCTATGGGACATAAGGCTTCAATGAGCGCTCTCCATTTCATCCGATCTCTCCCCAGGACAGGTTCATCTGTTCCAGGTCCTGTGTCATATTTCTGTGCCAGGTGGTTTTGGGCCTCCCCGGTTTTCTCTTGCCTGGTGGTGTCCATCTTAAGGCCACTTTTGTGATGTGGTCCTGCTCCATTCTTAGCACATGTCCTAGCCATCTCAGGCGTCGATGTGTAATCTCCTTTGTGATGCTCTGGCTTCCTGTTTGTTTATACAGTTCTTTATTGGAGATTTTACCTGGCCAAAAGATCTGGCATATTTGCCGGAGGCATCGGCTGTGGAACACTTCAATTTTCCTCACGTCTGATTTAATAACTCGCCAGGTCTCCGAACAGTACAGCAGAACAGACTTTACATTGCTGTTGTATAGAAGCATCTTTGTTCTAAGGCTGTATTGCTTTGATCTCCAGATGGAACGGAGTTGGGAAAAGGCACCCTGAGCCTTTCCCAGCCTTGCCTTTATGTCCTTTGATGCCCCAATGTCCTTACTGATGAGGCTGCCCAGATAGGTGAAGTCTTCCACAAACTCAAGTGGTTTCTCATCAATAGTGATGGGTTGTGTGGGGGTGGAGTTGACACACAAAACTTGTGTTTTGGAGGTGTTGATATTGAGTCCAACCTGTCTACCAAAGTTCTTGAGCCTGTCAGTTTTAGCCTGCATGTTGTTGTGGTTCGTTGATAGGAGAGCAAGATCATCCGCAAAATCAAGGTCTTCCAGCTGGGAGAGTAGAGTCCATTGGATGCCTCTAGGCCTATCAGATGTGGTGTTGGTGGTGATCAAGTCAATGGCGACAAGGAAGAGAACAGGAGAGATGATGCACCCCTGTCTCACTCCGATTGCACAGGAAACCACTCAGAGAGGTTGTTTCCCATGATGACACTACACTCAAACTTTTCATAAAATATTTTTATGATGGATATTATTTTAGATGGTATTCCATAGGAGTGTAGTATCTTCCAGAGGGTGTTTCGGTGGACACTGTCCAAGGCCTTCCTGAAGTCCACGAAGTTGATAATGTTTCGCAGTGCGAAGATTTGGACCATACATCCTCTTCCCTTCCTGAAGCCTGCTTGCTCCTGCCTAAGCCTGGTGTCAATGGTTGTCTCCATCCTGTTGAGAAGGACTCTGCAGAACACCTTGCTTGGAATTGATAGGAGTGTGATTCCACGCCAGTTGTCACAGTTCTTCATGTTGCCCTTCTTTGGGATTTTGAAAATAAGACCTTTAGACCAATCTTCAGGGAGGTCTGTCAGCGCTCGTGTTGATGTATGAATATCGACCTTCAGCATCTCAACATGGATAGCATCAATGCCACATGTTTTGTCACTCTTCAGGGTCTGAATGGCAGCTTTAACCTCAGCAGAGTCAGGGGGGTTGATGTTGATGTCCAGGATATTGTCTGTTGTTGTGATGTTGGCAGGTTGTTCTGGCTCAGGGAGATTGAGTACTTCCTGGAAGTGTTGAGCCAATCTGGCTGCTTGCTCATGCTCTGTTGTACAGATGTTACCATTCTTGTCCATAACATGGGCAGTTTGGTTTGTATTTTTACCACAGAGTCACTTGGTGATCTTATACACTGTGCCCAGGTTTCCATAGGCTGCAGCCTTCTCAGCTTCACTTGCCAGATGTTAAACAAAGACCCTCTTGTCTCTCCTGGCACTCCTCTTCACCTCTCTGTCCTTGTTTTTATAAGACCTGTTGGCTTTCTCAAGGAGACGTTGGGACTTGGTGTTCAGAGCCTTTGCCTTCAACTGCTTTCTCTCTTCAATTTTCTGCCAGGTGTTAGCAGAGATCCATTCTTTGGCCCCCTTCTGTTTGAAGCCCAGGACCTGCTGTGCCGTTTCGGTATATATAGTTTTGATGGTCTTCCATTTGCTGTCTATGGTGTATTCTTCTTCCATTTTAGGATAAACCTCTAGTGTGCTGAAGCGGTTTCTGAGTTCCAACACAAACTCCTTGTTCTTATTTGGATTTTTTTGCGATGTCCAGTTTCTTCTGCCGGTGGCCTTGAGGGACTGACTTCCTCAACTTGAGTTTGATGGTGGCACTGATTCGGTAGTGGTCGCTATAGGCATCTGCTCCCTGGTAAGATCTAACATCTTGAAGTGACCTGCGCCATTTGCCATTTATGATAATGTGGTCAATTTGGTTGATGGTCCTACCATCAGGTGACTTCCAGGTAAGCTTATGGATGTTCTTGTGCGGGAAGATGGTACCGCCAATAACCCACAAGGCATTCACTGTTGTCATTTCTTTCGCCACACCCATGTCTGCCCATTGCCCTCTCATAGTTGGAGTTGTCAGATCCCACTTGGCATTCATGTCACCAGTTATGAGAAGCATGTCATGTTGGGGTACCTTTGAAACTGCTGTTTGTAGTTGTTCATACCAGTCGTCTTTGACCTCTTCCTCAGCCTTGTTGGTTGGTGAGTAGCACTGTAAGATGGTGAGTTTGCAGAACTTGGAGTTGAGGCGTACTCGGATCAGCCTGTCACTTACTAGTTCCCACTCCAGCATGGTTTTGGCTTTCTCCTTGTAGATTAGGATGGCTACCCCATGTGTGTGGGTGTTCTCGTGGCCCAAGTGGAGGATGACAGACCCATCATGTAGGACTTGACGTCCGGAGCCGGTCCAGTGACTTTCACTTATCCCCAGGATGACCAGGTGGTACCTCTTCATCTCGCTGAGGACTTGTGCCATCTTAGTGGTCTCATACATGGTTCGGACGTTCCATGCTCCAATGCGGATCGTGGTTTTAGGCCCTAGTAGACCCTCTTTCAGACTCCTGACTTCCTTCTGGCTTTCATCAGGAGTGGTCATGCTGCCGCCCAAGGAATTAGGGGAGCCAGGGTCTATTATGAGCCTGATGTCAATAGGATTGTTCATTTTAGTTTCTGTAACAATAGTTTTTTTTTTTACGGGGTGGCATTGTTAGTGCCACGCCCAACCCCCAACCTGGAGGGCTGGTGTGCTGCCATTCGTCTCACTCCTCACCCTAGACCTGTCTGGTATGTTTAAACCTGCCGGGAGCACAAGGCTCCCCCCAGCATAGCTCTCAGGATCACTGAAGCACCCAAGCCTCTCCACCACGACAAGGTCACAGCACAGGGAGAAGATGAAATCTCCCTGCTGTATTAAAATGTTTCAGTGTTTTCCTAAATATTACTGCTCAACTGTCTGTTCGGTCTGGATTTATTTACTGTAATAACAGCCACTATGCAAATTGCATAGAAATTAGTTGTAGCAAGCTAACAACATACACACTAACCACATTTGTAAGTTTATGTATATAATATGTATAATATATCTCAGATTTATTTAATGGAGGAGAATGAATGTGTTAGTGCTCTAAGCATTTTTGAACAATTGTAGGTGGAGATATACACGCACACCTATTTCTCCATCACACTAGTTACTGTTTTCCTTTCACGTATGTAGGTCCTCTGGCAGTTGAACAGGGAAGAACATGGAATTGGTAATTAAATGGTTGAGCCGGTAATTACCTCCTGAATTATTATAAGTGCCTAATGTTGTTGATGGTGCTGTGTCCCCAGGCTTAGAGCGGAAACCACCAAAGCGAGGAAGTCACATGCATGTTTTCTTCTCATGTTAGATACAGAGAATGAATAACTGCTCAAAGTATTGACCAGATGCAAATCTGGTCCCTTAACACAAGCATTTGACTGTTAACTAAATAATTCATTTATTGATGTTCTCTGGTAGAGCTGAAGAGAGTAACATGGATCCCTTCTGGGTTCAGCATTGCTCTGGGAGAAAAACCCTTACAGGTGGAGCGCTTTATTGTTTCTGGGTTAAAATCAACAGCGTAGGCTTCATATCTGAACACATTCCGTATACATACATAATGATGCATTCATAAACATTCATATCGATGCAGGAAAACTTGCATGCTTTTCATAAAATTAGAAAAGCTATATAACCTGCAACATTGTTACTGCACTTAATACTAAATCACATTAACCTTATTGAATACAGAGGCAGTGGTGTGCACAGGGGGGGAAGCAGGTGGGGCAGTCACCCCCCTCGTGGCCCAATTGTTGAAAATTGCCAAAAGTGCCCTCTACAATGGTGAGAACATGCTGACATGCCCTTTTTTTTCTTTTTGCCCCTGCCCTTCAAAAAGTCTGTGCACTACACTGTACAGAGGTAATACTGCATTTGTATCCAAAAGCATTGCCTTTTCTGTCTTATCTTTGATTGATGTTCACGTATAGATTTTCTATTTTTGTCAACTGTAGGTTGAAATATAAATCAAGACATTTATTTTCATAATTTCATTGACATTGTTCAGAGCAACCCTAGTCACACATAGCCATACCTATCTCCACAGTACTGTGCAAATCAAATAGCAAATGAAACTGGCACTGTAGGGAACTGAAGGTGTAGGAGGGCAAAAATAGATATGTATTATCCTTGGCTTCAATTGATGATAGTTTATATTTATGCTGCACTAAGCAAGATTAGTGTGTATAAATGTGGATGTAGCAACACAAAAGCATTAAAGCACACCATCAACCATAATATAGATGCTTAGGATTTGCTGCATTCTCCAATAAATCTGTTTCTGGTTTGGCCACTCACAGGAAATTGTCTTCACACGGGGATTGATTCTTTTAATGACTGAAGTTGTTCCAAAAATGGGCCGATATTTGCAGTCATTTTGTTGTTCTCTCTGGGCTCATGCATTTGTGTAATCCTGTTTCTCTCCTGCAATTGATACAATAGAAGCCACAATACGTTTCGTTTTTTTACACATTTCATAACTAAACCATGTCCAACTGTCTTCTGTTGTGTTCTTTTGTGTTTGTGTGTGTGCAACTCAAATCTGATTTACCGAGTAGAGAAAAGGAGAGCGTGCACAAGGCTGAAACCTCAGCATTCGACAAACCCCACTGGTGAAAATCACTTAGGCGAACATGCTTTCTTGGATATTAAGTATTGAAGATAATTATATTCTCCACTCAACCTTCATCACTCCTCTCCTCCCTCCCTCATCACCATATGCTCTTTGTTTTCTACCCCTTCCCTCTGTTGTATTCTGTCAAAAAGGAAAAGCACATGCCTGTTCCTCTGCTGAAGGGACTGTTTAACTCAACAAGAACAAAGAGCAGCAGTCTTGTCTGCGTTGTGTCACACAACTCTGATGTCGATTATTTTTACCTCCTCTATTTATAATCTTTCCTCTGTCCTACATATGTCTTAGATGAGTCTCTTGGGAGGTCTTTGTCACTATAAAGTCTGTTGCTCTCCTTCTGTCTGCACCTTGTGATTGGGCCGAAGAACACAGCACCAAAAAGACTCAAAACTGTATTTCTCATTCTCTCACGTGGTAAATGGAAAACCAACAGAGCTGGTTTCATTAGCTAGTTTTGATGCAATGATTGATGAGTGACTAATGCTGATATTCTTCTATTATTGATTAATTTATTTTAGTTGATATTGGACATTTTAATAAATATTGTCTGATACATATGCAGAGTGTGTGTTGGACAAAACAGTTAACATGATGATCATTTTGCCTTTTTTAAAGCATCACTGGTAGAGGGACGACATACATTTGTCCTGAGAGTGGTGCAAGATGAAACCTAATTCGATCATTTTCATCAAAACAAGTCATCTCTTGGGAGCTTGGATGATGCACAATAAAATACACAACATCATTATTACTATTACTGTACTTTGGTCAAAGCTGACATTTTCCCTGATACAATACACTTTTAAAAATAATTAAATAAATGAAACTTTCAAAACCATTTGGCAGCAAAAGTTGTCAAATCACTCATTGTAAAATAACAGCAAACAACCTTTAATTGTTCTACATTCTGTAGACCATGCCTGTTTTTATAAGAAGTACAACTGTTCTTATTGTCACTGTGCTTATACAAAACAGTGCTAGTGACAAAAAACTGTATAAATCTGCAAAATTTTTCATACAGTACTCTTTAACAAATTACTTTTAAATTACCCTCTTGGGTAGCTGATTTACGATATCCTGACTGTATGCTTTTATTATATGAAAATATCCAAAGTCTTTACAGTGAGTTATTGCCAAATGTTCATTTTATACTGTATGAAATGATATGCTCATGTGATCTCACTTGACAGAAACATTATTTTAACAGTCATTACTTTATATTAACATTATTTCATAGAAGCTGCAGTTACCTGTCCAATATAGTTACAGGCTTTTCTCATTGATGTGCAGGGTTTACTTTGCCCATGTATGTGCTACTGAATGAAAAAAACGTTTTCATAAACTACGGTTACATTTAATAAATATAGTATGAACATTTTTCTCGTGACATGTTACAGTATTTTCCAATCCACTGACTGCAGATGTCCATTTAACATATGTGAGATTTCAAGATGTATACTAATAAGAATATCATACTGCTGGTTACAGCAAAGGAAGTAGACCAAAATGCACGACTCAGAATAAAGTTTAAAGTCTTTACAAAGACAAGAGGAATAATGACACAATGAGTAAAGGCAAAGGCAAAAACAGGTTCAGAAGTACAAAAGTAAAGTCCAAAAAACACACCACAGACAACACAATGGAAAGGCTGCAATGTTTACTGAAGAACTGGCTATACAGTGGTGGTAAAAAGGTTTTTCGGACACCGCATGTATTTGTGAAAGATCTTAGATCTTCAAGTGCATTTTAATACAGTCAGCCAAAATGTTTAACAAATCCCCAAAAAGCCATTAAAAACTGCCATGAATATACATAGGAATATTGAGTAATGGGTTATCGTGGTACCAGTGATCCACTAGTGAAGGTCGTGCTTTTTATTAAAAGACACAATTTTTGTTGCTGTGCTTCGTGTCTATATAAAGCCAGCACATTTGGAAGTTCTTTAGAGACAAATATGCTAAAACAAGGAACCTAATGCAGGAAACACGCCTGAAGATACTAATTCTCAGCCAGAAAGGGTACAGCTGCCACCAGACAGCCAGGAAGTGCAGATGCAGTCCCTCAGCAGTTGGATGAGAAACCAACAGCTTGGAAGACCAACCAAGATTTGGGCATCCAAGGGTTTCTTCAGCGAGAAATTGCCGCATTCTGATCCACATGTGCAGGGAAAACCGCCAAATGACATCACAGGAGCTTCAGCAGCAGTGGTCAAACCAAACTGGTGTCCAGTGTTCCACCCACACTGTACGTGGACGACTTTTAGATCATGGCTTAAGGTCCTACAAGGCTGTCAAGAAGCCCCTGATCAATGAGAGACAGAGGTTAGTCCAGCGTTGTTGGGTCCAATCACACAAGAACTGGACAGCCAGGAACTGGAAGAAGATTCTTTGGTCAGATGAGTCCAGTGTCCAGCTTTATCTTACTCCTGCTAATGTGAGGGTACGCAGAAGGCCAGGCGAAGCATTATCTCCAGCATGTACAGTACCTACTGTCAAGCATGGTGGAGGCAGTATCATGGTTTGGGGATGCATGCGTGCTGCTGGTGTTGGTCATCTCACTGTCTGTGATGGCACATTGAGCTCTGTCAAGTATTGTGTCATTCTCCAAACCCACATGCTCCCTTCTGCACGTGCACTTTTCCATTGAGGTCATAACTGGATGTTTCAACAAGATGCCACAGATCCAGGGCCAGTAGAACCTGGCTGCAGGAGCACAGTATCCAGGTCTTGGAGTGGCCAGCTCAGTCCCCGGACTAGAGCCCTATTGAAAATCTGTGGTGCATTATCAAAAGTTCTGTTTCAAAGCATAAACCAAAGAATTGAGAAGAATAAAAAGCAGTAATTCAAGAAGAATGGGACCAGATTACCCCTCAACAGTGTGAAAGACTCGTGGGGAACATGCCAGCCAGGATTAGCGCTCTACTGCGTGCTAAAGGCAGGACTACTAAATATTAATTTGATGATGTGATGGTTTATTTATAAATATAGGGTATGAAAATGCAGAAAAGTAAACATTTAAATTGTCACAAAGTAGGGGCCCTGACTCTCCC
>CAFUXE010000777.1:348392-369439 GCA_903364295.1 Serranus cabrilla | reverse complement strand
TGGGGCCTCTTCTCTTTTTCATCTACCTCCTCCTACTTGGCAATATCTTCAGCTCATTCAACATTAATTTTAACTGCTTTGCGGATGACACCCAGCTCTACCTCTCCTGTTAGCCCAACACCATTCTTCCACTCACCTCCTGCCTTTCTGATATCAAATACTGGTTCACCTCAAACTTCCTAAAACTCAATAACGACAAAACTGAAATCCTCCTTGTTGGCATCAAATCCACTCTTTCCAAAGTTGACAGTTCTCCCTCCAAATCGACAGCCCTTCAGTCTCCCCCTCCCCTCAGGTTAAGAGCCTGGGTGTCATCATCAACAACACCCTATCTTTCCACTCTCACATCAATAACATCACTCGGTCTGCCTATTTCCCTATTATCCCTATTTGCCTATTGTTTGTCCACAGTCTTGTTACCTTCTGCATGAATTACTGGAACTCTCTCCTATTTGGTCTCCCTCACAAGCTCCTCCATAAACTTTAAATGGTCCAGAACTCTGCTGCTCACATCATCAACAAAACTCCCTCATTTCACCACATCACCCCCATCCTCCAGCAACTCCACTGGCTTCCAGTCAAATCTCAGATAAATTACAAAATCCTCCTCTACACCTTCAAGGCCATTCATAACCTCGCTCCCCTTATCTTTCCGATCTCCTCCACATTGCCACCTCCTCACGCTCCCTCCGATCTTCCTCTCCGCTGTTGTGGCTCAGTTGGTAGAGCGGTCGCCCACTGATCTGGGTCGGTGGTTCGATCCCTGCCCATGGCAGCCTACATGTTGAAGTATCCTTGGGCAAGATACTGAACCCCAAATTGCTCCCGATGCTGCGTTCATCGGTGTGTGAATGAATTCCTGATGGTGGCAGGTGGTACCATGTAGGGTAGCCTCGGCCACCAGTTTGAAAGGGTGAATGAGCGCAGTCTGTAGTGCAAAAGCGCGTTGAGTGGTCACAAAGACTAGAAAAGGGCTATATAAGTGCAGTTAATTTACCATTCCTCTTCCATCCACCTCTCTGTACCCTCCGCCCGCCTCACCACTATGGTGAGCAGAACCTTCAACCGTTCTGCTCCCCAACTCTGGAACTCTCTCCCACCGGACATCTGAAACACTGACTCTCTCCCACTATTCAAATCCAGACTCAAAACTCATCTATTCCAATTAGCTGACCCAGTATGATTTCATCAAGCATTTCTTTTTTGTTACTGCACCACCCTCTCTTTGTTTTGTTTTACTTCTTGTGTCTTGTTTTTACTCCCTTTGTCTAACTATTGTAAAATGTCCTTGAGTGTTTAGAAAGGCACCTATAAATGTTATGTATTATTATTATTATTATTATTATTATTATTATTGTCTATGGCAGTGTTGAAGCGCATTTGTTTTGTAGAACAGAGAGTAAAATCCTTTTAACTATATAATATGACAGCAAATATGAGAATGTGCAACTATCTGATTGGTTTAAGCTGTCGGGGCAGTTCTGTGGATTTAGACTCAGTGCGCCCATTATAAGCACCCAGGCTAAATCCTTGTAGTGAAGTATTGTTTTGGGCAGCGGTGTCTGTCTGTCTGTCTGCGTGTCTGTGTTTCCGATGCATATACATCATCTGGCCAACAGAGGGCGCTGCACTCTAACTGATTAGTGGAGTGGAGTCTGCCATCTCTGATTGCCTTGCTATATTAGTGTTCTAATAAATATTTATTTATTATCATATAGGCTATTAGGCTATACATATCGCGGATTACTGTAAAAAATTGTAACCTCACCAGGAATTACATTTTTCCACTGCTGCACTGCTGACCACTGTACTTATTTCCTTTGATGAAACTTTTTAGGCTGCCAAACAAATCCAGTTGGTTCTGTTGAACCTGTTGAACGTCAGCGTTTCAATTTCTTCCTTTGAGAAATTCCTCTTCTTTTGGAAAACTTACTTTAAAACATTGTTTATGTCCTGCAACCAAAAAGCTATAAAAGCTTTAAGTCTACTTTTATTTCATCAACCTCCGTCGCTGCGCATGTCTGTTCCTGCTTGTAAAATATATTTCAATCATGATTTCACTCCTACCTGTTGTTATTTGTAACGGTGCAGTTTGCTAATAAAGGTGAAAAAAATCCCTCTCATTTTGGCCGTTATGCGTCCTTCGCTGTCGTAAACTCTCGGGGGTGAGGCTGTATATATTAGGGCGTGACATTTAAATTACAATGGTTTCCATCGGCCACATTTACTGAGGACCGATCATTCTTACGCTGTGATTGGCTTGATACGAAGTTTTCATGAATCACACGTGAACTCTATCATAAGATGAAATGTACGCCTGAATCTACGCTAGTTCCTACGCTTGATTGATAATTGAGGGCGATTGTGTTTATCTATACTCTTGTACTTAGATGCAGATCAGATCAGATTATTACAAATAAATGAAAAAAAACTGGGTAAAAAGCTTCACATACTTTTTCCTCCCACTGTATGTTCCATCAGTGCAACCAATCAGATACGTATTCTTTAATTGTTGAAAATATCTGCCAGCGAGCAAGCTAGTTCAGTGAGTCCACTCTCTTTCTGGAGTTTCCATCATCTCTGGATAAACAAACTCAGTCAACCTGCATTTTGGAATACACCCCAGGGCCCACCCTTTTTTGCATTATTTTAATAATTATGATTGCTCATGTTTCATGAATCTGATGCATGTTTTTTTTGTGTCACTTTTTCTCTGTTATTTGAGTGATTAAATAGGGAATTATTTGTAAATGACGCGCACTGAATGAAAGGATAGGAATATAACTTCTAAAGAGGGTGGTGTAATAGAACAATTACAATTTTTCAACATAATCCCAATCCTCACCCTAGTCTCATTAAGAGGCCGTCCACACGTACGAAAACAAACTTTTTCCTCTCCGTTTTCCCTGGCATCGTATCAGGAATATTTGCGTCCACACGGATCCGTCTCAATACGCTACTTCATATGCCAGGCCTATAGGTGGCGCTGTTTCAATTTCAGAAATTCCCCAAAAAACGGAGAGGAAGAGACGGAGCATGCGCACAAAGCTTGAGCGCTGTTTACAAATCGGCAGTAGAAGAACCCATCAGTCCATCTGTCTTTTTTGCTCAGTGTGGTGGCTCAGGAGCATGATAACAACCCCAGTAACTCTAATAGGCTCAATATCTTCTCCAGCAGGAACACGAGCATGTAGTCCGACATTGTTATTGATGTTGTTATGAGACGTCTCGCGGGATATAGCAGGTGGAAGGCTAAGCTCGAGGGGTCTGGCGATGACATCATCGAAACGCAGATATCCGTCTTCGCCGTCCACACGAATACGCAAGGGATGCGTTTTCGGATTTATTCACCCTGGGACCCGGTTTCAAAAAAGTGCGTTTTCGGGCTATGCGTTTACAGGATTCGTGTGGACGGTCGGCCCAAACGAAGCAAAACATATGCGTTTAAGGAAAAAATCGTCTCCGTGTGGACGGCCTCTAAGATCAGAACAAGCACATTGTCCTCACACTGGAGGATTTTCTCTCCTCAACTGTGTGTTCTGCTTCATTTCCATATCCCCACGAACATGCAAACAATTGGGCAACTTTCTCATTAGACTCCATGTGTATTCATATTCAAACTTACCGACAGTCACCTCTCTAACGCCATTTCCCCTTTCTGCAGTGGTTCATCTCCACATTTACAGGCCAGATTCCTTCCAGTGGAATCATAGAGATTCTCACCAGGAAAACAATGTTTTGTGTGTGTGAACAGACCCATTCCAAATGCTCAGCTTTCCAATTATATTACATCCTGCTTAACTGATGCTTATTAATTCCTTCAAACTCATTATGGCACGCAAAATAGGACTCTCCCATGAGATGAATACTAATGAAAGTAGAACTTATCAAGTGCTGCTGCTGTCAGAGGTCTTTCTGTGTAGATGTTTGCTTAAACTCCAGCACACAGACAAAATAAATGCTCCTGGAAAAAGAGCATTTCTAAAGAGTCCACTGGTGAAATCACTGCGAGAGAGCATTGATCAGAATCAGCCTGTCCTGTGGTAATCGCTCGTGACAGAAGGGACCAGCAGTATTCATGCAATGGTGTTTATGGATTATGTCTAGACTTCAAGAGGGTCCTACTGTATAGTGCTTCTAGCTGGAGTAAATAAAGCTCCCTCTGACTGACACTGAGCCAGCAGGGCCAGGCCATAGGGCTAACCCAAAGAAAACACTTCAATCTGTCTCCACTGCTCCCCAAGGCCTTGACTGATTGATTTTCTGGCCAATCAGAGAACATTGATCTCAAAACCTGACCCCCACCCCCACCCCCCGAGCTCCCCAGGCCTCCTCTCTGTCCATTCATCTGCTGGCTGTCAGAAGTATTCACTGGAGGACTGTGGAGAACCACAGTTTCAAACACACATCTGTGGCTTTCTGAAGAAAACCCACAGTGCCTCAAATTGTTTCTGAACCCTCCCTGGATCCAGATGGTTATACTGTCTTGGGGCTCATGGGTCATTCACAGTGTTTCACATTTTCAAGTGTTAGACAAACATAAAATCCTCCTGTTTGAAAACAGTAAAATGTGAGCAACTGCATTGACAAATAACTGTTTTCTAATTAATACAAAAAAAAATCTAGATGAAAACTTGTGTGCAGCATGTTTAGTGTAACTCTCAAGTATTTTGGTAATAATACTTGGATTTCTGAGCTTTTGAACCTTATTGATCAACTGTCAAATTCCCCACCTCTTCTTCTCAAAACCATAACCCAGTTAAATTGGAGCATCCTGATGCAGGATGGGATAAGCTGCTAGTTTCCACCCAAAGGAAAGGAATATGCTGCAGGCCAGTTCGATCGCGTAGGTGTGAGTGAGAGTGTGAATGGTTGTCTGTCTATATGTGTCAGCCCTGCGATAGACTGGCGTCCTGTCCAGAGTGTACCCTGCCTCTCTCCCAATCTGGCCCAAACTGGGATCGGCTCCAGCCCCCCGTGACCCGGGTTTGGATAAGCGGTTACAGAAAATTAATGAAATAATGAATGAATTGGAAACAGGTGTTCAGGGAGTTGTGAGGAGGAGAAACACTGCAGAGGTTGACGGATAAATAAACTGGAAAACTGGTTTATACAATGACAGTGTGATGTACACATGTAAGTAATGTAACTATTAACTTTACTGATAGGGAATTGGTAAACTATTGCAATCACTTTTCCAATATCTAATAAGTGAGGAGTAATGTATTACATATTTTAGGTAACTTGCACAACACTGTATGTGTCTGTGGAAGACCATAAAGCGTTTTAATGTTTTAAAGTATAATGATCAAATGTGCCTTGATCTTTATGTACAGAAAGTGTGTTTATTTGGAAAAAAGAATCCTTTCTAGCCAAATTATGTAACACACACAAGGACTACCTGGATTCTAGCACCCACTACAAGCATTATATGTAATTTCATATTCACTATCACAATTAGAATGTATTTGCTTGATAAAGTTACTTACAATAATTGTAAATTACCACATGTAGCATAGGACATCAATGCATTTCATACACACAGTACATACAGTATAAGGAAGTCATGGGATGTAGTTTGATGGTTGTTAGGCCTGGTTACTGTGATTGAAATGCTTCTTCCAACTCTTCTTGTTAGCCTAATTGAAGGCTCCATGCAATCATGACTACTGGCTATTGTTAAAGTCTTAATCTTAACCAATTCAACATTATTGAATCACTAATCAGTTGTGTCTCTTTCTTTGACAGGGGGGATATTTGAGTCCATCGAAAGCGGTCCATCAGGTGCTGAGGAACTAGCCTTTAAATTTGCTTTAAACACAATTAACAGGAACAGAACCCTACTGCCAAACACCACGCTCACCTATGACATCCAAAGGATAAACATCTATGACAGCTTTGAAGCCTCCAGGAAAGGTATTTATGTGTTTGTGATTGGAAGATCTGACGATGGTGTTGGCATGCTCACAGCTGCTGTGTGTCTTGTGTGTGAGTGAGTGATTGTGTGTGTGCACATATGCTATGCCATAGCTGCTTTGCATTGTAAATGTATTCCCTGTTGGAGCCTGCGAGCTGCAGTGGCTTAGATTGTGACAATTATAATCAGGCGAGGGAGAAATGGCTGAGCACTTCAAATGTAAACAGAGTGAATTGATTGGTTCCAGGTAATGACTCAGCCACAGTAATTCAAAGACCTGTTTGGCCCCTGGATACAGCCAATAAAATGCTATAATCTATCAGTTTTGTGTGTGCATCAGGCTGACATTTCAAGTCTCTTATCAATTACAGACCATTATATCCTGTCTCAGTGATTTAACCACCTCCCTTATATCAAATAAGGTGATTAGAGTGCAGAGTCAAGCTAATACAAAGATGCACAGTTGTTTGTACGTCCTGTGAATACAATTTCAGGAAAGCAAGCTCAAATTGGTTACACCTTTAGCTTCAGCTTTGTACTGTGAAAATGTAATGTAGTAGAGGTTTTGCAATCAATATCAGTATATATATATACAATACTTAACAAATGTATTAGACCACAGCCCAATGTAAGGTTTATGCCACAGCTGCCATAAATTAACTTTTTTTTTTAATTTATGTTTCTGTAATGGTTCTTTAAACAAAATATAATTTTTAGGGTTAAAACATAATCATTATTATTATCCATGAATTTTCAAATTCACTGTTTAACTGAAAACATAGTAAAGCACATTATTAATGATTGATTAAGATATCACATTATAGTTTACTTGCATTGTTATTCTTGATTAATTTCTGACTTCTCAGAGAAGCCCAGTGAGCCAGCTCAAATTTTGCTATAAAATAGTGAATTCAGTTTGAAATTCCTCATTCCTGTTCACAATGATAAACATCGAGAGCTCAATGCACAGAAAGAGTCCGCATTAAAGCACTTCATGATGCTGGTCACAGTGTGGTCAAGTATGCTTTGGGGTCAACTGTAGAGACTGGTACTTACAAAATGCACCAAGGAAGAGGCAGGAAACAAAAGTTAACTAAAGCAGATGTCAGACACCTCAAGATTTTAAGTGCTAGAGACAGAAGGAATAAAGAGAATAAACCACTTATTAACTAACGTCCGCAGATTTCACTCAGCAGTACGTGAGTGCGCATGCGCATCTACTACCGAAACTCAGCGGTTGCTATGGGGATCGGCGCGTTTGATTTAATGCACTGGGACATTTTCCAAAACTGGTCCACAGATGTAAGGAAACACCGCCTGTGCCGGGACAGGACGAACAATAAAATACACCAGATTCATCAACAGATTAAATCTGTTTGCTCTTAACATAAAGTATATACAGTATTTAATGCTGAATTGTTGCATGCAGACATAATTCATACGAGGAAGTTCACTCATCAACTATTCCCCCTCTCTAGCCTGTGACCAGCTTTCTCTGGGAGTGGCAGCCATCTTCGGACCATCTCACAGTTCCTCTGCAAATGCAGTCCAGTCCATTTGCAATGCCCTGGGGGTACCACACATCCAGACCAAGTGGAAGCACCAAGTATCAGACAACAGAGATGTCTTCTATGTTAGCCTCTATCCAGACTTCTCTTCCCTCAGCCGGGCCATCCTGGACCTGGTCCACTTCTTCAAGTGGAAGACGGTCACTGTGGTTTATGATGACAGCACTGGTAAGACCTCAAACACTTCCTCCACTCTTACTGGTGTTGTTTCACTCCATCTGTCTGCTCTTAATGTATCTAGCAGTTACCAGGAGGTTGTCTAACTTTTAATCCTGAACTATCTTCATATTGTAGAAAATTTCAAAAATGTCTTTGACATAAATGTTTTGTGTTATACTGAGTTCGGTTTACACACAATGGGCCTCAGTCACTAATATGTGCATAGAAATGTTCTTAATTTGTGCAAATAAGTACCTACATTACTGTCTGTATCAAGACACTGATGCATCATGGAGATCATGGCAAAGTTGCTGTAAGAGAGAAACATGGCCCTTAAGCAAAAACAAGAAATACAATTTCATGACTGACGAAATTGATTCATCAACTCCAAGCAGGGCTGTAAAACACAATGAATGTAATGAATGAAATTACAGCAGTAGCACCCATAGCAACCGTACGAACAGCTTTGTGATGCTTGTGTGTAAGACAGCTGCTTGTTTGCGTGACATGACAGTTTGTGTGCTTTTTTTGTGTGATAGATGAATCACTGTACTCTATCATGTGGCAGCCAGATGGAGCCTGTATGTGGGCAGAGATTTGATCCACGCCTGGATTGTCATAGTTGAAAATGCAGCACAGTAATGAAACAGACATTTCATACATGAAATGTGTGTAAACAAACCTTAAAAATTTTGAGTTATTGGCAGTAATAGTAGGTCCCTTGTATAAGTTACTCTATAGACCAATTTGGAGTCGTCGTAACGGTGACGTCACCGGCAGCTGCCTGTGCAGGCTGGTGACAGAAACAATTGCGATCTTTGAAAACAATAACGAAACAGAGGGAACAGAAGAGTTTCAGAGGGCAACGATGTCTGACTGTGCCGTTGGATGTTTTAACAGTAATAGAAATAAAAACAAAAAAAGTTCGTCCATATTGAATAATTTGTCAAAGACGCCTTTTGAAGCTAGACCGAGACGTTTATGTTCGCAAGCCATTAAACAGGTGGACTGTACCAGTGAAATCATCCTAAATTCTTCTATATAATATTGTTAAATATAAATATGTTATATATAAAATATTGCGCTGTGTGTATGTGTGAAATGAGCACTGTGTAAATTTGAGAATTTAAGATGATATCATCGGTCCAGTCCGTCTGTTTAATAGCTGGCAACCATAAACATCTCTATCCAACTGTCTCTGACAAAGTAATCAATATGAATGAAGGAAGTTTTCTTCCCCACAACGGCACAGCATTGTTACCCCTGAAACTCTTCTGTTTAGCTCTGTGTTCATTATTGTTTTCATAGTTGTTTCCCTCTGAGTTTCTGCTGACTAGCAAGCATAGTAGCAGTACCTCTGTCCATAACACACAAAAACCCTCAGGCAAATCTTGATGTTCAGTCACTCTAACTTTGGACATTTCAGCTATTTTGGGCCCTTTACTGTCCCGACAGTGAACACGGATCAGGAAATCTCGCAGCCTTGTTAAAGGATAGCTTACTCCTGTAAAATAATGTGTCTTTTGCAAACAAACATCTGGACGATTCATATTATTTTGACAACTGTACCGCTCACAGCGCTGGGACCAGCAGCTAATTGTCACTTTCTGCCACCAGTTAGGTTCCGCCCATAAAATATGTCATCAAAGTTGGTATACAGCAAATTGGTCTATAGATGATTGGATTTGTCTTTCCAGGGGTCCGTCAAGACAAGATGATACTTCTGTAATTGGATTTAGTGGGACTCTTGGAAAAGCTCTTTGAAACTCACTTGACCATGCATTTAATCACAATAAAAAGCAATCTGTAGGACTTTTGCACATTTGACATGGAAAACATATTTTGAGCAAAACAATTTAAATTTGATATTTTCATCCTTTCCCTATTTACTATTACTACTTTTAATGATAAAAGCATAATGTGTCACTATGGGTTTATAAAGTGGCTATATTGTAAATAATGTGATAGTGTTTGATTGTTCACATGCTGTGGTACAACTCAACTTGGCCTTCCACAGTGACAGCAGGAGTCCCGCTGCTTCACTAGATCACATGTTGAAAATTGTTATAAATATCAGCACAAATCTCCTCCTTTCAAAACCTTCTGATCAAGTCAAGTCAGTTCCATTAACATAGTTCCATATCATAAAGTTATCTCTGAGCACTTTTCATATAGAGAGGGTCTATACTATACTTTTTATAAAACACATTTTCATTCTCATAATAATACATCTGAAAAAGGGTGGTTGTCTTATATTCGGGTTCATGCTAAATTTGGGATAGTACAGTATTCACTTAATGATCAATGATTTTACTTCTCGCTGTTTCGGAGTGTGCGCAAAAAGAATATTAACCTTACTTTATTAATCTTAAAATCACTCTTACCTGCCCACTTTGTAGTTCTGAGCTAATGACTGCTGCTTGGTGCTCTATATTGGCTCACTGTTACTGTCAACAAACTGGTCTAGTGGCTGCTGCTGATGGGCTAAAAGACAAAGTGTCTCACACTTAGGTGACTTTGAAACAAACAATTTTCAAAGCACCTATTTGTATCATATAAATTATATGTCATAACATAAATTAATTTACTTGACTGATTCTGTTTCAAACTGCAAGCTTGTTTTAACAGAAAATGTGCTCAGTTTGGCCCATTTGGCCTCATCAGTTTGTAAAGCTGCAACTTACTTGAGTAACTACATTTTATTCAGTATCACAACTCCACTGTTGACCAATCACTGCGCTGTACTTGTTGGAATGGATTTCTTTACCAAGTACCTTTCTTTATTGATTACATCAGCCACCACGGTGTGCCTCTAAGTCTGCACACTGACCAAGGCCAACAGTTTGACTCGGATCTTGTTAAAGAACTGTGGTCCCAGCTGGGAATACACAAAACAAGGACATCTCCCTATCATGTTATGTCAGATGGCATGGCTGAAAGAGCAAACAGAACCATAAAGGACCAGTTGGCAAAATATCTGTACAGGAGGTGAAAGGGATGACCACCCGAGACAGGTTAAATTAGCATACTACACAAGTGTTCACCCCTCCACAAAACACATCCTGTTCTTCCTGGCCCATGGAAGGGAGGCCCGTTTGCTTGCTGATCTCCTGTTTGGAGATGCTCCAGGAGTCAAAAATATTGTCACAGAATTGTCATATTCACTTTTGTGAATATGGCAATTCTGTACTAAAGAGGCTATGCACTGCTTTTCACTCTGCTGCTCATGACAATGAAGCAGCAGGTGCTCAACCAAAAAAACTACTATGATCTTGTGATCAGTTGAAACACAGCCTATAAACCAGGTGATTTGGTATGGGCTGACCTTCCAGCCCTTGTCACCCAAAAGCAGTCACCTAAATGAACTGGCCCTTTCAAATTGCTTTGATGCTTTGACTCAGGCACAAATGACATTGAAATAAACCATGAACTGTTAGACCAGTGAGATCCTAGAGCTAAGCCGAAGGTCATTCACTACAATGGCCTGAAACCTTATCGCTCAGCCTCGTCAGCTGAAAAGACTGGACTGACACCACCAGCACATGTCCCTGGTCCCCCACTGCTTACTGCACTCTCAGGCTGCAGAGCTTATGTTTACTGGGGCCTATCCACACAAGACTGCTTTGTGAACCCAGCTAGAGTTCAGACTGCTGGTGTCTCTTTGCCCCAGAGAACTGCTCGTACCTCAACACCAGTGGGAGATGTTGCTGCGACTGGATCTGCCAGTGAACTGTACCCTATTGTTCAGCCTTCAGCAGACTTAAGGACCAGGTCTGGACATTGTGTGCATACCCTAGAGCATTACAGGTCTGGTTACTGATCTCATGCTCATTCCTGATGCTTGCCTAATATGGTCAAGCAAATGAATGAAACTGTGCCCAGTTGGACCCCACCTCAGCTGGTGATCCTGGGATCCATGTTTGGAGTGTTAGCTCCTGGTAGGTCTCCTAAGGCAAAGAGGTCTGAGGGTGGGGGCAGACTAAGAGCCATTGAAGGAACCTTAAGATTCGGTCCCAAGAGAGCCAGAGAACCCTGCCCGTAGAGAAGACAGGGCACCCTACCAGAAGGAAGGAGGAATGGCCTGCCTAATCAGAGCCCAAAAGGTGTTTTGTTGTTGGATTTCTTTGCTAGTAATGGATTGGCCATCACAAATACCATGTATGAGCATAAGGTGGCCTAAGATTTTGTGCTCGCATCATCAGATTCGGTGAGACCAAGGAGAATGACTTTTAGCTGGCCTCAAGGAAGTTCTGGCAAACTGTTCAACAGCTCAGGAATGGGAAGCAGGGCTTTACTTAAGCTGTGTTCAGCGGGGAGGAGAACTGCTGACCCTCCCTGGGGATATCACTGAGCAGTGGAAAGAACACTTTCAAGAACTCCTGAGTCCGACTGTCATGTCCTCTGATGAGGAGGCAGAGCTGGAATACTCAGGGGAAGGCTTGCCCATATATTTGGCAGAGTTCGCTAAGGCAGTCAAAAAATTCCACAGTGGCAAGGCGCCTGGTGTGGATGACATTCGCCCTGAGATGATGAGGAAGGCTCCGGTTGATTGTCTTACCTTGGATCCAGGAGGAGCAATGCAGATTCTGTCCCGGTCATTGAACAGTGGACACCCAGTCCCTGTACAACCAAAGTGAAAGCTGTGTCCATATTCTTGGCACGCAGTCAAACATGATCTTAATTTTTGTTCTCTCTGGCCTGGCTTTCCCTTGTCACGGATTCTCATGGACAGGATCTCAAGGCACAGCTGGGGGGAGGAAGGGATCCGGTTTGAGGACCTCAGAAATTTGTCTCTGCTTTTTGCAGGTATGTGGTTCTGCTGGAGGCCTCAAGCTGTGACTTGCAGCACTCACTGGAATGGTTTGCTTGAGTGTGAATTGGTCGGGAAGAGAGTCAACAACTCCAAGTCCAAGGTCATGGTTTTCTGCCAGAAAACGGTGGACCACTTCTGGGTAGAGAGTGAGTTACAGCCCTAAGTGAAGGAGTTGTTTATGAGTGTGGGTTGAATAGAGCATGAGATGGACAGGCAGTTTGGTGAGGTGTCACTAGTGATGTGAGCGTTGCACCAGACAGTTGTGGTTTACAAGATAAGATTTACCAGTCCATCCACATTCCAAGTGTCACCTATGGTCATGAGTTTTGGGTAGTGCATGAACGAATGACATTGTGGCCTCAGCCTTAGAGATAGGGGGAGGAGCTTAGACATCTAGAGGGAGCTCAGCCTAGAGACAGGCTCCTTCAAGATCGGGCATCTGATCAGCACATTGCTGGATAGGGGGACGACTGGAAAACCTTGCTTAGCTTGCTGCCCCATGACTCAGCCCCATATTTCTATCTCTATCTTATCATTATAATATCATATAGCAAAAAAAAGCATGTCACAAAGTGTAATCTTTGAAGAAGCATAATTTGCCTGTTGTGATTGCTATACAGATATGCATATCCATTATTATGTAACTGTGAACACTGTTAGTTTCCTCCATGTGCTTATGCCTCCTTGTTTTTAATATTTTCTCAAAATGAAATCATAGATTAAACAAAAAAGTAAGTTTTCTATACTACCCAAACTAAAAGAAAAGCAAAATTGGGTTTTGCCCAGGTAAAGCTGAGTTACCAGTGTAGATATTCCATAATTCATGTCAGTCAGAGGCTGCGGAAAACATGCTTTCCTTGTGACTCAGACAAGCAGACCTTGTTCAAACCTTGCTATTATTGCAGTCCAGGTCACAAGGCAACAAATAAGCCAGCAGGCTGGGAACATGTACCATATGCCAGGGGTCAGCATTTGTGCCAGCCTCAAGACAGGCTGCCAGGCCTCCCAGAGCTCCATCCAACAGACACACTGGGACAAGATTTGCCTGGATCACAGCACTGCAGTGTGTATTGACTGTGTTCAGCATTCAGGTCAGCTAAACTCTGCATTTTGAAGTCATATTTATGTATTACATGTGCTAGAGTACAAACAAGCTAAATCAATGCGCTGGCCTTGTTATCGGGCGGCCCGGGTTCGAGTCCGGCTCGGTGCCCTTTCCCGCATGTCTTCCCCTCTGTCTCCCCCTTCACTCTCTGCACTTGCACTATCTAATAAAGCATAAATATGGCCAAAAAATATCTTAATAAAAAAAACAAAAAAACAAGCTAAATCAAGAATAATCAAGGACAACTGCAAATACCAATACAGAATACTGCAGTTCATTAATTCATTAATTGATTGTCTTTTCACAGTTATTTTTGTTGAGTCTCATCAGGGGCTTGCAGCTTCAGCATGGAGTGTGTGGAAGAGAGGTTTGCAGTCCATCACCAGGCTAACACACATACTAACTCTCAACCACTGTCCATATGCCTACTGTACTGATACATGGGCTTTACTTAAATTAAAAAATCCTTATTATGCGTCAGTTTCAGGGTTCTGTCATGGCTTATTAGCACACTTGAATAGAATGAAGTCATCATTCATATTATTAGCATCACTGTGCTTTTCCTTCCAGAAATTGTTACCTCAATGGTAGCTACAGACCTAATAGCATACACTCACCTACCTAATAAAGTGGATGGTGTGGTCTGCTTCAGGGTTGAACATGTTTCATAATGTCTTCTGCATACCTTGGTTGTAACGAGTGGTTATTTAAGTTACTGTTGCATTTCTTTTATCTCGACCCAGCCTGGACATTCTCCTACTTTCAGTTTAAGAGCAGTTGCACCGGTCTACCTAATCATGTGGCTGATGGGTGCAGCTTGTCTGCTATGTGACATTGTTAACATGCATTAACGAGCAGGTGAAAAGGCTAAAATAGTGGCCTGTGAGTGTTTATAATGTACAATATATCATGCATTGTCTCTTAATTAACTATGCAGCAATAAAGACATGGGCTGAACACTTCCATGATATTACATTTTCTACTTTTTACTTAAGTATATTTCTCCAAAAACAGTTTAGTACTTTAACTTCCTTATTACACGCAAGACTTTTTTTGTCATTTGAAAAACTTGTAGGCTTCAGCCAATGGCCACTTACCACATTGTGTGCGTGTGTGTGTGTGTGTGTGAACGTGTCTATAAGTGAGTGCCATGTAGGTCGTGTAGATGGCTTTAGGCAGGAATTGATTGTCGCTGATCCTGCCACCTCTGTTAATTAAGTTGTAAAGTGGACATAGCTGGTTCACTATGGGGTTAATAGTGGCTTGATTTCCTGTCTCAGTGATAGGAAATTAGATCCTGGCTTGACCTGCAAACAGCGTTACTTTCTTATTGTCGACATTTACACAGATGACCTGATAGTGAGGATGGATAGTAGTGATGGTGGACACTGAGAGCAAATAGAAATCTGATCTGATTGGAGTTCTTGGCAGGATTCTATTTCATTTAAATATTTTCTGTTCTTGTTTCAGTACAAGAGGCACATTGCCTGATGTACTGAGCAAAGTCAGTGCAGCGGAACATTTATATTATCATATAATTCTCAAGGGTTCTTCCCCTGACCCCCCACCCACTGTTCTAAATCGCATCCTGGTTTTCGGAAATGGGATACAAAGCGGGAAAGAAACAACCTTTCTCTTTGTGCTGCTTCTCTACCAAGCGGGGAGCAAACAAGCAAATCAATAACCATAATGGGAGTCCTCTCACAGCTCAACTTTATAATGGCAAAACTGAGATGGCAGCAGCATGTGTTATAGCGTTCCCAGCCAGCCATAACATCCATACAACTACCTGGAACACTGCTGCCGCTACTACTCCTGCTGCTGCTGCTGCATAGTTTGATTAGGCCATAAGGGAGAACAGGCTACTATACGATAAAACACCAGCTCAGAAAGAACTGGAAGAACAACACAGTATGGAGTGCACATACCTCGATTTGTCAGCAACCAAACAATACAGCCTACACTTTCTGTACTTTAAGGAGAGGATATGCTGCTTTCTTTGTTGCAACTTTGGGTGTTGTTTTTCCAGCAAAACAGACAAATTGAAGACATCACTATGGACCATGGACATATTTCATCATAGGGCAGGGGTGTCTATTGTCTTTTTTTACACTATGGGTCTAATTAAGAACAGTTTAAAAATGCTTTCTTTTACAGATTCATTACTTCCTAATATTTCTTAAATTATTTTGGAATAACTTATAACTAATATAATAATATAATCTGATACGAATAATAGGAAAAATGGGACATATATATATGTGTGTGCATGTGTGTGTGTGGCTTGGTGGTTATGCCAGGCTTTGCAGGGAACATGATATTCATAAATGCTGCTTGCAGTGCAAAAATATCAGTCAAAAACAATATCACCTGGTCAACCTCTTTCTGTTTATAGCCTGGTTTCTATGGCAGCAGTATCCCAAGGCAGTCCCTGAGGTGGTGTAGGAAAGCAATGCTGTATGACCCCAGCCAATCACAATTCACTGTGAATCAGCTCATAGTCATTTCAAATGTTTCTATAGTTTTTACTCCTCTCGACAGAAAAGTCTTGTGATGCTCAAACAACAAAATGAAAAATACAATTTTTGCCACATCCTGTATTTTTTCAGTACAGTAACGCAATTTATGGGAAATATTTTGTACCTAACTTAACAGGCATGACATAATTCCCCTTTCAAGTGTTAATCAGGCCTCATGTCCGAGGCCCAGATTATAAACCTGTTTTGAACAGAAACGGGGATCAGATTCCTTTCTTAGGCTCTTCTTTGTCTTCTTTGTCATTTATTGATCCATCAATATTCATTTTGAAATCAAATATCCAAACACATTCACTTCCGTTCATATAACCTGAAAAATTCTATATTGTGACCATTCAGTATTTGTAACATTTAGCAAAGTATTCAAGTAATCTCCATCGATCCATCCATCCATTTTCATCCGCTTATCCAGGGCTGGGTCGCAGGGGCAGCACACTAAGCAAGGCATTGCCTCTCCCCAGCCATCCTCCTGGGGGACCCAGAGGAGGATTCCCAGGCTAGGCGATAGATATAATCCCTCCACCGTGTTCTGGGTCTTCCCTCAGAACTCAGCTGGCTCCATTCAATGCGAAGGAGCAGCGGCTCTACTCCGAGCTCGCTCCGGATGTATCTCTAAGGCTAAGCCCAGCCACCCTACAGAAGAAGCTAATTTCTGTCGCTTGTATCTGCAATCTCATTCTTTCGGTCAATACCCGAAGCTCATGATCATAGGTGAGGGCTGGAACATAGATTGAACGGTAAATCGAGAGCTTTGCCCTCAGACTCAGCTCCTTCTTCACCACAACGGTTCGGTACAATGTCCGCATCACTGCTGACGCTGCACCAAACCGCCTGTCCATCTCACTCGTGAACAAGATCCTTAGGTACTCGAACTCATTCACTTGAGGTAGTAACTCTCTCCCCTCCCAGAGGGGACAATATATCATTTTCCAGCTGAGAACCATGGCCTCAGACTTGGTGGTGCTGACCCCCATCGCAACCACTTCACACTCGGCTGCAAACTGCCCCAATGAGTGCTGGAGGTCCCGGTCTGATGAAGCCAAAAGAACCACATAATCTACAAAAAGCAGAGATGCAATTCTTAGGTCATCAAATCAAATTCCTTCTCTTCCCCCCAGCTGCGCCTTGAGTCCCTGTTCATGAAAACCACTAACAGGATTGAAGACAAGGGGCAGCCCTGACGGAGGCCAACACCCACTGAGAACGTGTTTGACGTAGTGCACTTAGTGCACATGACTTTGGTCATGTAGGGACAAGATAGATCGTAGCAATGAGCCCGGTACCCCATATTCCTTCAGTACCCCCCACAGGACCCCGCGAGGGACACAGTCATAAGCTTTCTCCAAGTCCACAAAACATATGTAGACTGGATGAGTAAACTCCCATGACCTCTCCAGCAGTCCTGCAAGGGTAAAAAGCTGGTCCACTCGGACGGAAAACGCTTTGTTCCTCCTGAATCTGAGGTTCAACAATCGGCCGGAGCCTCCTTTCCAGCACCCTGGAGTAAATTTTCCCAGGGAGGCTGAACAGTGTGATCCCACTGTAGTTGGAGCACACCCTCGGTCCCCTTTTTTAAAAATGAGATCACCACCCCAGTCTGCCACTCTAGAAGCACTGTCCCAGACCTCCATGCGACAGTGGAGAGGTGTGTCAACCATGACAGCCAAACAGTGTCCAGAGCCATCAGCATCTCAGGGCGAATCTCATCCAACCATAGGGCCTTGCTGCCTCTTCCACAGAGGACGTATTGGCTTTGAGGATTTCCTCAGTGTGCTCTTTCCAACGTCCAACAATATCCCCAGGTCAGGGCAGCAGGTCTCCTACCCTGCAAAACACAGCTTGGGCTAAGTCTAGATTTCCCATCCTGAATCACCTGACAGTTTTCCAGAACCTCCTCAAGACTGACCAAAAGTCCTTCTCCATAGCCTCACCAAATTCCTTCCACACTCGAGCTTTTGATTCAGCGACCGCTGCAGCTGCAGCCCTTCTGGCCAAATGGTACTCATCTGCTGGCCTCCCACTCCGCTGGTGTCCACCAGCGACATGTACAGTTGCCGCAACGACAGGCACTGACGACTTCCCAGCCACAGCTCCTGCCAGCCGCGTCCACAATAGAGGCTTTGAACATGGTCCACTCGGACTCAAGGTCCCTATCCTTACCCGGAATGCAGGAAAAATTCTTCCGGAGATGGGAGTTGAAAACCTTGCAGACTGGGGCCTCAGCTCTTCTCCTCTC
This sequence comes from Serranus cabrilla, assembly GCA_903364295.1. NCBI lineage: Eukaryota > Metazoa > Chordata > Actinopteri > Perciformes > Serranidae > Serranus > Serranus cabrilla. Next base: position 351,104 of record CAFUXE010000777.1, on the reverse strand, counting down.
TTCACCCGAGTGACCAAGACATGCAGCCGCAGATCTGATGACACGATAAAAAAAAATTGATCATCGATCTTTGGCCTAGAGTCCTCTCCATCTGTTCAGTATTTCATTAATGTTCCAACAATTCTTCAATTCTCACTAACATTATTATTCAGGGAAGTATTCAAGTAATTCATCAATTTACATCAATTTACTATTAAGTTACAGTTTGAATATCTACAGGTCAACCTGATTCAAACCAAGTGCTTTCAAAAATGTCATTAAGTTAATACTGCTATCGAAACTATAAACAACACAAGGATTTAAGTAGCTAATAAACCTGCTATTTGCGATTAGTTTAGCTTAGCATACAGCCAGCTACTGCAGTAAAAGCTCATTGTAGGAGCCAAAATGCGTATTTTTGCCTATGTTGTTTTTATGTTAAGCTGCACACTGTTTGGTTTTATGTCTCTTCAGGTGATGGGACAGGGTTGTGGTTTCACCCTACTTACCTGCTCAGTTGTATGGCGGTAGGTATAACAAAGAGTGTAGACTCCGATATTTTTCTCTGGACGTCTCTGGACTGTCACTTTGAATAGTGTTTTGATTGAGTGTTTTGCCTAAATTTTTCTGATGCATCTGTTTAATTTTTTCTTCATATAACTGCTTGTCACTTCATTTTTGTTGCATAATAAATCAGTAAAAAGACCCATCTGAACTTCATGGATTCTCTGGAAGTATTATATGGAACGTGTCACAGTAAAGAGCCCACTTAGCCTCTTTTATAACAGATAGTATACACTATACTCATTGCTTAAGGCTAAGGCTAAGTGAATGACAGAGTGCCAAGAAGATATGTACCCAATTTGTATACTGTAATTAATATTTCATATGTAAAAATGTATACAAGAACCTTAGCTAGAGTCAGAAGGTTACAAAATAAAGTGTCAATGAGCCAAAAAATGACCAAAAGAAAAACATGTTTTGCTAGCCGTTATCTTTAGCTGTTAACCTTTGTTTTAGTTCACGGCCCACCTAGTGCTTCCGTTGTAAACAACAGGACAATTTTAACTCAACCTAACATTGAACCTACAAATAGATTTGATTTGGTATTCAAGAAGTTGAAAGTTTAGTACTTATCCAAACCATTTTAAGTATTTCATTGTTATTCTGCACATTACACATATTTTAAACTGGGAGAACAAAGAGACAGTAAGCAGTTTCTTTTCAGGCTCTTCTGAAGAGAAAAGAGCTGATGCACCTTTTTATTGGCCAACCACAACAAACGCAATCTCACAGTGCACAGCTCTCTCCTGTGGCAGCAATTACATTTTAACACCATTATGGAAAGATAGCTCAGATGGACGCCAACAAGTAATTTTAACATAAATTGTGACCACACATGCATGACACAAGCTAGCCCTGCTGTCCTACAAAATAAGCCTACAGTGTGTCATCACAAACTGGTTTGTATGATACCTTACAAAAATGTATGCACAGTAGTTTGTATGATATACATATAAGGGAAGATACCAGTGGACCTGGAGTCCTGACAGGATGCTTCTTAGCGTCATTACTGACAGGAAGGCTTCATGCTCACTCTCTGGGATGGCATAAATGGAAGCAGTTTGTCCAGGCTGGGTTCACATCCAACTGTCTATGGCCTTGTTGTAATATGTCTTGGATGGCCCATGTACCGATACTTTCAAGGGCTGCATTTTATGGGATGTATGAGGTGGCAAAGTGAGCAACATGATCCCATCCTTCCTTGCTATCTCCTCAGACTTCAGTTAGTGTGCCAAATGGTTGTCAAGGATCCGTAGTAGTGGATGATCCTTGGAGCAGTTTGTTTGTTGGATAATATGCTCCAGGTACCTGCAAAACACCTCATTTATCCAACCAGATTTTCCCTGTAGTTCCCTGTAGCATTGACAGCACACACTACCGTTACAAGCTCTCATCTTTCACCAGATGTGACTGAGCCAGCTTGCATATTCCCTATGTGTCACAATTAGCATTGGCCTCTGTACAGTTGTTACGCATGTCTCATCCATATTATAGATCATATTCGGAGGGAACTTGTGTCTGTAAAGAGACAGTGCTCAAATTTATCATTTAAGAAGACACATGAAATTCTAATTAGACTACAAAAATATTTCTCACATCAAGCATCAAATACCTGTCTATCACTGATTCCAGCTTATCAAAGAACAGAGTGACATTGTGTTCATTGAAGGCAGTGGCCCTTGCCAAGGATGTGGCCTCTGGTGTCCGGCATGATAGATGTTGTCGGTTTTTGAACAGCTCAAGCCAATCCACTCCTGGAAAATAAGTTATCTTTACAATGACACCAATAATATTTTTCTGCTAACATATCAAATGAGTTTGCTTGAATTTTCTTTGCTGGCCAAATGGCTCAACTTACCCCAGAGCTTACCATTTTGACTTTATTAGTCCCCACAGCTAAAATGGTGCACTATTATGCTAGGTTTATGACCTCATGTTGTAGCTCCTATATACCACAACTGATGTATAAAACAAATTTAACATGATCTATTTTAACACAATTCTCATGAAACTTATGAATGACTAATTTCACCTTCAAGAGTGAAAAATGTTAGTTTTTTTTCTTCGAAATAACCACTTTAACCATTTTACCCATGTGGTTCTTACCTGTGAAGACTGCATGAAATTATGCCTTCCTCCTAAATATTTGGTCACATGATCAATGTTTTT
>CAFUXE010000777.1:320932-342103 GCA_903364295.1 Serranus cabrilla | reverse complement strand
CACAATTTCCAGAATCCACAGTTAACAGGAGATCATTAAAAACTCTTAAAAGCGCAGTTTCGGTACTGTGGCAAGGCTTAAAACCAGACTGGAATCTTTCACCAATAGCAGAATGATCTAAAAATGTTTGAATTTTTTGAGTTAAAACAACCTTCTCCAAGACCTTTGACAGAAAAGGGAGTTTAGAGATGGGCCTAAAGTTGGCAAGAACTAAGGGGTCAAGATTTTTCTTTTTTATAAAGGGCTGCACCATGGCATGTTTAAAATAAGATGGTACACACCCAGAGCTGAGACATACATTAATCAAATTTAGAACACATGACCCAACCGAATTAAACACCACTTTAAATAAGCGAGACGGGAGACTATCAATTGGACAACTCGCAGGACGTAAATGCTTGACTATCTCTGAAAGTGAGGAGAGAGATACAGGCTCAAACTGATGGAGGACAGCTGAGCTCTTAGGAGGAACAGAGGGGTCCAGGGTAGAAAAAGTGGGCGTTACTCTAAGAGCAGAGATTTTATTAACGAAGAATTTGAGAAAATTCTCACACAATGATGATAATAGTAATGTCGTTGCCGGAACAGTCAAACGATACAATGGCTATGAGGAAATCAACAACTAATTTCTGGATGGACGAGGAGACTGCATTCATGCTGCACCAAGTGCAAGAGTTGAACATTCTCAAGTTTATGGACGGTCGCAGGAACGCAAATCTAAGTAGCCGTGTACCAGAAGTAGTTCTAACACCGTCTTGTAGAAAGGGCTACAGCGCCATCTAACGAAGCGGAGTCAGCCAGGTCACTGACCTTATCAGATCTAATAAACGGCATGTGAACAGGGATTTTAGGAGACCACCCCCCTGTCAAGTGGCAACGTATTTCTTGGAAAAAACGACTACGATCTTACCATGTGACCGCACTGATTTATTCATGGCACTTTTCTTGTTACTAGGGATGGGCCATACTCAAGTATCGATACTTCAATACCGGCTGGTTGATACTTTGGTCTACAACTTTTGGTCAAAATTTTTTAAAATATCGCGATACCATTGTGCTAATACAAAATGTGCAATTTGTTTTCACTTCTGAGAGTTCTAGGGATCAAATGTATGTGTAAAAATGGCCAAAAAAGGCATACTTTAGATGGTCTTCGATATCACATGATTAAGGTAGCCTATCAGATATCAGAGCTGATATCTTAGTCAATAGCCCCTTCCACCTTGGAAACGTGACCCCAATATTTACCCTTGTTTTATGATTTCGCCGGTCCCGTTGTGTGTAGATCAGGCAGCTCAGTGTGTGAATGAGAGTAAGTGAATGTGTGCGCCCGGCCGAGGAGCGCGCCCCCTCCTGAATGAGCCCACGGAGCGGACCGGTGTGCGTGTGAGGGACAGATGAGGTAACCGGGTCAGGTAGCAAGTTAGGTGTATGTATTGCACTCAGTTACTTTTCAGCATCCAAACTGCTTGTGCTCTCTGTGTTACTGATGTTATTAACTAAAGTGAAGTCAACGGGAGTTAACCACGGAGGAGAAGCTGCCTTCGGCCCCAGAAATTCATTGGGATCTCCCCTGTGTATTAGGAGACGGAAGCAGGCATGTGACTAAGTGAAAACGTGTATGGTCGTGCTGTTTGTCCCTCTCGGCAGTTCATAGTCCGGAAGGACATGGCAGCCTCCATGGAGCGGGACGCGCTATGTAAAAACAGAGAAGTGATTCTCCGCCCAGGAGGTATTGTCAGATTGTTGGCATGGGTCATTTTTACACCGATGGGGAACTATTTATGAATGAAGATGTTGATTTGAGGTAATAAAATACTTAAATTATTACACAGTGTCCTTTTAAGATTAATAATACATAAATATGCTGGTGTCTTAAATAGGTGACGATTCAAGTAGCTGGCTAATATGGTAAATTGGTGTATTTTAAGAGAGAAGCAGTTTTACAAACAGACAGTATACCCACTCCTACGGAGCGCTCATAAAGGGCAAAGAAATGCACCCAAAATGGCATCTGTCATTTGATTGGTCCACACTCTAGCTGTCTCCCTATTGGCTGGTGAAACACACGATTTTAAGCGCAAGAAGGGACATCCTTCAGTCTGAGCAGATACCTCAACCTGAGAGGTCATGCTTGTTCTGAGTGTGAGCACATTAGATTTGAGAGCGCAGACGTTAGATCTGAGAGCGCACAGGACATATGTGAACGCGACCGAAATGTTTGTGTCCAAGAAGAAGAAATGTGAGCACAAGCATGTGATTTTTGAGTTCAAGCACACATTTCGAAAGAAAGCAGCAGAAATCTTGAGTGCGAGCACAAAATGTGAGCACAAGGAGAATAAATCTGAGCACGAGAAGGAGCTGTGTCACTGAAAAGGAATAAGATCATGCTCTCAAACTGAAAATATACGCTCCTGAATAAAGATAGGATAATTCTTCCATAATAAATTAGAAAAAAATTCTGAATTTTTTTTATAGTTGTATACTGCATTAATAGTTTATGACTGTCACAAAATCACACAGCACACCTGGACCTGTCTCATGGCACACCGGTGTGCACCGCCACACCATTTGGGTACCACTGCTATACTCAACTGTGAATGGCCTATAGAGGAAGTGAGGGATCAATATCAATGTCATCGATGATGAACATAAGGTACTACGGTGCAGAACATTTGTGTAACTGGATCAGGCTAGCTGATACTGAGACGATGCAGACTGTTTAGATGGACTGTGGATAATATCATAGGGACAAGGTTATGTATATTTTCTTTTTCTGGAAATTTGTTAAAATTCATTGTCCTTATAAGACCATGACATTCCATGTTGCAATTGGGCTAATCTTTGATATAGCAATGACTCCATATGTTATTTGTTATTTCTTTGTTGTCTAACCTACAGGTCTGATTCGATTACAAGAACTTATAAAGGCGCCCTCCCGGTACAACATCCGGTTAAAGATCCGGCAGCTGCCTGCAGAAACAAAGGATGCTAAGCCGCTTTTAAAAGAAATGAAGAGGGGAAAGGAGTTCCACATCATCTTTGACTGTGGCCATGAAATGGCTGCTGGGATCCTGAAGCAGGTGTGTGTGTGTGTGTATGTGTGCGTGCGTGCGTGCGTGTGTACATTTTTTAAGTTGTAGCTCTACACTAGCCTGACATGCCCAGACTAATTCACAGATGCACATTAGTGTGGAACCTCTTAGTTAAATTTTGATTTCCAAGGGGTTTTAACGGTTGCAGACTAAAAAGCATCTAAATAGTCTATAGACCAATTTACTGTTTATCAAGAACAATTACGTATTTTGTGGGTGGAGCCTAACTGGTGGCAGAAAGTTAGCTGCTGGTCCCAGTGATGTGAACAGTACAGTTCGGCAGAAGTTTGCAGAAACTCAGACGGAAAAAAACTATCAACGACCAAACTATGAAAACCATCAGATAACAGAAGAGTTACAGAGGTAACAATGTCTGACTGTGCTGTTAGATGTAAAAAATAGACACAGTAAAAAAAAATAGTACCTCATTCATACGTTGTCAAAGACTGCCTTTGAAGTTGGATGGAGACATTAATGGTTGCCAGCCATTAATGTCACGGACTGGACCGGACCGATGAAATCATCCTAAATTCTCATATTTACACAGTGCTAAATTCACACATACACACAGCTCAACTTTTTAAAACAGTGAGGCTGCAGTCTTTGATGATTAGCTACATTAGAGCAGGGATCTGGATTCAACAATAGCTCTAGACAATAACTTATATAATTAATAACATATATATTGGATAATTTAGGATGATTTCAGTGGTCTAGTCTGTTTAATGTCATTTCACGGAGCCAAGCAGTTACCGTACAGTTACTGTATGTATCATACTTTTCTATTAATAATCAATGTGACCACATTAATACTTCACTATGTTATTAATCAGTATGACCTTAACTTTCATATGCAAATACATTTTCACCATATGGATCTGCTTCAGCCCCCTGTGACCCGGTTTTGGATAAGCAGTTACGGATAACACTAGGGAACACAATTTTTGTTGAGTTAGGTCTGACAGCTGTTTTTAACTAATTTCTGGGTGCAGAATCCAAAACTGATCTCAGTTTTCCCTATCATGTCAAGTTTTTGAACTATAGGAATATTGACATACAATGAAATATGAAAGAAACAGGCATAACTGCAATGTTTATTTAACACTATTGTGTGCTTCATAAGACTCCAGTCCTGAACACATCTGCATAAACATATTTCACAAAGCACCGCCCCTTATGCTTTAACCACTCCTCTTTTCATAAAATGACCACATTGCATACTTTAATGAACTCCTCCTACAGATTTAATCAGATCGACTTCAGACTTGGTCAGTACCATCATAAGGCCTTTGGGATCAAAAGTTATTAAAACCTTAACCGACCATCACACTATGTGGGCGTGACATATCGGCAAAATATGGTGATTTTCTATTAAACACGAGACTGTACAACTTGATCATACATTGGCCGATCTGCCTCAAACTTGTCATGCTTGATGAGGGGGCAGCCCTGAACACATCTGCAAAACATTATTCCATAAAGACCCACCCCTTATGCTTTAACCACGCCCCCTTTTTTCATGAACTCAGTCATGAACTGATTGTCGTAGAGACTTGTATGATGTGTCAGTGTCCTCAGCAGAGAGTCCCTGTTTAATGATTGATTACCTCACCCCTTTCATTAGCCACGCCTGTTTTTTATCTCTAATGAACCATTTGTCGTAGAGTGTTTTTTGAGGTGTCAGTGTACTCAGCAGAGACTACCTAATTTGTCAGTGATGTTTGCTTTTGTGTGTCCATTTACGTTAACCACGCCCCTTTTCCATAATTAATGAACCGTTTGTCAGACAGTCTTGAGTGAGGTATCTTTGCACTCAGCAAACTGCCTAATTCGTCAGAATGTTTTCTCTGCCCAATTACACTAGCCACGCCCCCTTTTGTAACTCATCGCCTATTTGTTCTACACTCGTTTCAGAGGAATCGCGGTACAGCAGTTGCCAAAGAGTTTGTATTTGTCTTACCCCGCTCTCTTATCGTGGCCATGCCCCCTTTCATAACAATTGACCTCTTTGTCATAGGTTATTTGGGAAGGTGGCCGATGATTGCAAGGCCTGGTATGGCCAGCTCCCCCAACTGCTCCATTCTGCTCGGTTATAAAACCTGTGTAAAATAGTTATTTTGAGATGTCTTTATCAAATTTGAATTGGGGATAGGTAATATTTTATACTTTGACCCCATTGGGTTTTCCTGCTCATAAGTCCCAACTATTATGATCTGCAGGCCTTCATTTACCAAACATTTTCAGGCGGACAGTAAAAAACAAATGTTTCATTGTGGTCCAACTTCCATCACTCAGTTATTCTGACTCTTGGGGAATAAACTCCAGAGTGTTAACTTTCAAATGTGACCAAAACCACATATTTACACCAAACTATTCAAGAACAGCTTTAATTTACTTTTGGTACATCTTTGATATGTTTCTTGCAAAGGGGTTTTATCAGCTATTATAATTGAGAAAAAAATTAAATACAAGCTCTGAAAGGTTCCGGCACTATTATCAAAGGGTCCAGGAAATGGCACCATGTGAGTCACTGCTGAGTGGGTTGGTCCTCAGATGGAATGCTGAAGTTGGTTTCTCAAGGTTTCCCACCTGATACCAGCAGCCATTATCTTTGTCTGTCTGTTTAATCACCCCTTCCACACAATCCTAATCTGTGAGTCATATTGTCTTAGTGAGTCTCTGCACGGCAGGCAAGATTTAGACACTGCTGTATAATGGAAGGCAGCTGGAATGGGGTGACACACGTGCGCGCGCACACACACACAAACCCAAACACACACAGTACAAAACATGAACAAGGAAACAGTCATGTAACATTACATTTATCCAATCAACTTAAAATGGAAAATGGAGCTGCAATAGAGCAGAATGTTGTTCTGGAGCTGCACATTAATCAAAATTCAGTTCTGGTGTTCATGTGACTTTGGTTTCCATACTTAACTGAAGTGATTGAAACAACAATGTTACTTTGCTGATTCCACTGCTGTGTGTTGAACTCGCAAGCTAAACATTTGCTTGTGCATACATTTATAAATGCTTGCATTTTATAAATGCTGCTTGTGGCTAAAGTAAAGACCTGCCATCCTTCTCCCCAGCCATGTATTCCAACACTTCTGAGGGATCATAAAGTGTTCCAGGCCAGATAATCCCTTCAGCATGTGTTGGGTCTGCCCAAAGATCACCTCCCTGTTGAAGATGCCTGGATTGCCTCCACAGGGGGCGTATCCAGGGAGCATTGTAATCAGAGGCCCTGGCCACCCCAGCTGGCTCCTTTAAATGCAAAGAAAGTGTTATACTTCAAGATCCTACTGCATGTCTGAGCTTCCTGTATCTAAGGCTGAGCCAAGACAACATGTGAATAAAACTAATTTCGTTGCTTGAGCTTATTTGTTGGTTTTACAAAAAACAAAACAGTCCACAATCAATGAATCTATCAATGAGTGGTGATCTGCAGCTGCACGTCAACCATTTTGTTTACCAGGGCCTGTGCATTAGCAAGGACAATGCTGGGCAGCTATAGTCAGTTGGAAATGACTAAGGTTTAGCCATTTGTTCATAGTTGATAGACCAGGTTGGTAGCCCCCTTTAGTGCACTGGAGATCCAGGGTCTCCACTTTTTGAAGGTCTTGGCCTCAGATGAGGAGGAATTTCGATATTATTTCAAGACCACAACTGTAGGGATGTCCCTCGCAACACCATACACTGCCACATCCAGAAGTTCTCCAATGACACAGCCATTGTTGGATGTGTTTTTAAGGGGAACAAACTAGAATGCATCTTAATATGCATACCTTCTTTCAGCTGATGTGAGCTTAACCACCGTCTGCTAAACACCAGGGAGACGAAGAAGATGAACATTAACTTAAGGAGGAAAACATCCCACCTCACATCAGTGAAAATCGGGCACTGAGGTGGTGGAAAACTACAAATTCCTGGGTGTTCACCTCAATAATAAACTGGACTTGAGTGATCACACCCAAGCTCTCTACAAGAAGGGCCAGAGTCACTTCCACTTGCTGAGGAGACTGAGGTCCTTCGGTATGTGCAGGGCTCTCCTCAGGATTTTTTATGACTCTTCAACCTCTATGCTGTGGTCTGCTGGAGAGGCAGTACAGACAGGGACAGACAGACTCAACAAACTGATCAGGAGAGCAAGCTCTGTCCTGGACTATCTTCTGGACTCCATAGAGGATGTGGGTGAGAGGAGAATGTTAGTTAAGCTGACATCCATCATGGACAACACCTCCCACCCCCTACACAACACTGTGAGGTCCCTGAGCAGCTCCTTCAGCAGCAGACTTTTACACCCACAGTGTAAGAAGGAGAGGTTCCGCAGGTCTTTCATTCCTGCCACCGTCAGACTCAACAACACCCGATCATGTTGGAGTTTCTGTTTCAATCACAACCATTACTCACCATAGCTTTTATATTTATATTTATCTTTGATCTGTATTCATATTTTTTTCTTTCAAATTACTTACCATGTGCAATTTCACTTATACAATGGCCACTTTACATTTTAGTACTTGTTTTGCTCGCCTGTGTACTTGTTATTTGTCAATGTTTATTGCATATGTTTAAGGACTTTTCTGTCTGTTTGTGTGATTGCCCTTTTTATTTGTTAGTTATTATTTCTTTCTGTAATTTATATTCACATCTTTTGCTTCTGTTTTTGTTGCTGTGACAAGTGAATTTTCCAGTTGTGGGATCAGTAAAGTATAATCTAATCTAATTTAATTTAATCTAAGTCACCAAATTGCCTGGACAGTTACACCAGCATTTATGTCAGTGCCAACATAAACATGCCACCATACTGCTCCCTGTTTTAGGTGATAGAGCTTGAGATGTGACAGCAGAGAGTGGTGACCGGGTATTGCCTCTCTGTCTCTGAATAAAAATGTCCATATTAAATTGGTTGCTTTGCCTGTTTGCATGTGACAATGTTAAGAGTGCTAAATTTTAATTTGGATACAAAGTCGCAGATCACTTTTTACCTAGGCAAACCCGGATGCTTGTATGCTTTGAGTGTCATGAGCGTTTCTTTGTTGAATGAAATAAATACATGATTTATTTTTCCAAAGTCAATGAGTAATCGTAATAATAATTTTAAAAATTTGATCTTGAAATATTATATTAGTATGGCACATTTACAGTGATTGTTGCTCGACATACTACTCTGAAATGTTGATCAGCTGCTTGCACATTTCATGGCTGACTGAGTGAAAGTCAGTTCCAAACAGAGCCAGCACTGGACGCATTGTATTACACAATATGCTTGTATTTTCACACATTCAAATCAACAGCATAAGTATCACACCTCACAATTTTTTTCAAAAATGTTGTAAACACCAGCTTCTAAACAATCTCCCACAGCAACTCCACCATGGACCTCATTAATGTAGGATGACTTCCTCATATGTGTTTCCCAGATGTCCTGCATCCACAGTATTATGCATTATCTTCCATATTTCCCTACATATGCCAAATGTCTGATGAGTCTTTGCTCTGCCTTTTGCTTTATTTAGCTGTTTTTCTTTTTGGTGGGTGTTTGTTTCTTATCTCTGAGCCTGTGGCTGCAGCAGTGTAGCAGAATATATGCCTCTTCACATTACATGGTAATATAGCCAGTAATACAGCTTCACAAACAGACAGACGCCTGTGTGCAAAATATGACAAAAAATATTCTATCTGCCTCCCTATTCATATAAATCTCTCCCTCTCCCAATCTCTCTCTTTCTTAGGCTCTCGCCATGGGGATGATGACAGAGTATTATCACTATATCTTCACCACACTGGTAAGTGCAGAAAGAGGCTGTGCTGCACAGCCGCTTTGTCATCAGGTCCAACTCTGAGCTCCATATACCCATGAAGACTTGACACATGTCCAAAGCATGAGTTGATGCCACTCTTCAATCTTCATTTTCCAAAACTTTTAGATAATTAATTACAAAGAAAATGAAAGTTGCAAGCAGCGTTGACGGGTCCTCGCATCTCCATGCACGTTGGGGTGGCTGCGGGACTCGGTTGATGCAGCCACGCATTTCTACAACCGCCGGACACTGGCATGTTGTCCTGGGTTTAGTAGCATTCTCTCATGTCAGGAAGAGCCAGTTCTGAGGTGGATCTCATGATTTGCAGCATGACATTGCACGATTAAAAAGAAGTCGCTTTGTGTTTCCACTGGGGGGCGCTGTGATTATGTATCTGCCCATTAAATTTTGTTTCTCTAACTTGACCCTATTCAGGGGCTAAACTAAAAACTGCATAAAGCATGTTACTTCCTGTCGCCAATGGGGGGCACCATGAAAATTTGTCAATAATTAGGTATGGCTCTGTTCAAGCCTGGCCTCTGAGTACACGTGACAAATTTAGGCAGATCAGAAATTATAAGGTCAAGTTATACAGTCTTGTGTTTCATAGAAAAACACCATAATTTGCATCCATGCCACGCCCACATAGTGCAACTAACTACAGAGCTTTTTTTTTCTTTTTGATCCCAAAGGCCTTATGATGGTACAGACCAAGTTTGAAGTCAATCGGGTTAGGTTTCTAGGAGGACAGTGTTTCCCTTCCATAGGCTGAAATTCGACCGCCGTACCTTTTAAAACCACGGGGATCACTGTAAACATAGCAGCGCATGTGTATTTCAAATTACCGTAACTCCCAGCTACTGCGTGCAATTTTAATAATTCGAACTGCCCCTGAAGCTGTGAAACGGGGCTTTCTGATGTTCAGGTCTGGACCCTCATCAAGCATGACAAGTTTGAGGCAGATTGGACAATGTATGGTCAAGTTATAAGGTGTCGTTTGTAGCACAAATCATGCCATATTTCGCTGCCATGTCACGCCCACATAGTGTGATGGTCCGTAAAGCTTTTAATAGCTGTTGATCCCAAAGGCCTTATGATGGTACTGACTAAGTCTGAAGTCGATCGGATTAAATCTGTAGTAGCAGTGTGTTAAAGTACATATCGTGGTCATTTTATGAAAGGGGGAGTGGTTTAAGCATAAGGGGCGGCGCTTTATGAAATATTGTTGCCCAACCCTGTTCAGGAGTGGAGTCTTATGAAGCATGAGAAGTTTGGACAATGTCCCACAAAGTATGGCAGAGATATAACCATATCAGTTTTTATGGCGTCACGCCATATTTTGCCGCTATGCCACGCCGACATATTGCGACAACCATTAAAGCTTTTAATAACTTTAGATCCCAAAGGCCTTATGATTGTACTGACCAAGTTTGAAGCCGATCCGATGTAATCTCTAGGAGGAGTTATATTCATAACAAGTTTAATTCTGAAACTATTTTTGTCCCATAAAGTATGTGAGTGGAACAATATTGAGCCAACCAGAGTGAGCAGGAGTGAACCAACATATCCAATATTTCAGTTTAGGAAATAAAAGTAGACTTAAAGCTTTTATAGCTTTTTGGTTGCAGGACATATACAAAGTAAGTTTTTATTTTTTAAACTAAGTTTTCCAAAGGAAGACGAATTTATCAGAGGAAGAAATTAAAATGCTGACATTCAACAGCGTCAACGGAACCAACTGGATTTTTTTTGGCAGCCTAAAAAGTTTCATAAAAGAAATCAGTGCGGCGGTCAGCAGAGCAGCAGGACAGATCAAACTCCCGGAGAGGTTGGAATAATTCATTAACACATCCGCGATATGTATAGCCTAATAGCCTATACAATATGCAAATTATACTGAGATAATGGAGAAAGATATTTATTAAAACACAAATATAAAAACTTATATTAAATTCTTAATATTTAGTAGCAGTTCTGTCCTAGACAGACAGGTGTGTGTGGCAGTTCTTATTGGAAATGATGCTCCGCTGGTGTCCGTGCTGGATAATGGTGGTGTTTTAAATGTTTACCAGATAACGAGAAACATTTAATCGCAGAGACTAGTAGCCTGTTTTAAGAATTTACAGTTGCAGGGTTTATTTATTCTTAATTATGTTTTAATGATAAATGATATAACATGCTTTGGTTTGTCACTATTTACAACCATCACCACAGTTTTATCCACACCAGGCATCGATACAACAGCCTGTAACAATTATAAGTCTCAGACATGGGGACTTTACGCTGACTCAAACTTGCGTACACGAGCTGAGACCTGACGTGAGATTGGATCGTACCCTCCGCTCACGTCCAAATTGATAAATGCCGAGTCTTGCGTAGAAATGATGGTACGATCACTTTTTCGCCGTACGCACAATTCGTAAATGAGGGCCAGTATGTTCATAATTTAGATTGGACCAAACATCAGCACCATCTTTCCTTGTACATTAGGAACAATTTATGTTGAGCATCATGCATATAAAAAAATATATATATATATTTTACCTCAGTAGCCCAGAGATATCCATGCATTTTCCCTCCTCTCCCCTTTCTGTTTCCTCTTTATCTGCCTCATCATTCCCTTTGCTTCCTCTTTCACTTCTTGCTCTGCCCCTTGTTATTAGTATTACTAGTGTTAATATTAAACTGTAATCGGAAGTAACACTTGTGAAAGGGTGACAGGCAGTTTGAAACCAGTAAATGAAGAGCATTTGCCACCGACTGACAGCTGAGTCTCTAGCTCTTGATGTCGTATGAGTGACCTTGCCTTTGTTTCTCAGGATAAAGTCCCCTTCATGATCCACACAACAAAATCCAAAACATCCATCTACATAATGTACACACAACACAGCATCATTCTAAGCTCCCTGACTGTATGAGCTTGCTCTCAGTCCATGTTCATAGTCTTAAGATTTGACTCAAATAAAACTATTGAAGTCTATCCCACTCTCATCCTGAAGAGGCTGCTTGTGTTGCCTTGAATCAAAATACTGTCTGTTCTGTCTCTCTACTTTTTTTTTAATGTCAACTTCCTTTGAAAAGGAATAATTCAGTTTCAACTGTCTGTGCTTCATCATAGTGGCTAAAGAGGATCATTTTCAGTTTGAAATAAAACATCTAAATGTGCATTCTTTTTCTGCAGCCATGTGGCATGGCCCAGTTTATGTGAGACAATTCAATGTCACGCTGTGGTTTCAGGAAGATGAAAAGTAAAAAACAAATATGAATGAAGCATGGGATGTACAGTCATAGTTGTCATTTACCACTGTTGTGTTTGGCAGACCGAGTCCAGTGCTGATAGCCTAATTCTCCCAGCAGAGTCAACAAAGCAACCATACTGAGGCCACATATGGCAGCCACTTTCCTGCCAAATTTTTTCTCTTCTCTTTACTTACTGTGTTAAGTGTTTTGTCCAGAAAGGTTTGGTCATCATCAGTTTCGTCAGTCATGGGCCTGACCTAGGGTTCACCACTGCCATATGTAGTTAATGCACTTAAACAGAATATATTTTCCATACATCCAATTGCTGAAAATACATACATCTTGAAAATGTTTTTTGAAATCAAGCTTGTGTGGTGAGAGGGGTAAAGGAGTGTTTTTAAAGTTAGATATGGGAGGGACAACCGACAACGCCACCTGGGGACTGGCACCCCAGGATATGAGAAAGAAAATAAACTAGTAGAATGCATTATATAATAAGGACACATGTTCGTGACTGAGGAGGCAGAGACCATAGATAAAGCAAAACTACTTTTATTGTAATAAGTTAATGGAAAGAAAAGGATTACAGCCACCAAATACAAAGGTTTCCTTTAACAGATTTTTAAAGGCCACCTGAGACAATACTAAAATACTAGCAGTAAACTAAAAGCGGTGGGCTTGGGACCCAGTGGTAGGGAGACTCCCAAAACAATACATGCACTAAAAGTGCCCCAGTGTCTACTTGCTAGCTCATGAATAAGGTGTTCATCACGGTGCCAAGCCTCCACCTGAGGACACCCAGGCCACACCAATAAAAACAAACAAAGAACAAAGAAAATAACCAAACCAACAAACCAATTGATTTAACAATCTAGAAACAAGCAAAGCAAAAGGTACTTAAACTAAACTTGGACCAAGCATAAGCACTCAAAACAAAGAGTGTGAATAAGGCTAAAGTGATGGTAAAGCCGGTCCAAAAAGAAAGCAAAACCTAATATAAAAAGCAAAACAGAGCTAAAGAAATCAAAGCACCAAACACAACAGCAGCAGGGAGCCTAAAAACACAAGAGGCACAAGTAGGTGGGTAAAGCACGAACTTGACTCAATCTCAGAGAAAATGGGGAAATACTCACCACCAGGGACCAGGAACCAGCAAGAGGCCGAAGGAGCCATTTTGAGGCTTTTTATACTATCCTGGACAGGGGGAGGTGCTAAAGGGAGTTTCCTACTGGGATTGCGTTCAAGACGCCTAACTGCGGTTCACTACACTTGTCACTTGGTATGGCTTTTCTATGGTGATCTTCAAGGTCTTGATGTTCTGTGTACAGTGGGGTGGAGTGCTAAGTGGCTAATGAAATCATAGTCTGTGTGTCCAATCTCTAATGTGTTGTCCTTGTTTTCAGGATCTGTTTGCATTGGATGTGGAGCCTTACCGATACAGTGGTGTGAACATGACAGGCTTCAGGATCCTCAACACTGAGAACAGCCAAGTAGCCTCCATCATTGAGAAATGGTCCATGGAACGACTGCAGGCTCCGCCCAAACCTGACTCTGGTCTACTGGACGGCTTCATGACCGTGAGTCTCTTGGACAAAATTAACTAACTAATCCTTTCTCCACTTTGACAGAGATGTGTTTTCAATACATGGCGTTCATCTTGTCAGTTTAACAGAGGCTGTTTCTCTTAATTATACTGATGAGGACATACACATCACACATAAAATGTGTCATAGAAGTAGCAAACTCCCGTGCATA
This sequence comes from Serranus cabrilla, assembly GCA_903364295.1. Lineage (NCBI taxonomy): Eukaryota > Metazoa > Chordata > Actinopteri > Perciformes > Serranidae > Serranus > Serranus cabrilla. Next base: position 328,203 of record CAFUXE010000777.1, on the reverse strand, counting down.
GATTATGTGCAAAACTATGCAGTCAATAGTGAGTGAACCAGCATGTGTTTGACAGTGAGTATAAAATTACCTTTAACCTCGTAACATTAACTGTGAACATAGCACAGTGTGAGTGAATAAATGCTACAACTCTTCAGGTAGTGACAGCTTTGGCTCACTGAGGTGGACTGAGGTTTAGGTTAAACCAGCTATTCTTGACAAGTCGCTTCTCTGAGTGTTGAAGTTTTGCTCAGCAGTCCATGGCCATGACGTAAAAGAATTGTGCTTGTAACTGGAGGGTCGGGTTGAATGGCTGCTCCCCGACCACAGTAATGTGCTGCCCACTGCTCCTAGCATGGTATGATCAATGGTGTGTAAAGGATGGGTTAAATGCAAATTGTGGTTTGAAATTTCCCCATTGTGGGACTAATTATGGAATATCATAAATCTTAGCAGTCTGTCACTTGGTTGCTGGGCCTAGTAATGGTAGCAGTCGTTCAGGAGCTGACAAAGAAATTGGTTGTTGAATGAGTTAATGGAGGCGTCCCAGTGGATCACCAGCACAGCACTTACAACCAAGGCCTTGCCCTCGCAAGCAGTTGTCCCGAGCTCAAATCCGGTTTGGAGCCCTGCAGGTCTTCCCTTCTGTCTCCCCTTTCACTGCATCCAGATCAGAGATGTCACATGTTTTGGCAGTAACTTACCATGATTGTCAACTGGATGCGTCTGCATTACATTCCAACATTTTTGCAGCTGTTGAATATAGTGCACTTTGATCCTACTAGTGGACATCTTTTAGATGACTTTTATACTGCTCTTTTCTTATCTCCTTATCACCGACACAGCTTGCGTTTCTCACATGTGAGAGCAGCTGTGGCTCAGATGGTAGAGCAGTCGCCTACTGATAACAAGGTCGTGGTTTTGATCCCTGAACATGGCAGTCTACATGTCAAAGTATCCTTACATATACTGAACCCCAAATTGCTCCCAATGCTGGAGAAGTAATGGCTATGTGTGTGACTGGGCTGATGATTATCTGTGGTGTAGAAGCTGTTTTGTCTGTGTGTGTGTTTGTGTGTGTGTGTTTGCTCATTTGTTTGTTTGTTTGTTCAGTTTATTGCTAACTATTCATTGATCAACATCCCAAATATGGCGGGTGTGTTGGCGTGTGCATTGGGAACATGAAATGTTTCATGTTTTAACAGCATCATTTATTTAGAAATGCATAACAGTTTTATGTCAAAGCAATATATTATCACATTTGAATATGAAACATTGCACGTATAATGTGATGAGTTTCTATGCCGTGAGAATGTGAAAATAAGGTGAAGCGTTTTATGATTTAACTTTAAAAAGTATTGTCATAAGAACAGACTTTTCATGTTGTAACGTGATGCTGATCTGTTATTTCCAGGTATGGAGTGTTTACTCTCTGAATTAGTGTATATGTATGTATTTCTAAATTTGGAAATCTAACAATGTTGGCAGTATGGAGCCTGCAAAGTCCATTGAAACACTGTCAGTGACTCAGTGACATGGATGTTGTTCTTGCCAAAGTTGACCAATAAGACAATCCATCCAAAACTTTTCTCTGCTGCTTGACTGGTCTTTACAGACATAAAGTCAGTGAAGATATAAAGCATTGTTTTGGGCAGGATTGACCTGTTGGAATGGATGTGCAGTGGCATCTCTCTCTGTAACTTGCCACTTGTCCTGAGGGAGTCAAATGGAAAACCTTGGTGCCCCGCGTTATGAGCCCTGGGTGTGATAAGAAGAGTCTCTGTCACTGTGATCTGAAACCTCTCTGATCAGAGCACACTGCCTGTAATAACTGTTCCTCCACGCTGCTTTCATACCACTCTCTTATCTGGGAACCTTGCCAAAAAATGTCAACCCACCAGAGACAAGGAATGGGAAGGAAAAGACAGTAATTGAGGAGATAGGAGAAATGAGATGAGGGGGATGAATGAAAACGAGAAGGACAGAGAGTGGGTGAAGGGAAGTCAAAAGTGAAATCGGAGTCCTTGTGTTTTATTCCCCGATCAACTGTTGAAGTGTTAAACGTTAGGTCGGTGCAGCCGCTTGGTCTGATTCCAGTTGGAAAGCACTAGCATCGGCAGCGGCAACATGTTGGCTGCTGATTGAAAACAGTGGCTTACCTCTGGGGAATAACAGATTCCCTTCTTTTTTTCCGATACAGGGAGTTCTTGCTGAGTCATGTTTCTGGATTGATATTGGAGAGTGGGTGTTACTCAGTTTAAGCCCCTTTTGTTGGATTTGTGGCTCAATCAATACTGTTTCCCACTTGAGACCTGAAATGGACTGTGTGTGTAATAACTGTACCTTTTAAAAACACAAAAGCTCAGAGTGCCTTTATAGCTATGAGCTGCGAGCACTGCAAGGAGTCAATTTGATGTCTTAAGTCCACATAAAGAAGAAGAACCGTGAAAATAGAGGATCTGTCTGATCATCTTTGTGTTTTATTTCATTATCTGCTATAGAGAGTCACCGGGAAAGCAGAGCTGGGTGGTTAATTTTGGATTGGCGACAGGCAAAGATTTATGTGTGTGAGGAGTGTGCTGTGACCCTGCTCATCAGTGAATTAATGGCATATGAGTTTGAAGGTGGGGATTGATTAATTAGACAAATGGCAATCAGTCAGCAGCTAATGCATACTGACATGGTGAAAGGTTCCGTAAACGTTTGATTAACGGCTTCATTTGTGTGCTGTATTTACGGTTTTGTGCGTTTAAGTAGTGAACTGCTGATGCGCTGAAACTTATGAACTTGTAGATCATGACAGATTGCTCTGAGCGAGTCCGGGGGCTTTACACTTCTTCTGCATTTGGCACTATCGTTTCAGGTTTAGTCGTTGAGATTGTAGTTTGAACAGTATGACTCATTGCATAAAGAATTGTATGTTTGGAGCCAAAGATGCTGCCATCTTTAAATTTAAAGCAAATCATTAGAAACTGCTAGTTCCTCTCAACGAGTGTTCTTGGCAGCTGGCGAAAAACTCTGAAATACTATCGAGTTCTACAATAAATAGCCTATGCCATCAAACATATGAGCTTTCCTCTCCGAGAGATCAGTGTGTTTTATCACTGCAGCATTTCATACTGAAAACAATAATTTTAAGCAAATTTGCTGTAATACGATTTAAAGGATTATCAACTGCGGCTTATGCAAAAGCTCTTTTCGCTAAACCTTTCAACGTATACTTCTGTTGTCATGACCATTTCTCAATACCTCCCATAACTACACATTTGAGCGTTTATGAAAAGCAGCTTGCAGTATAGTGGAGCGTTCTAAAAATAGCGCACACATCATTATACATACACGTACGGTTCACAGTTGTAAAAAAAGGCTGCAGTATCTGTGAATTTATGCTACAAAACCACTGACTTAGTTTTAGGGCAAAAGTACGTAAGTCATGCAAGAAAACGTGATTCACAAACCATGAGCCAAGTTACGTAAAAAGCATAACTTACGAAAAAATGTTGTTTACCTTTGTTTCACATGGGATGCTTGTCTTGGATGAAAGTCTGCCACTTGTCTGGCACATCCACCTTCCCTCCCTCCTGCCCTGATTGTGACATCCACCTTTTAAACTCAATCACTACTACTGCGTCAGCAAGATGGCGGTGGAGGGGAGTCTGAAACTTAAATATAACCCATATTTTGTTGCCTGTACAAACGCCCTATATTGAGGTCTTTGAGTGGAAACCAGTCTGAGTAAAAAGTACTACACACACACACTAACACATAAAAGACACACTGGAGGAGTTGGTGGGGAGATGCACCATCAAGATGTTCGAGAACATCATGAATTGCCCGAATCATCCGCTGCACAGCACCTTCATGGATCGGAGAGGCAGCAGTGGACATCTCTGCTGCGTTCCAAAGTCAAGGAAGGATCCTCAAATGGCTGAATTTGAAGGACACTACGTCATTGATATCCGCCAAAGGACTGTTCCAATGTCCAGGATCCTCCGTAGGACAGAGTCCTTCTTTTGCCGAAAATCCGAGGATACATATGTGTATCCTTCGTGCGCCCGGATTACCCATAAAGCCTTGCGCACACCGGTCGACCGGGAGATTTAAAAATGGTGAGTGCAGAAGCGGTGACGCCGGAGGCAAAATATGCATTTAAATGTAAATATTTTCACTATAAAATCAATATTTGTTCAGTATGATAATAATATAGGAAGGAAACAGGAGTGCTGTAATTACAACAGACAATAGCGCCAATATCCGTTATTTTTTATTTCATTATTATTTATGTACATACATTTTATCTATAGAACGATTTTCAAGATACTGAAAGACACTCCAGATTAGTAAGCACAGTCTAAAAAACGGAAAAACGTAGTTGGAGAAAGAAAGAATATAGTGATAAACACAAAATACGAAGAGCAGTCACGCATTAGAAATGTGCGTGTACATGCACACTCTGAAGACTGTTCCATTTGTGCGTTATCCCAGTGATAGGAAGGACTCTGGCCTTGTCTCTGGAGGATCCGACTCTGAAGGAAGGATCCTACCAAGGAAGGATCCTTGACATTGGGAAACAGCACTCCTCTCTGTCCGCTGCAGGACAGAGAGATTCAAGAGATCCTTCGCTCCTACAGCCATCAGGCTGTCTAATACCAGAGTCAACAGACTAAATGAATTTCCCCTCTGGGATAAATAAAGTAATTCTGATTGAGATGTGACTTTGTTTAAAATAAGTAATAAGACAAGAGTGGATTGTACAAATGAAAATGTACTGCACAGTTCATGATCAAAATTACTTAATGGCCAATGACTGTGTCTCAAACTGATCCAGTAAAGGGCCGAGTGGCTGCAGGTTTTTGTTCCAACCAAGCAGGATCACAGGTGATACTGATAACTAATCAACTGAGTAAAGACAGTTCAGGTGATTGAATGATTGGATTCAGGTGTGCTTCTGCCACTCTGCCCTTTCCTGGATCAGTTTGAAACCCCTGTTCTAGATGACAGGAAAACTAATTATAGTATGTCCAAAATTGGTCATAGTGTAGTTCACCCAAAAATGCCTAAAAATGCTGTTGGACCTGGGTAATAGTATAGTATATCCAAAAATATGAAACAAGAAACACTATATTATAGTGTGTCCAAAACTGGAAAAAAAAAGGCATACTATATTATATTTAAAAATGTCAAAAGAAAAACACTTTATTATAGGATGTCCAAATGTTGATTTTTGTCAAAAAATTATCATTCTGTAAAATGCTTAGAAATGCTAGAATTGGCCCTGTTATACTCTGTGAAAACATAATACAGCATAATATGTCCAAACATGGCAGGAGCACAGGTGATACTGATAATTAATCAACTGAGTGAAGACAGTTCAGGTGATTGAATGATAGGATTCAGGTGTGTTTCTTCTTGGTTGGAACAAAAACCTGCAGCCACTCGGCCCTTTACTGGATCAGTTTGACACCTCTGGATTAGACTGATTTATGTTCTATAGTAGAAATCTGTATATAAAGCATACATTTCACAGTCAGATTTCAGAGATCCACATAAACAGTCAATAACATGGTAATTATTGTGCATTAAGAAGTGAATCAAGTGATTTTGGGCATAAAAATTCCTGAACCAGTCATTTTGTGAGAATATACAAATTAATTTGACTTTGACCAGGCACTAACCTTTGTAGTTATTTGGAGAGATAAGCAGCAAATATGTTAGAGAATCTGTCTTTAATTGTGTCCAAGCCATATCAGAGAAATGCTTGTGCTGGGCAGTTAGTAACAGCATCAGTAGTATGGGTAGACGAAACTTATGCTGTTGCTGATGCATGTGTAATCAACTTACATCCTGATTTTTTATATGACAAGAGTGCCTTAAAATCAAAAGAAACCTTCTCGGTCACTGCTAAAGGACAAAATAGCAGAAAATAGTTATTAATCCAACGTTACAAAAACCAGGAGGTATATCTACCTTGTGAAAAAGTATTTCACATTATTAAAATATTGAATTATTTAAACTATGGAACATAGTTGTTGTTGTTTTTTTTTTTGTTTTTTTATAATTTTGCTTTAGCTAGCTTTTCATAAAATAGAGATTCTCAACCACAGTATTTCTCAGCATTGAATAAGCATAATTTCAGTTTTTCTTATGTTTTCGCTGTCAGTCATTGACTACCTTACCTGCCTGATCCAGCAGTCTGATTTTTGATCCTGAGACTGTTTCCTTTTTTTCCTTCAACCATGTTTGTGCGTGACAAATCAGGTAAGCTAATTCTGCGGCTCGTTCCTTTATGCTACCTTCAATTTTACTGGTGGCGGTGAATCCCTGCCCTAAGTCGTGGCCCAATATGCACGACGAGAGTGACCTTACAAACTCCACGCTCTCATTACCATAATGTCTCTCCTTGTTAATTGCTTAAGCTGCTGTCTGATTCATTGTGTGCCCCGCTAAATTGAAACAGGTTAAAAAAAAACACTCATGCATGACTGTAATTTCTGCGTTTATCTCTCCGTTGTAAGGTTAACTTTTACCCTTGTCCGGGCAAACGGCCTGACCCTTTATTCATTAAGATCATCGCTTTGTTTGTATAAGCTCCAAACCGCTACAGTCAGAGCCACAGCAATGCTGCTGAATCGTTTATCATAAGTATGCTTTACCTGTGGGTACATTCAAATGGGGGAAGTGATGGAAAGCTATTTCCATTTCAACAGATGTCATTTAAAGCCTGATCCAAACTGAGTTTTTAAAAAATGTCACACAGACATCAGACATATTCCAGGATTCATTATCTGAGCAAACAGGCATATGGTTGACTCTGTGAAAGGATGGGGATGAGTCATATGAGGAATATGTTAGCAGGACGCTCTGCTGAAAGCTTACCATGCACTAATATGTTATCACTTTGCAATTATTGTGTGGCTGCCAAAAAAAAACTTACCTTACACTAAAATGTACACCATATATTTCACGTTTATTTATTTATTTTTGTCAAGCCTAGAAGTCATTAACAGCTACACGTTGAACTATACATAACATTTGAATCATCCTCTACATTAGGTCTGTTTTGGCAGAAACAGGAGGTGTTTGTTTTTGTATATTTATTTATATTACACATTTGGTATGTTCATCTTCTGTTTTTTTATTTTCACTTTCAATGATAAGAAAATTCCATGCTATTTAAGTAAATCATTTTCCTGCTATAAAAGAATATTAGAACTGTCACAGTGAAAAAATAATAGTGCCATCACAACATCCACTGTTGTTGTTTGGGTATTATATATTATATATAATATCAT
>CAFUXE010000777.1:301973-320355 GCA_903364295.1 Serranus cabrilla | reverse complement strand
GCTATAAAAGAATATTAGAACTGTCACAGTGAAAAAATAATAGTGCCATCACAACATCCACTTATTTGTTTGGGTATTATATATTATATATAATATCATCAATTTATGTTTCTTTTCTTGTAGTAACAACAGTTTTTTAACAGTGCTTTGTATTTAATTAATATATACAAACTAAAAAAATATAAAACAAACATTACACAGCATGAGTAGCCCATAATTATATGCATACTGTAACATGTTTGCCTTTTGTTTAATTCTGGCAGTCCTTGTGAAGAGATTAATTGTGAAAGAGCAGGTGATAGGCAAAATAAGAGATGAATCAAGTGGAATAAGACACAGCTGGTGGTGAGATTGAGAGATGTTTTTTTTCCCTTCTCTATCCTGCCTGTTCCTGTTCCAACCTGTCAGTCATGCTGTATCACTGGAGACCTCCCTGAGTGGCAGGAACAGGTTGGGGAAACATGGCCTGGACTGGTTTAAGGGCTGAAAGTGTCAGTATGGGTGCGGGTTGGTTTCGAGGTTGTGGGGGGGTTGTTTTAGGGCCCAGGTCAGAGTTCAGGTCCGGAGCAGCAGAGGGATGTGCACAGCGGTGTACAGACGGAACCTGTCTGTTTGATACCTGGATCATGCTCCGCTCAATGACATATGAGCTGTTTTCCAAGTCGCAAAGCTTTTCTGTTGCATTTTGGGATATGCCCTGATGAGGTTCTGGTGCTGTGGCTTTGAAAGGCTTCCAAAGTCTTTGTCTGGAGTTTGAGCTGTTTGAAGGAGTTCTCATTAGGAGGCAGCTACTATTTAACTATTACAAATTCTGGCTGTAGCCCCAAACTCTGCGCTGGGATGATGCCGTTGGACCGTGCCCTTCTCCGCCTCTTAGATGGGGCATCTCTCAGCTTAGTGTATTCCATCTGCTTCTCTGTGTGCATCAAGCCATCTCTCTGTCTCCCCCCCTCTCTGGCTCACAGACTTGGATCTGGCTCCGTTATTGTCCAAATGTTGGGAAAGGAATTTGGCTGTGACATGTTGCTGGGACATTATTCCGGCAGCTGGCATTACTTCTGCAGAGGCTGGTGGTGCCTGGCAGTGGTGGGCAGGATGAGGAGCGGTGACTCTGGTGCCACAGAGTTCACCCAGGGAGCCACTTAGTGTCTGCCGGGGTTTCTGTCTCCCCAGAGGACTGGTGGAGCCTAGTCGCTCTTTACACAGTGACTTGAGGGGGTTGAAGTTTGCCGTTTTAACACTTTTTCAGATAAAATAACATGATCTGTTTTTTTTAGTTCTGCAGTTTGTACAGCAGTGTGTCAGGGCTTCAGGAGTAGGCTGCAGATTAGAGAGCATTCACACAGGGCTTCAGCTCAACTGCTTGTTTTTGGCAGGCCTGTTGGAGCGGCCCTGCCTTTGTAGCCATGTTGTCAATCTAAGAAGCAGTACAAGGTAACATTTAATTTCTGAGTGATGTCACTGTATTTGAGTATGAAAACAAGGAGATGTGCTAATTAAGCATTAACAACAGTGTCAGGGATAATTTCCTTGACCTCAAATGCAGTCATACAATTTGGACCTGTCATAAAGGTGTCATTAAGTGCAATTACACTGTTAAATACCTTTCCCTATCTAACAAAGGCACTGTAAAAGTGTAAAACATGTTTTTCATTGGATTTGCACAACAATACATTTTGTACTTTGGAAAAAAAAACAGTTGATGATGGGTGTTTTTGTCATTCTATAGTCTCGAAGCTGGCTGTACATCCGTTAACCTCTAAATCTGTATTGTGTTCTGGGTGTTGCACTGTATGAAGAAGGAAGTCATGCCACAGACTTCTACTGGCTTATAGAATCTTGCAAAAAAATGCAAAAACAATTATCACCGAATTGACACATAGCTGCATGTTCACAGTTTTAACCATTACTGTAGTGTTTCCGTTTTCTATCATTTTTACAAATAAGTTGTGACAAAAACATTGAAATGTTATGCTGTCTTGATTAATGCCAAAATCACAGACAGTTATATCCCAAGAAATGTCAGCTTTGCATTAAAGATGACATAATTGACTGAATGTCACTTAATGACAACATTCATAAACATTTAAAAAGACTCCTTCATGTTAATGACAGGTGTCATATTATGGTTATGACAGTGTCATGTCAGTCTCATGCAAACTGCTTCAAATGAAGGATTACCCATAACTCCAATGTTGCCTTGATATAAACCAACAAATCAGTTTCTTTTTGATACACATCTGTACATGATGTATAACAGTGAACTAATTGAGTTAATTATAAGAGTGTGTTATTGTGTTGTGTGTTGTTTAACTCTCACTCACCCACAGTCTGCAGCAACAGCACCCACAACTGAACTTCCATCGCAAATAACATTTGACATTTAACATAGAAAACACAGAAAAAACACAGAAATACATTTGATGCAAATATTCATTCTGCCCAAAACTACCCAGTTAGATCCCAAAAAATATTTTTGCATGGTTTACAACATTTTTTGTCGCCAGTCAGTAGGATTGTTGCAGTTAATGACTGGTTTCTGCTCATTCAGTAGACATGAAACATGTGGGTTTTTGGGCTCATAAAACTTCATTCATTTTGGATTGATTTAAAGTTAATATATACCCTGTTATCTCCAAAAAGCAAATCAGATCAGTTTTTCTATAAAACTACAAAATGATATTACCTGGGTAAACACACTTATGTTAGACCTACTATGTGCTACTTTTGGCTTTTAATAGAATATCGTATTTCTGCTGGGAAAAGGACATCTTATGGCCAGTGGACTCGTCTTTTAACTTCTCCTTTAGAGCAGTTACAGGAGTGACACAACATACCTTCTGTAATGAGCTGGTTTCAGCATGGTCATTGCCATGAGCCATCATTAAATCCGTTTCCCATGGTGCAATGCTCCTGACTGTGTGCAACGGCATTCTAACCAAGCTACATGCAGTGGATCAGAGGTTACTCACTCACAGTGGTGGAAGGTTGAGGTAGTAGTGGTAGGGGTGGTTATGTCATGATTGTTAGGAAGAGTAATACTCCATTTGAGAATATGTTCAGTTCACCTATTGAGAGAATGTTTTTGGGCCATCTGGGTGCACAGTAGATGGACTAACCTTCAGTCTATCTGTTGACAACCTCTAGAGTCTTGGAATCTGATGAATGGTAGCTTGGCTACGCTGCACCATGTCTGCTCTCGCCTTAGGACACTGTTTGCTTCATTTCAGTTTCCTCTGTACACACATACTGTATATTGCTTCACTGTGATTTTGATTTCAGTACGCTAGCTCCATTAAAGCTAATTCTTAACGGCTCTTATTGCACAGTGCACATACTGCCAACCCTGATCATGCCCAGGCTGAAAATGTTTGCAGACATTCCGAGGGTCCTTATAGCAGATTCCTTTCTCTGCTCATTATCTGCTTGCTGGGAAAAACTCATCAGATTCACTTGAGTGTTAAGACTATTAGTCCTCCTGACAGTGTGTCTTAGTCACGGGACAGTGGATTCTGCTACCAAAGCAATATGGCAGAGCTCTGCTGATAGTCATGTCTACAGTCCATTCAGGGCTTGGGCATTAGTATGCCTGACAGAGTAGAGTCTTTTTAATTAGCAAAGCTCCGCTTAAAGACTTAAAACTCATTTGTGTTGCTTTTAGCTAGATCAAATACAACACTCCGGGAGTTTTTCTTTGTGTCTTTCCGCATTCTGCAGTGGACTTAGAGCAGAAAGAAACAGACAGTTTTGATAGACATATCACTGAACATACTGGATTGTGGAAAAACAGTGTATATACTCAGCAGACCCTTACAGCTGATTAACATGCTGCAGCTGGGCACATTCTGGTTTCAGTTCTACATTGTGTATTCAGTTAAAGTTTAGAGATGATTAGTAAACTGAAGAGAAGTGACAGGCTGGATCAAATATATGAAATGTTAAGTGGATACAGGACTCAGTTTTCCGTGTCCTAAGGTAATCTAGGATACAACTCAATTGAAGACTAAATTAAAGCTACCATGCTTTCTGTATGATTTTGACAGAAAAAATATTGCTTGTTACCACAATAATTGCATTTGTCTTATAAACTGTGCATACTATCATCACACAATATCATTAGTCACCCCTGTTAAAATGGAGATGAACTATAATAGAGAAAGGTGAAACAGTGGTTTCAGAGATTTTGACTCTTATACATATGTGGCTCAGCAACGTACACAATCTGGAGCACAGATTAACATTTCTACAACAACATGCAACAAAACAACAGAAGAAAATAATGTTTTTTCTTTTCTTCTTTTTTGCTGTCCTTGCCAATCTTGAACCCTGTCCCCTTAAAATTACATATCTAACCTCAAATATGTTCGAGGGAATAAAGTTCCCACAGGTTCGGCGTCTTGAAAACCGTCAGACGTCTGAGGAAGGGAAAGCAGAGCAGGGCCAGGCTGTATTTGGCCAGGAGGGAGACCTGCTGACTGCACCTGGGGATATTGATAAATGGAACTCCTAAGTCCAACCTACACAATGTCTGTGGAGGAGACTGAAGACTCAGGGGAAAGACACATCAATATCCCTCTAAGTAGTCGCCAAAGGTAGTTAAAAAGCCTCCTAGCGGCAAGGCGCCAGGGCTGGATGAGATTCTCCCTGAGATGCTGAAGGCTCTAGACATTGTTGGTCTGTCATGGCCAACACACCTCTCCAAAAAGAATGCTTGATGAAATCATACAGGGTAAGCTAATAGGAATAGATTAGTTTTGAGTCTGGATTTCAATAGTGGGAGAGAGTCAGTGTTTCGGATGTCCAGTGGGAGAGAGTTCCAGCAGAGAGTTCGGGAGCAGAACGGTTGAAGGCTCTGCTCACCATAGTGGTGAGGCGGGCGGAGAGTACAGAGAGGTGGATGGAAGAGGAAGATCGGAGGGAGCGGTAGGAGGTGGCAATGTGGAGGAGATCGGACAGATAAGGGGAGCGAGGTTATGGATGGCCTTGAAAGTGTAGAGGAGGATTTCATAATTGATCCAAGATTTGACTGGAAGCCAGTGGAGTTGCTGGAGGATGGGGGTGATGAGTTTTGGACCATTTGAAGTTTATGGAGGAGCTTGCGAGAGACCAAAGAGGAGAGAGTTCCAGTAATTAATGCAGGAGATGACAAGACTGTAAACAAGCACGGAAGTGGTGATGGGGGTGAGGGAAGGGTGGAGACGGAGGTGGAATTAGGCAGACCGAGTGATGTTATTGATGTGAGAGTGGAAAGATAGGGTGCTGTTGATGATGAAACCCAGACTCTTAACCTGAGGGGAGGGGGAGACTGAAGAGTTGTCGATTTGGAGGGAGAAACTGCAAACTTTGGAGAGTGGATTTGGTGCCAACAAGGAGGATTTCAGTTGTGTCATTTGAGTTTTAGGAAGTTTGAGGTGAACCAGTATTTGATATCAGAAAGGCATGAGGTGAGTGGAAGAATGGTGTTGGGCTAACAGGAGAGGTAGAGCTGGGTGTCATCCGCAAAGCAGTGAAAATGAATGTTGAATGAGTGGAAGATATTGCTCTGTATCACATGGTGGTCTGGAACAGTGCCATTGGTGTGGAAGACCGGGTTGGTAGTTCCCATTATAAAAAAGGGGGCTGGAGGGTGTGTCCGAATTACCGGGGAGCTATTCAGTCCCTACATACCAAAGAGAGAGAGTTGTGTCTCCTTACTCAGTACATCAAATATTTGCCCAATGGGTGTTGGGCTACGTCAGGGTAGTCGCTTGTCTCTGATTCTGTAGTTTTGTTTACTTAACCTAACCAAACTGTTTGACAAAACTAACCGCATGATTAAAATGGAACCATTATGTTAGGATATGGGCATGGTGATGTCAAGTAGAGGTGCTAATTTAGTGTACACCCCTGTGGGTTGTACAACTCTGGTTCCAAAAGGGTTTGGATGTTGTGTGAAAAAACAGAATCCATCTAGTTCAGAATTCAGTATTACACAAAAACCAACGTTTATCATTTTGAAGATTAAATACATTCTCTTTGTACAGTTATAAATTGGTTAAACATTGAATATATCTTCAGTATATTTAGATACATCCCAACATTTTTGGAACAGGGTTGTATTGATGGATTAGAAAGTATGAACAAAAGACATATGTGGATGTATGGTTTAGAGGACTTGCTGGTTAATGCAGTGTTCAGTAAACCAGAACTAAAGTTCCCTGATGCATTTAAGAACATACAGTTGTCAAGTTGTTAAGTCTTCAGTACCCACAAAGACCATGGTCATTATTACAGGAGAGAGATTAAACTAGCGCTGCACAGTTAATCAAATTTTAATCGTGATCATGATTTTGTCCGATGCGATTAATTAACCTGATTGTCGCAATATTCCATTTTAAACAACGGGCTCTCCTGCATATGTAATCATGCACTTTCTAAACCAGTAGTCTGCCAACCACCAGGGGGTGAACGCATAGTTAAGGTTTCATTAAGCTGCCTAAATAATTAACAAGCGAGCGCACCCTGCAGCTGTACCTTCAAGTCACTCGTATCCCTTTTCAACCAAAGCAGTTCCAGGGCTGGTTCGGAGCCGGTGCTCCGAATAACAGCAACAACAGACTACATCGTCTCTTTACAAATGTTGCTGCTGGCTTTGCGAGCCGACACTGGCATCCAAACACCACTGGTACAACACATCTGTGCTGCTTGTCTTAAGACAGAAATTACGTTCTTATTAACACTGAACATAAATTGTTGATGTAGGACTTTGTTGTAAGCTAACGATAGTCGCTTACATTAGCCTTCTAGCGCTAGCCTGCATTCAAACAAATTCATTCATCTTCTGTAACCACTTATCCGGGTTAACCCAGGTCACTGGGGACTGGAGCCGATCCCAGCTGCATTGGGAGAGAGGCAGGGAACACCCTGGACAGGACGCCAGTCTGTCGCAGGGCTGACACATATAAACAGAAAATCACGCGCTCACTCACACCTACAGGCAAATTAGAGTCACTAATTACACCTAAGCTGCATGTTTTTGGACTGTGGGAGGAAGCAGGTGTACCCTCTTGCTGTGAGGCAAGAGTGCTAACCACTACACCACCGTGTAGCCCATTCAAACAAATCAAATTAAATAATACACATTTTCATTTGCCATGTTGGTCACGACAACCCCGCCCACAGCCCTTGATGTAAGCAGTTCACAGTTCAAGACCAGTAACGAGTTGGTGCCGCAGTGGTACCAGTTTTCCTGGCCGGGAGCCATTTCAGGTTCGCAATTGTAGAGCAAAAAAAATACATTTGTTTTCCCTAAGATGATGAATAATCGTGACAAATAATCGTGATTACAATAATGATCAAAATAATCATGATTATCATTTTGTCCATAATCATGCAGCCCTAGATTAAACAGTTGAGATAAGTGAGACTCCTGAAGATATTCAGACATACAGTAACACAAAGGAGGTTCAGACCCAAGGCCCCAGGGCTGCTGCTTTTTTCCTTAAAGTCAAAAAGACTTCAAGCAAACAAGGTATTCTGCCAGTCTGTTCCCTTTTTTACACTAATCATCCCTTCACTGTGAGAGACTTTTATCAAAGGGCTTCCTCACAGGTTTACTGAGGCTGTTTAAGCAGATAAATTGCTGCTTCCTCAGTCTCTGGCCTTAGGGACTGTAGCTGGACCTTGTGGAGCTTCGATCTGTTGAATATACAATAAACAAGGTCACAGTAAGATTTTAATACAGAATAGAGCTGTTATTATGGTCTGTCATCACCACTTTGAATTCTCAGTTTTATTCAGCCAAGTATGTCACTTCTTTGCCTGTTGAATAATATGCTGTCTGATTTATGTGTTGAGCTTTCGAGAAATGCAGCCATCACTGTGGTGTTGAGGTCAAATTGAATGGTGCTTTACTGACAGTGAAAGCATGGATGGTTGGATTGGTTGTGGGTAAAAGAAGAAGTTTTCCTGTCTTATATTTTACTGTGAAATTTCTTATGACATTGGTGAAAATATTTTTTGCCCTCTGCAGAACATTGACTGTGTGGTAACTAGCACATGATTATCAGTCTACGAATTGTAGCCAATGAGTTATTGCATAATAAAATGGGATATATAATTTAATGACAATCTGAAATAAGGCTCAGATGGCTAGGGTTAATGTTTGGGAGTTCAGATGAGGGTTAGGTGTTAGGGTTAGGATAAGGTGGTTAGGATTAAGGTGAAAGTGTATAAATTAAAATTTTAAAAGAGGAGGGAAGTCGAAGGTTACAGTCTGTCTCCTGCTGGCAACATGCAGTAACATGCGTTTTGCAGGTTTTACTTTTTGATGTCCTTCTTCAAACAAGTTCACCCGATCCACTTCAAATTTGGCCAGAAAAGCCGCAACATGTATATGCATCTTTTTGGAGAAAACAGTGTGTTTTTGTTAAACAGTGTAGGTGTGGCGGTACAGCGAATTTTGATGATGTGCAAAAGACAGGCTCGGACTACTCTAAGTGCTCTAACTTCAGTATACATTGTCCAATTTGTTCCAAATTTCTCATGCGTGATGAGAGTCCAGCCCTGAAAATGTCCACATGTCAATATTGAAAGATAATTCTAGTACCCCCGCTGTCAAAAGGAAGTAATACTTTTACTCTGTGATGTCCTGCTCTAAGCTGGTTAATCAGATTGACTTCAAGAAACCACAAGAAGTTGATGTTGCATTGATGTGAAGATTGTGTATTTTCAGTAAAGGGCGTGGCTATGGCGGTGCGGTACTCGCAATGCTCTAATTTCAGCATACATTGTCCAATATGCCCCAAATTTGTCATGCATGATGAGAGTCCAGACCTGAAAACAACAATATATTGATATTGACACATGATCATAGCGCCCCCTTTTGGCAACAAGAAGTAACATTTTTTTGGATTGTCCTGCTCCAAGCCGGTTCACCATGTCAACTTCAAAATGGGTCAGGAAAGCCTCAAAGTAATGATGATGCATTGTCTTAAAGATGGTGCATTTACATTAAACAGTATAGGCCTGGCGGTTTGGCGAATTTCGAGTACCACCCATGAACAGGAAGTGGTTCTCACTTGACCAAATTGACCCAAATTTGCCACGTGTGATCAGAGTCCAGGCCTGAACACAGCTATACATCAATACAGACAAATTGTCATCGCACCCCCCGTTGGTGACAGGAAGTAACATTTTTTATGTGGTTTTTAACAGCCCCCGCAGTAGGTTTAACTTAGAGAAACAAAATTCAGGACACAGATGTAACATGTGGAGATGGACAAAAAAGCCTCTTGGACCCATATCTTCAAACCAATAGGAAATTGGCCATCTTCGTCTTCATCTCATGACAAACCCAGTACAATGCTCCAGTGTCCCTTGGTTGCAGAAATGTGTGGCTGCATCAGCTGAGTCCCGCAGCCACCCCAACGTGCGTGGAGATGCGGGGACCTGTTCAACGCTGCTTGCATCTTACATTACATTATTATAATGAAGACTACAGACTACTACAGACTGGATTTATAGGCAACTATCTGGATATTTTGTCCTCCAAAGCTCCTGTGATCAACCTGGGTTCAATTAAATAGATTAACTATGTGTTATTTAATCTGCCTTTGTTTGTACTGACTGCACCAACATGATTTAGTTGCTGAAATCTTAGTTGCATAAAAAGGGCAAAAGGGTTGAGAAACTCATCATTCACTTTGTGACTCATGATTCCATCAGGGAGAGGTTTTGAAGGCCAACAAATATATCCAAGGTAAATACCCATTAATTTTTCTCATTTCTCAGTGATTTTGACTCAAATAATTCAGTGGGAAATATTAAAACCTTTTCCTATGGGAGACACATTCATGTATTATAAAGGTCTTTCAAACGCATGGTCAGGCTATATTCGTATGGAGCCAGTGACAAGTTCTGAGGTTATATTATGTTTTTAACTTTCAATTAAATTCCAAATTCCAATTTCAGCTACAAGCAGCGTTGAACGGGTCCTTGCATCTCCACACGCGTTGGAGTTGCAGCACTCGGCTGATGCAGCCATGCATTTCCACAACCACCAGACACTGCCACTTTGTCCTGGGTTTTTCATATTTAATAGCATTCTCTCTGTCAGAAAGAGCAAATTTTGAGGTGGATCTCATGGTTTGCAGCAGGACATTGCAGTATTAAAAGAAATCGCTTTGTGTTACCACTGGGGGGCACTATAATTATGTGTGAATGATTATGTATCTGCCCATTAAATTTTGTTTCTCTAACTTGAACCTACTTCAGGGGTTAAGCTAACTTCCTGTTGCCAGCAGGGGGCGCCATGATTATGTGTCAATATTGATATATTAATATAATCAGCTCTGGACTCTCATAACGCATGAGAAAATTGGGGCAGATCGGACAATGTATGCTCAAATTAGAGCCACTTCCTGTACATGGCAAATACTCAAAAGTCAGCGCGATGCCACGCCCACATACTTTTAAAAATACAAATCTTTTTACCTTTTAATCTCAAAAGTCTTAAGGTGATACTGACCAAGTTTGAAGTCAATCGGGTTAAATCTCTAGGGGAAGTTCGTTAAAGTACGGAACCTGGAAATGGCCCTCAATTTGCTCATTCTATTCAAGATGGCCGACTTCCTGTTGGATTTAGGTTATGGGTCCAAGAGGCTTTCCTGGCATCTCTGCATGTTGCATGTGTCTACCAAATTCCGTTTCCCTAAGTTTGACCTACTGTGGGGGCCAAGTCAAAAACTGCATAAAAATGTTACTCCTTGTCGCCAACAGGGGGCGCTATGACAATTTTTCAGTCTTGATGTATGGCCTTGGACTCTGATCACATGTGACAGATGGTAAAATGTAAGGTCAAGTTATTCAGTCTTGTGTTTCATAGAAAAACGCCATATTTTTCGGCAACGTCACACCCACCTTTTGTGATGGTCGGTAAAGCTTTTAATAACTTATGATCCCTAAGGCCATATGATGGTACTGACCAAGTCTGAAGTCGATCGGATTGAATCTGTAGGAGTTCGTTAAAGTATGCAACATGGTCATTTTATAAAATGCCTTTCTGTCTGGTTTGGGGTATGGCTCCAAAGTGTTTTTGGTGCGTCTCCCCATGATACATCTGTGTACCAGATTTCATGTTTCTACATGAAACCTACTGCAAAGGCCTTATGAAGGTACTGACCAAGTCTGAAGTCGATTAGATTAGTTCTGAAGAGGAGTTCGTTAAAGTACACAACATGGTCATTATATGAAAGGCGGAGTGGTTAAAGCATAAGAGGTGGGGCATAATAAAATATTGTATGCGGTCAATTCTCGAACCCTATCAATTATATTTTTAGGCAAATTTTAGTTGTGCAGAGAAAGTGTGATCAAGGTAATGCTATATCAGTTGGGAACTATTACAATCCCAAATGGGTGCTGAAAAAAGGCTCCCAGCTCAGCTCCTTCTTCACCCAGTGCAACGCCCACATCACTGCTGATACTGCACCAACCCACCTGTCCATCACACTCTCAATTCTACCCTCAGTCATTCACAAGAATCCAAGAAACATGAACTCTTTGTCTTGGGGCAGCAACTTGCTCCCAACATGGAGGGGGCAATCCGCCAATGAAGACTAGTAGAGCAACATCCAGGAAACCCCTGGGCAGAAACCCCATTGTTCCTTTTGAATCTATGGTTTGGCAATCAGACAGAGCCTCCTTTCCAGCACCCTGAAGTAAATTCTCTAGGTAAAGTAAAATATCTTTCAAACAGGATGTGAGATCGAGTCAAAATAAACGACAGTGCAACACTGTGGCTCATTAAGGTGGACAACAATGGAGCCCTTTGGCACAGGGGAATAATGTTTCAACTGATTTTTATTTATAATGCCCAGAATCACAAATCACAGATTTGCCTCAAAGGGTAGTAGAGGCATAAAATTGGTGAGACTGTTAGGGGAGGGATCAATGTGAACGGCGGAGCCAGCAAGACGTATGTGAGTATCCGAGAACAATTGAATCATGTTCAGCAAAATGCAGCACAACTTTGCTTGAGTATGTAGAATCTCTACAGTGAGAAACAGCACAACAGGCAGTTCTTGCGACATAATTGTTTTGAATGCACTCACCGCTGCCATCGCTAATTATGCACAAGAGGCAAACTGCTATTGCTAAGTGTAAACTGCCGCAGCTTACTGCACAGATACTGCTGTCGCTTATTCTAAAAAAATTGACATCTTTTTTTATACAGATACTGCTGCAGCACATGCACACTGTGCTACTGTGCTGCACTGCTGCTGCTCTGTTACATGCCATTACCGTGTCCTCCTGCTTCGTGTGAAAGTACGGCAAAATTACGACGTCGCAGAATCAGTATGAATGTCCGAATTCAAAAAGTTCAGCTCTTTACGCCAACGTAGCGGGACTTTTGTGGAAATGCAGTCTGAGGGGTTAAAGTCAAATGACAGTGGTAGTAACAGTAGAAGTGTCTGTAGCAGGACCGTAGCAGGCGCAGCAATAGTCCAGAACCAGACCATGATCCATGGTGAGGATCCTAAAAGTAATAGTGATGGGAGTCCAGCAGAACCACCACAGCAGTCATGGTGATTATGTATAACCCATTAGTGAATTCAAAACCAAAATAGGGGTTACATGTGTAAAAAGATTCTGTAGTCTTGTGATGTTTCCTCTGATCAATTTGCTTTTCTGAAAGGATAAATGGTACTGCGAGCTCCTGCTGAATCACAGACAGACAGAGAAAGGGTCCAACTTAATGGCAGCCTGCTTAATGTTTGAAAAAAAAATCACAAATCGAAAATATTATTAATCAGCTCACTCCTTTAAAGCGATAACGCTTGATGACTTTCCTCATGACTTAAGCCGTTAACTGAGGTTTTAAATGGATAAGTTAATCTGGGCAGGAAGATGGAGGACTGTGTCTGGTCGCAGCAGAGGCAGAGGAGGTGGGAGTGTTGACAGTATGTTTTTTCAGGTTTGAGGGTTCTCTCTGGTCGTCTTGTCAAACTGCTAATGGAGACATCCCACTGAGAGACACTCCAAGTGTTTCACAGAAAGAGACAGAAAAGAGACTGACATTGCAAAGCCAAATGTCCCGTTGTGAATATGAGGCGGAAAACTGCCCATGGTACACAAGATAACCTGAGGGCCTGCAGGGGCCATGATGAGGTAGAGGACAGAATGTAGGGATAGCTGAGAATGAGAAGCGAAAAAATGTATAAAATAGACAGACTGGAGAAGACTGCAAAGAGTGGGGAGTGTGACATTTGGGCATGCGGAGTTGGGGGGGTGGGGGGGGGTGGATTTGGACAAAAACAAAACACAGAAGTAAAGAGACGCAGGAGGGGGAGACAGCAGCAAATGAAACAGCAGAGAGCAGCAGAGTGAGAGCTGCAATGACATTAAATCTGTGGCTGAAAACAGATGATTTCCCATTTAACACTCCATTGAGTTTTCCGTTATCCTGGGTGCTGCCTGGCACTGTGATGGCGCCATGGCTTTCCTTCTGTTTCACAATAACAACCCCTCAAACTATCAACCCTCCACACACACACCAACACATTCACATCATCCTCTACACAACCCTCCCATTGTTTATCTACTGTACTGCTCAATATCCCTACCACAGAGGCTTCCAGGACATTATTAGACAGCCTGTAGGATACCGAGTGGGGGGTGGCAATGGGGTTTGGGGGTGGGGGTGGATGGTGTCCAAATAACAACAATCTACCACCCACACCTCTCTCTGTAGCTCCAGTAATGGACCACAATGGACTCGATGGGAGGCATTGTCAACAGATGTTTTTTTGTGGGTGAAATGATCAGGCAGCAAAGTGGTGAGGATGTTCTCACTTTTATTGAGAGTATTACACACAAACAACAGAGAGAACGAGGAGGAATTGTGTCCTTCTTCAGCATCAAACACTCTCTGACTGAATTGCACCAAAGAGGATCAAAACAGCTGATGATTGCTGAGTTTGCTGATGTTTTCAGACCACTGTCAATCATTGTCAAGTCATCCATTCATTATATATAACTGCTTAGCTGAAGTAGGGCTGGTGCCAATCTCAGCTGACGTTGGAACTATCACAGGGCCTCTAGAGACACACATAAGAGACGGACAACCATCCACGCTCTCATTCACTCCTATGGGAAATTCAGAGTCACCACTAACCTGCATTTTTTTTTGGGATGGTGGGAAGTAGCCATAGCCTGCTGACACAGGGAGAACATGCAAAATCCCACAGAAGGGCCCCAAGCCTGGAACCTAGGACCCACTTGAAGTGAGGCGGCTGAGCTCACCATTATTCCACCGTTCCTTTCTTAATCATCAATCAAATCATCTCTCAGTATAATCACACCCAGACTTGAATTGACGAAGCAAATTGGCTGAAAATGTGTATTAATGGATTCACATATATTTTAACTGTTACTGTTGCTTATTTGGTCATACATGTTTTTTTGTAAATGACTGTATTTATAACTGAAGAAGGCTGATTTAATCCAAGTTGTCTTGGATTAACAGCTAAAATTGCCATGCCTTCTTGCCTTCTTATCACATTTAAATTTAAGACTAAAATAAATCTTTAATTTAAGTGCAACTAATTAAAAGTAATCTTTGTTTAATTTGCAATATAAATCTGGATTAAATCCAATCCCAAGGAACAACCAGGCTACACCAAATCCCCTGAAGAGACTTAATCCAGCAAAGCATCCTGCCAAGTATTTTCTGTGTAGACACAGCCAGATACTGTAGCTATGCATCTGTGCCATTAGAATCTATTGTAGTCCAAAGAAATATTTACTTGCATACTTACTCCTTTTGCTTCAATAATTTCTTTGTTCAACATGTTACCAACTTCTTAGTCAGGCATGTCTCCTTGGATGGTAATAGTCATTGGTCAGCCAATACCACTTGGTCCAGACTGATATATCTCAAATACCGGGTAGATTGGCATTCATAATCCCCAGAGTACACTGGTGATGAATACAGACTCCCATGACTTTTGCTGTAGGTTCTCCAGCAAGACAAAGTTCATTCATTCATCATTAATTTATCCAGTGAAATATCTGAACAGTGATCAGACTCACTAATTAAAAATGTGGTACACAGAATTCAAATTTGGTACAAAGAGCAGCAAAAAATCTTTTCTGATATTGATATAACTTCACTAGTTCACTGTTGAGTTAAATCAATTAATAATGATTCTAGCAAGAATTGCGTTTCAAAAGAATAGTTGAACTTTACTGACAGGGACAGTATCCAAAAGCAGCTTAAAATGTGAGGGAGAGGAAGAGAAAGGATACGGAGGAAGGCAGCAGGCCAGACGGAGAGATGGTAGGAGATGGTGAGGTGCTGACACCAATTCTGGGTGTCGTTGTGAGACACAGTGGCAGTCTTGGCCTGCTTTAGGAGTGTTTGCCAAACAAAAAGTGTTAACTCAATTAAAGGCCAGATTTCCCCCAGGAAGAATGGAAAAGTGAAATTATCCCTGCTTGTTAAACCTGCCACTTAATTTCACTCAAATTATTACTTATGATCCCAAGGTCCTCTAGGCTAATTGTTTCTCTCTCCGCTTTCCCCTCCCTCCTTCTACCTTCTGTTTAGTTTGCAGTGACAGAAAGAAGCTGTTTCATCAGCTCTGGTTAATGGCTTCATCGAGGGGGGAGCTCCCTCTGTTTTTGGAGACTGTTGCTGTAATCATCTGAGCAGCATTATGTCTCTTTGCAATATTATCTCAAACTCCGGAAAGCACATAAAGTGTAAGGAACACAAATCAAGATGATTTTCTTCACAATGCAGAGTCTGCAGAGTAGTTTGCTGTGAGTTCACACAAAACTACATTGTTATTTAGGAAAAGGTTGTGGTTTTGGTTAGAATAAGCACTGTTTCACACAAAACACAAATACCAGTTTCCAATTGGGATCCATTGGGGAATTGAATCAATGTAATTTTTTTTTAAACTTGGGGAGTCATGTCATATGATATGAATGGTTAGTTCCCTTGAACAGCCTGCTGATATGAAGTATATATGTGAGGTAGATTTGTTTGCTTTTTCATTTGATTCTGTATATCATTAAGTCACATAATCATTTTTTAGAGCGACTTCCACAGTTGTGAATTGATGATGTGACAGTTATCTAGTACACATCCTTCATCATAATCATGGAATTAGCTTGGCAGCAGCAGTTGTGGCAAATTTCTATTATCCATATGATTCTCCATATACTTTTGTATGTGAATGCATGCACTTAAAAAAATCATAGAGAGCTTTTACTTAGTGTAGCCAACAACATCAAGAACAATAAGAGTTTATGTTCCTTGAAATCGCATGAACCACTTTACAGGAAAGGCATCTCAGAACACTTCTTGAAACCAGGCTGGATATCTGCAGATGGGAATTTGGCGTTATCATGATCAGTGCAAGTTTCACCATTTTATTCTTGTTTCATCACCTGGGGGTTCAGTGGGTTCTGTGCTGTTCATGCTGCATGGAGATAGTAGACTGCACACATGACGGACAACGAGCAATCATTCAGCTCAGCTCTAATTAAAAGGCTTTCTAATTACATGCGGAGGAAGTGGATATCGGTTAGTGTGATGAAACGCAGCTTTGACATTGAAAGAAAGGCCCATCCTGATGAAACACAGCTCTGACATTGAAAGAAAGGCCCATCCTGAATGTCACCCACAGCTACGCCTTCTCAATAAATCACCATTTCAAGGACTGCAAATGAAAAATCGTGTTGTTAGATTTTCACAAGAGTACACAGTCACACATCCATATATCCTCCTGCGCTAACAAAATATATACTACCTGTTTTTCTGTGAAAAGACTTGTTTTTGCACACCAGTACATACAAACTCACTCACTAACACATACACAAACACAAGTGATCTGACCTAGATCACTGAAAGACATGCCTCCATATGCCAAAAATTCTTGGAACACAATTTTCCTGACATGCTCCCTCAGCAGAGTCTTCAATCTTCCTACCCAAAGAAAAATTTAAGCAGAGGATTAGCTTTTCCAATTTGTGAATTGAAACTTCCATTGTTCATATTTAATCAGGCACTTGTTTTAGACTGACAACAAAAAATGCCTGGAGAAGGGAGAGTGCAACATTGTCACTGTGTGCTTTACAGAAAAATGGAACCAAAAATAGTATCATATCACCAGCTGTAGTAATCTCACAGGAGAGTGAGTGAAGAATCTTCTGAATAGACAAATAATTAAAAACAATCGTATTACAAATTGCTAATGAATTTAATTTTACAGTCCTTTGTATATTGTTTTTAGACTACTCAATTTTCGCTAGTCTTTATAACATGTTTGAATCTTGGGTTATATTTTCAGAAACAGGGTTTTCTATGGGGGCTTGGTGGTGGTGCAGCATTTTGACATGATGCTGCTCACACCAAAAAGGGGTTCTAACCAACTAGTGGGTTTCGGGCCCTTCTGTGTTGAGTTTGCATGTTCTCCCCGTGCATAAATGGTAAATGGACTGTACTTATATAATGCTTTTCTAGTCTTTTGAACGACTCAAAGCACTTTTACACTACAGACTAGGGCTGCAGGATTATGGCCAAAATGATAATCACGATGATTTTGATCAATATTGTAATCACTTTTATTTTCACGATTATTCATCATATTAGGAAAAACATCTCTATTTTTATTGCACTACAATTGTGAACCTGTTTTTTGTGCAAAAGCACCAACAAGGTGTACTGTTATGTAAAGGCACAGTAAGGCTCATTAACATTATATCAGTATGCAATATGCAATATACAGTATGCATATCAAAGAAAAGCAGAGATGTAACAGACTAAAGATAAGATAAGATCTGCATTTTTTTCTGCATATGCATTTTCCAGATATTGCACATATATTAGCATGTTACATAGGTTGTTGCATGTAGTAGTATGATGAAAAAATGGGTAATAAATATAATTAGATATATTGCAGATATACACAGAATAATATAAGTGGTATATGTAAATAAATATTGAAAAAATACAGTAGGCCGAAGATAGGTCTAATGTGATCAGGTGTAAAAGATGCAGATAGTGCAAATAAGCCAGTACAGTGACCTGCTGAAACAACAGTGCTGTGTCATGTGGTGTGGAGTATGGTTGGGAGGTGTGAGGAGGGTACGTTCGATGATCCGGAGGAGGATAGGTAGGACTGGTCTGATACTGGTGGGTGGGGGGAGGAGTGGGAACAGTATCAAATCTATTGAAAAAAAGATTTAATCTATTCGCCCACTGCTGGTCTCCAGCAACAGGGTCCACACCACTAACAGTGTTACGTCCAGTAATGATATTTGGTCCTCTCCAGACGTCCCATACATTGTTTTTAGCCAGATGTTCTTCCAGTCTCCTTCTGTATACATCTTTGCC
>CAFUXE010000777.1:259962-285433 GCA_903364295.1 Serranus cabrilla | reverse complement strand
CTGGACAGATAATGTGATTAATGACAATGTGACTCCAAACAACCAATGAGATCACAATCATCTATAACAGAAATAGACATGCATGTAACATAATAACTAGATTTTACAAAATCCATGAACCTCTTCCTGATTTATATTCCGTCCCCTGTAGAACACTATATGTTTGCAACAAATTTTCAAATGTTAACACTTCGTTTAGGTTCAAACACATTCAGAACAGAATGACGGAACATTTTGTATATTATTTTCATGGAAATATATAGAAAAACATAGGATATTTACAATAATACGATACCATAATAATAATTACTTTAATTATTGCTTTTGCTTTGAAAGGTTATAGCAAATCAAGAACAGTAAATCATCAGGTTGTGCTCCAAAAAGGAGTGCATTATACTTTTCAAATGTTGTTTAGTACCTGGCTGATAAGATTTGTCAATATTTTGTTTTTTTACTATGATTGATAATATGTGATCGCAACTATTATAACAACAACAGCAGACTACATCGTCTCTTTACAAATGTCGCTCCTGGCTTTGTGAGCCGACACTGGCTTCCAAACTTGACTTGGTTCAACACGTTTGTGCTGCTCGTCTTGATGGCTATGAACGGAGATTACGTTGTTATTAATACATGTTGGACTTTGTTATAAGCTAACGCTAGCCCGCTAACATTAGCCTGCTAACGCTAGCCCGTATCAATAACATTGCATTCAAACAAATAAAATAAAATGAATAATGCACATTTTCGTTTGCTGTGTTGGTCACAATAGCCAATAGCCACAATAGAAATGTATATCAATGATAGATATTCATTCAGAGGTTATCAACTAATACAATACAATACTGTCACAAATACAATTCTCATTATATACAGAAAATTATTATGAAGTCAGTCTCTGCTTTTCTTTTATATGCATACTGTATATTGTCATAGTGATATAATGTTAATGATCCTTACTGTGCTTTTACATATCAGTAAACCTTGTTGCTGCTGTTGCACAAACTGAACTGGAATGATTGTACACGGTTTGTACACTGCAAACGCTGAGGGATTTGAAAAAAACAGAGTTTTTCCAGGCCGGAGCTGTTTTTTTTGTTGGTGGCAAACTAAAAAACAGGTTCACAATTGTACTGTAATAAAAATATAGATGTTTTCCCTATTATGATGACTAATCGTGATTAATAATCGTGATTACAATATTGATCAAAATGATTGTGATCAATGATTGTGATTACAATATTGATCAAAATAATTGTGATTACAATATTGATCAAAATAATTGTGATTATCATTTTTGCCCTAGTGGGCAGCACATTTTCTGTGCCTGGGGAGCAGTGGGGGGTTACCTAACATTACGGAACGTAATCTGCTATTAGCGCTGCCGCTGTATCAACTCGACTCAGATGAGCTTGCCTACTTGCTAGTTAACTGACACATTTGTAGAATAATGTGCAGACAATAGATTTCTTCAAGATAATAAATAGCTGTCTTGCTGCAACAGCTTATCTTACCTCCAACTCGGCCAGCCAGAACAGCTCTAAACACAGCATAGATAGCTTTCCAGATGCGAGATTGAGAATGCCATAATACTGAAGTGTGGTTGGAAAACTTGCCACTTCAAGGATACAAAGGTGTGCGTGTATAGAGTTGCCCCTTCAAGGATATGAGGGGAGATTTTTTAAAATATTTCCCATTCATTGGGCTTGGGCGGTGGGCAAAAACCTTAGGCTGTAATAAAGTCTTATAATGGTACCAGTATAGACAGTCAGAGACATGCATGTTCCCTCAACTTTAAACGGACACTGTGTAATTTTTTCTCCCATCTAGTCCCATCATTTTCAAACGTGTGTTGCAACCTCTTTGGACCTACGGTAGGCGGAATGGGTCCAGATACAATTTAGACAGTAACATTGACTTACCTGTCGAGAAGAAAGCAGCAACTTCAGCGTCCCTTTGAAACCTTTCCCAGTCAATAGCGCCTTCCACCTGGGAAACGCGACCCTAACATTTACCCTTGTTTTGTGATTTCACCGGTCCCGTTGTGTGTAGATCAGGCAGCTCAGTGTGTGAATGTGAGTGAGTGTATTTGAGTGAGCTATTTATGAATGAAGACGTTGACTTGAGGTAATAAAATACTTAAAACATTACACAGTGTCCCTTTAACTTAAAAATATCACAAATAACAGCTGCTAAAAAAATAAGAAAAGCACTACATGTTTTGCAAACTTGTAAAAAAAAATCCTTTTACACTAAATATTTGATGTGAAGTGAAACAAAGACAGTTTGGAGGAATAATAGTAGGAGTTGTGTGGAACTTCACAGCTGAAGTGTAAAGATGCATAGATGCACAATAATAGACCTCTCACTTCTTTCATTACAAACACCTACACGAGCAATAGATGCAATATGTATGAAAGTGCTGTTAAGCTTTTAAAGTACAGCTTGCAGGTCTGAGTTTGATGATAGTTTTAATGGTTTTGATGGTTAATGGTTTTAAAGATTTTTTACTGGCGACTGAGACCATACTCTTGTCCCAATAATTTTTTCTGAGTAATAATTCAAGTGAGAAGTCATCTCATTTTGTATTGAAATAGATAGGACCAAAATGCTTCTACAACCTCCATCAGCCCCCCCCTGTTGGAATTTTTGGTAGAATGCAGGCTTAAGGTACTTCTGAGTTGTTTGCCTCACTCCTCAGACCCGGAAGTTGCCGCTTGCTTGAAGGTACTGCTGCAGGGTACGCTCGGTTGTTAATTATTTAGGCAGCTTAATGAAAACTTAACTATGTGGTCGCCCCCTGGTGGTTGGCGGACTACTGGTTTAGAAAGAGCTTGTTTACTTATGTAGGAGAGCCAGCAGATTAAAATGGAAAGTGGACAGTAAAACATCTGTTGCATGTCAGTTGTGACAGCGATTGGCTCTTTGCGAAAGCGGATCGGGACTCCCAGCAGAGTGTTGTTCATGTCAGGTCCGCTGAGAAGCATGTCATTTAGCGAGACACCTTTGTATTTGGCACTGGAGTCGAACACTACCCTTATCTGATCCAAATTTGTGGGTGATACACACCAAACAGGGGCATATACCAGCACTCCTGGTCTTCGTTCAGAGGCGGGGCTGGCTGTGCTTGTCCTGCATCAAACATCTTTTGCATAAAGACAATAAATGTTTTTTCATTAGAGAGGTTTTTTGTTCAGTGTGCATTGCAGTGATTTTAGTCTTTTCATAGCTTGTGGTTTGTTATTTGGGAGGCGACAGCGTGGTGTTCGGAACAGTAAGAGAGAAACCCATGTGTTAGAACTGGCCTTGTAAACTTGTTGGTCAAGTGTCTCCAAGAAACTTTTGTCATCAATTGAAAGTGCAGGTTTGTCATCGTGCTTTGTTCTTTGGAGAACCTGTTGTCAGTTTCTCGCTCCAAGGGGAGCTCAGACATGTTGAGGTTTGTACTGAGAGCTGTTCTCGAACTTTATGCACCTGGAGAATGTCTCTGCCAAGGAGGAGGAGGATGTCTGCACCAGAGTCAATAGCAGGTATTTTGCCCGCAACTGCTTTCAAGTGGGGATAGAGGCTGGTCACTTCTGGAGATGGGATCTCTGATCTATCATCGGGTATCATGTCACATTCTAAGTGGGCAGGAAGCAGGATTTGTACTGAGCTGTCTAGCGATTCAATCACAAAGTTGTTTGCAAGTCTGCCTGTGACATCCATGACACCTGCACAAGTTTTTAGTGTGTATGGTTCTAACAGTCCATCAATACCAAATATGTCAAAAAAGTCTGTTTTTGCTAAAGAGCGATTGCTTTGCTCATCAAGGACAGCATACATTTTGACTGCTCTGTTCGGCTGGCCTGCAGGAAACACAGGAAACACATTTAGATGTCACGTCAGTAGTACGAGTCTCTTTATGCTCCCCGCCATGATCTTCAGAGGCAGCAGGACTCCCAGGTTTGAATGGGATGGGCTCAGGGTGTAAAGCTGTTGCATGGTTCTCGCTACTACACTCTGCACACTTTATTGGCTTGGTACAATCTTTGGCCATGTGAAGCACTGTGGAGCAGCATCTAAAGCAGATGTTTTTCTCTTTAAGAATGTTTTTCCTTTCTGGTAGAGATTTACTTCTGAACAGTCTACATTTTCTTCACGGATGAGGCTTTTGGTGAAGTGGACAGTCCTTATCTGGATCTGCATCCTCAGTCTTTTGGTTTGTACCACTTGCTTGTGACACTTCAGTCTTTCTAACTAAGACGGGGGTTTGGTACTTCTGTTTAAATGTCTTATCTGTTTTGTTGTTCAGTGCATACGATCCTGTAACGCAAGCAAAGCTGGGGTCGTTACAAGTCTTGGCTTCATCATTTATGAAGTTCACAAAGAATGTGAATGGGGGATATGACACTCTTTTCTCTTTTTTGTATCTAGAGGCATTTGTCACCCACCTTTCTTGTAGATTGTAAGGCAGTTTGGCAGGGTTAAGACAGGGTTAACGCCGTGTGCCGTGTCCAGATGGGAGAGTCCTGGGAGAAGACCATTCAACGTAGCTGCTTGGAGTTCTGTCAAAATGTCCCCCAACTCTCTCAAACGTTAGTTTTCCCTGTTTGATATCTTTTGGAAGTCCTCGATTTTCTTTAGTAGGGCATGTTCTATGATTTCTGGTGCCCCAAAACAGTCCTCTAATCTTTGCCACACCATGTGCAGACCTACCATAGGGTTGCTAACGTAGGCAGCGCTACGCTTATGCGCTTAGCTTGTGCAGCAGATTGAGGACCAAGCCATTTGGAAAGCAGGTCAAGCTCCTCTTGTGGTAACAAGTTCAGTTCTTGTACTGCACTCCGAAAAGAGGCTTTCCAAGCCCAGTAATTCTCTGGTTGGTCATCAAAGTTGAGTAAACCCGAGCTGACCATTTCTCTTCTCATTAGATACTTAGCTAAACCTGCTGTGTCTGCGGGGCAATTTTCTGCAGGCCTGGGGGTAGCAATATCAGGCAGAGGATAGCGAGTTTGGTTACCATTATTCTGATTTGCTACATAGGGGGTGTGATACCTGCTGTACTGCACGTTATAAGGATTGTAGACAACGTTTGGCTGTGTTGTCAGTCTTTGCTGGTGTCCTGTATCCTCCTGTACTTGCGGTAGCACTTGAAACTCTTGACTGAACTGGTGCTCGCTTAACTCTGTGTCAACGCTTGCTGTGTTGTAGCTGTTTGTGATGTGTTGCAGTGAACTCTGTGCTGGCTGAGGGTTTGTTATGCGGCGTGTTTGCATCCCTTTAAGTAACTCTGCTTGTTGCTGCACAAAGTAATGTGTCCTTTTATCCAGATCAATGGGTGGCAAGCTGTCTAGTTGGGACTGTTGTGGGTCTCCATTTTCCTGCATGGACGCTTCCCAAGCTTGAGCCTCCGCTAGCGCTGCTGCTACCTCTTTCCTTGATTTGAGTAGGTGCAAATCTGCATCCAGTTTGGCCTTCTTCTTGAGCTGTTCAGCCTGCTCCTTTAATAGTTCTGCTTCTTTTTGGGCAAAAGAGAGTTGAGCAATGGCGACCTCTGCCTTTGCCCGTGCCCTGGTTGCAGCGACAGATGAGGTGGTGAGTTGGCTGAACCTGGCCCATCTTGATCTGGTCTTCAGCGTCTCCTCCAAAAGGTGGTCTTGTGGAGTTGCCATGGCGGTTGCTGTATTTGGTGTTGTATCTTCGTGCTGGAACTTTATGGATGGATGCCTTTTTACTATTCTGCCCTACCTAGACGTCTGTGTGAAGTTTGGCAGATAGCGAACAGACTTGAAATGAAAACAATGTGGGATGACTTTGGGCCATGTTTATTGCTCCATTCAATTGACCATGTAAAACTGTAAAATAAACAAATACAGAAACTGTTATGAGTCTCCACATATAGAATGACAAGAATATGCCACAAACATCTCTATAAAATGTCTGCAACAATGTACATAACAACATAAGTAGGTCTCAAATTTACACTGAAAAGTCCGCTAGTTTAGCTGCGGCTAATTAGCCACTGTTAGCATAACAATGAGATCTAAACACACAACCTAGGCACAACCTGGCAAAACACATTAGCTAACAACATAAACTTACAGGCATATGCTCCCAAAGGCTCCGTGGAAGACACGTTACAGACTTATTCCCGCACACACAGTAACGTCTGTCCTTGTTCATGGCTTTGTAACAGAAACCAAGATCGCTGCCGGAAAACTTCCTTTACAAGTAATGAACTGGCCACAAGAGGGCAGTGTAGCACTGCAAGTCCTTAAGGAACAGCACAATGGTTGCCACTGCCAGTGTTTGTCTTACAAAAAATGCAATCCTGTCACATGTCTGATTTGACTACATAATGCTGTGGTATTAAAATTATGTTTTGACTGAGATAGCTGGAGAAGCTGTCTAACCAACCTAGTAAACAAATGAAAAAATGATGCCAATGCCATTTAAAGTTTGTGAACCACAGATAAGTATTCAAAATTGTGAAGTAGTTGTGTCTGTTTAACCAATCCAACCACCCAGAGGTCCTTCCACTGCACACTGTAACACTTGTCATTGTCAGCAGCCCGGTGCGCCTCATACAAACGCTAAGGGGTGCCGAAAACAGAACTGTTCAGTGCCAATATGCTTTTCTTGTGACAGTCTGGTCTAACAGCCTGGTGCTGAACGAGGCTCAGCATCAGTCTGCAAGCCTGTCTCAGATATCAGCTGATGAATTGGAGATTTTTTTTTATTGAAATTACATATCCAAACTCAGCATGTTATTCCTAAATCATAATGCAAGTAAAGGTTTGTATAGGTAAGTGACTCTTTTTTGGTTCCTCTGTCCCTCCTGACACCAGAGAATATGCCGTTATGCTCCTGATAAAATAATTTGACATATCAGTCCGGCTTGTGTGTGCAGTGCAGAAAATAGCAAGAATAGCTGATGGCAGTGAGTGACCTAGTCATGACTAAGGCCTCTGAGAGATTCCAAAAGAGTACATAACATGTTCAATTTTTAATCCCTTCAAGTAGCAGGGAGGAGGGGCCCCGAGAGGAGGGAGGGAGGTAGAGTACTGAGTTGCTATGGGCAGTCACCCTAGTGTTAAACCTCCCTCCCTCACACACACACACACAATCCTTCTATACCTACTTTCCCCAGCTTGTTCCCG
Organism: Serranus cabrilla; assembly: GCA_903364295.1. NCBI lineage: Eukaryota > Metazoa > Chordata > Actinopteri > Perciformes > Serranidae > Serranus > Serranus cabrilla. The sequence continues at coordinate 278,291 of CAFUXE010000777.1, read as the reverse complement.
AGTGCGCCGTCATCTCTCATTCAGTGTTTATGTTTCAATCAAAAGAGCTAGAGCAGCGTGACCACAGCTTTCTGCGTGGCCAGAAGAGCTCCAGCTGCAGCCACCACCCTTCACTGCCTTAGGAATCAGCCGTAAAAACGCCACTTTACCAATCCCCTTTCCCCCCTTATTTCTCTGCTATTACTAGCCTGGACTCTGAAAGTCAGCTATTGGCCTTGTGTACTACCTTCTGAGAGGAACTTCAAAATAAATCCATCACTGTCCCCCATGGCAAGATTCTAAGAAGGGCTAGGATTGACCTCTGTCTGTTTCTTCCTTTTGTTTGAACATCTGTCACATACAATATCATTTATACAATTTGGGCCAAACATGGGCAGCAATGCATCTTTTCACTGTCCCAGTGTTATTCCAGGACTATTGTTACCTCCGCCAAGGAGGTTATGTTTTCCCCCGGAGTTTGTTCATTTGATTAAATTTTGGGGGTGATCCGTAGACGCTATCACTGGTTACAACCATAGGCCCCGATTCCGTGGGGTGCTTCGGGATTGGAGCATTGCAGGGCATTATTCCCCAGCTGCAATCTATGTTTTACATTCAATATAAAGTCTCCGGCCAGTGCATTATCTGGGCATTTGGGCAAGACAAAAAATAAACAGGTCTTGCTCGCGCCACTGTCTTTCCAAATCGATCGGCATCGATGTATGTATGTAGTCGATTACGTCGAAATTGTCGACGCATCGCCCCACCCCTAGATATCTTATAATGGTCCTAGTGATCCTAGAATCTGGAATTAAATTCCAAGTAGTAAACCCATAAATGTAATTAGATTAGATGAATTACTTTATTAATCCCACAATGAACAAATTCAGCCTCTTCATTTAACCCATCCTTATTTACACACAATTGAACACACCATGCAAGGAGCAGTGGGCTGCACATGTCTGCGCACCCAGGGAGCTGTATGGGGGGTTGGGTACTTCGGTACTTCGATCCTTGACCTTTCAGTCCTGGGATTCGAGCAGGCAACCCTCCGGCTGCAAGCCCGATTCCTAACCTCTAGGCCACGGACTGCCCAATTGAATTTCTGATATGTTAAGAATTTCCAGATCAGTGTGCTGAAACACACCTAAATGGGTAAGAATACAAGCAGTTAATATTGTTCAAGTCAAGATAACATTACCACAGAGCACATATTCAAAACAAGCAAGATATGTTTCAGACCACCTCTCCCTAATGAACAAGTTCTCCACAACACAATGGCCCTCATTTACGAAACGGGCATAGAAACGAGCGCAGATTCGGGTGTACATATCATCTTACGACAGAGTCCACGTGTGATTCATGAAATGTTCGTATCAAGCCAATCCCAGCGTACGAATGATCATTCCGTGATAAATGTCCCACCCTAATATATACAGCCTCACCCCGAGAGTTGTGGGAGCGAAATCATGATCAAAATATATATTTCAAGCAGGTACAGACATGAGCAGTGACGGGGGTTTAGGAAATAAAAGTAGAGTTTTCATAGATTTTTTGGTTGCAGGACATAAACAATGTTTTAAAGTAAGTTTTTCAAAAGAGGAGGAATTTCTCAGAGGAAGAAATTAAAACGCTGACGTCCAGCAGGTGCAACAGAACCAACTGGATTTGTTTGACAGCCTTAAAAGTTTCATCAAAGGAAATCAGTGCAGCGGTCAGCAGAGCAGCAGCGGACATTAAAACTCCCGGAGAGGTTAGATTAATTAATTTATACATCCGTGATATGTATAGCCTAATAGCCTATATGATATGTAAATTATACTGAGATAATGGAGAGAGATATTTATTAGAACACTAATATAAAAACTTATATTAAATTCTTAACATTTAGTAGCAGTTCTGTCCCAGACAGACAGACAGAGGCGGTGTGTTAAACGTTTACCAGATAACGACAAACATTTAATCGCTGAGGCTAGTAGCCTGTTTTAAGAATTTACAGTTGCTGGGTTTATTTATTCTTAATTATGTTTTAATGATAAATTGCATAACATGCTTTGGTTTGTTACTATTTAACAAACAAACACCACAGAGTTTTATCCACTCCAGGCATCGATACAACAGCCTATAACAATTATAAGTCTCAGACATGGGGACTTTACGCTGACTCAAGACTTGCGTACACGAGCTGAGACCTGACGTGAGATCTGATCGTACCCTCCGCTCACGTCCAAATTGATAAATGCAGAGTCTTGCGTAGAAATGATGGTACGGTCACTTTTTCGCCGTACGCACGTTTCGTAAATGAGGTCCAATGTGTTGCTGGTCCATGCTCCCTGAGAAGCCTTTTCTGAACCGATGCCCCTACCAGCAGGCCAGGCTCTGGTTCAGGTTTGGTGAATCAACCGTGTTGGTAAATACTGGTCTTCAAAACCTGGATGTGGACCTTCATTTTCAGTTAATTACTTTTCCTCTCCCCTCTGCGGAGTGCATTTGCAAAGAAAATTCTGCAAACCAGTGTCAGGAAACGATAACCCCAGCCCCAGTCTGCTGAGAAGCTATTTCTTTCCATTTTGTTTCCATGGCAATGCTGATGAGCTAGTTGGTTAGTACAGGGGTGGAAGGGGTGGTGAGGGTAGGTAGGGTAGGGGTGCTTTGCTGCCGCCATGTCAAGCCTTTAACAATTCATAAAACTGTTGAAATCAATTGGTGTTTAGGAGATTTAATAAATCTCTCCCACTCTCTTGTGAGATGAGCAGGAGAGAGAGAGAGAGAGAGAGAGAGAGAGAGATAAGGCAACAATGAGTTAGAAAAATAGACTGTGTGAGGGGTAATGCTCATATTGGCTGACACAAGGGAAAAGCAGCTTTTAAAGCATTTAGCTTTAATTTCATTCAGGAGTGACATAATTGATTTTAATGAGATGTTTATAGAGCGAAGTGCCGGTGTTGCTAAATCATTTGCGAGTCTGCCTGATGGGTACTTGTGAGGCTTGCACTGGGGAGCGGCAGAGAGGCACACAAACCTCTGCTGCCAGAACTCCTCAAGCCTCATCTTCCCTTACTCCGGCACACAACTGAATACATTTAGCTGCTTATTTTAATTAAGAACAAATTTAATAAATTAAATATTGTCTTAGCTTCTACACCGTATTGATTGAACTGCTTCAACTAGAATATCTTTTTGTCCGTTTTTCATGTCATCCATCTGGGTGAGAATACCACACTACTATATCCAACAAATACCACTGACTTCTCCTGTTTGTAGTATCAGAGCTGTGACTGACAGGGTGTCACATTGCTATTATGAAGTCCCTGTGGGCCCTATAGTGGAGAGAATGGATGGCAGTGTGAACATCACAGAGCTACAGCTCCTGCCTTCAGCACTGAGAGAAAGACTGGGCGCAATGAAGCCGGCAAGTCGCACTCAAGTCTTTCTGTCCCAAATACACAAAGTACCGTATTTTCCGGACTATAAGTCGCTCCGGAGTACAAGTCGCACCAGCCATAAAATGCATAATAAAGAAGGAAAAAACATATATAAGTCGCACTGGAGTATAAGTCGCATTTTTGGGGGAAATTTATTTGATAAAATCCAACACCAAGAACAGACATGTCATCTTGAACGGCAATTTAAAATAAAAATAGAATAGAGGCAACAGGCTGAATAATTGTACGGTATGCTTACGTTACATGACACAACTGAGAACGTGCCTGGTATGTTAACATAACATATTAAGAGTTATTCAGATAACTATAGCATAAATAACATGCTAAGAAGTTTACCAAACCATCCGTGTCACTCCGAATAACTAAAATCCAATGAAATCTTCATCCTCGGTTTCACTTTTAAACAACTCCACTAACTGCGGAGGTAGAAGATGCGGCACTTCTTCTTCTACGTCGCTTACGTCAGACTCATCGTCAACACAGGCCTAGAGCGCCCCCTTGCGGTTTAGTGTGAAAATAACATGTGAAATGATATATTGGTAATAATGTGTTAATAATTTCACACATAAGTCGCTCCAGAGTATAAGTCGCACCCCCGGCCAAACTATGAAAAAAACTGCGACTTATAGTCCGGAAAATACGGTAGTCTTCAACTAAAGCAGGTTTGTCAAGGCCGATATTAGAAGTCTGTGTAAAAATGAACAAACAAAAAAACACACATGATAGTCATGATTTTAAACCCTTTAACATATGTGTACATGTCCTCTTGCAGTTATGCTCATCATAATAGAATAAAATAGAGAATCTTTATTGTCATTGTACACGTACAACGAAACTTGGTTAGTGCAAGATGGTGCACGGAAACAATGTAACATGTATACCCACAGCATGCCAGCAGCATTGTAATCAACTGAACATCCACATGCTACAAAGATGGAGTCTCTGTAACAGACAAATAACCTATGTATTTCAGCTATGATGAGAAAATCAGGGTGGATGATCAAGACTTTCAAGACAGAGAACACTCAATGCAGAATATATTACTGTATTTGACATACCCAATGTTCTATAGTCTATTTTGTAGTAATGCACAATATAGGATTTTTTCCAATATATGCTGATATTTTCCTACTAATTTTGACTGTCAATGCTGATATCCACACATCAAGTCTTTCCTGTAGTGGAAATAACATATAATTACTTCACCCCACGGAGTGGGAGTGATATATTGTTTTGGGCGGCGGTGTCTGTCTGTCTGTCTGTGTTTCCGCTGCACATACATCATCTGGCCAACAGAGGGCGCTGTGGGGTGAAGTCTGCCATCTGATTGCCTTGTTGAAGACTCTTTTTAAATAAAACTGGGAAATACTTTCAGTGGTGAAGGAAGTGACTCTGGTAGAGTTTCTCACTTACTTAATTCCAGTTGATTAAGTCTAAAATACTTCAAAATGTTACGACCACCACCTATCTGATAACAGCATTAATGAAGTAACAAAATAAACAAAATGCTAAAAAAGTTGGTCCATCCTTTCATCAGAGGAAGCTGAACTGAAAGTAGTTTTCTGGCATCATCATCATCATCATCATCGCATCACAAGTCATTGAGAACTAAGGATGTTGTCCCTGTGTTGTTGTGGATACATTTAAAACGTGAGAGACACAAATATTGGTGGATCACAAAAAATCTTCAAACTATACCAGCTCCTCAGGATAGGTGCATGAATGTCTTCCTCAGTTGAGGAGTATGGCTGTACAGTATTAAGTAACCAAACTCCTACATGACTTTTTTTTCCTGATAATTTTATGAATAGTTTTCTAAATATTGATTTCAACATGTAAATGAGTGATCGTTTGTGCTGACTGAAGGCCATCATATTGAATAGTAGACACACCTTAGTGAAAGAAAGATACGTGTTACAGTTTCCTGTTGATGTTGGTGATGATCAGTACAGATCATGATCTTCTATCCATACATTCCTTCATGTACATTTCTACAGAAGAGTGTTGGGTATTGTATTTCAATAAGTATTACTACTATGTATTGGTACACTTAGAAAATGCGATGTGTAATCTCTACCTTCTCAGCTGTGAGGAGCTGGTGGGATAAGACCGGGTCCGGTTCTTTCTCCTCACGTTATCCATCCACTGCTTCAGCCTGGATAAAGGACTCTGCACATTAATTAACATGAACAGTAGAATCTATCGTGCCAAATTTAGCTAAAGGCTAATATTTATCTACAGTCCCGAGCAGAATCATGACTTATAAAATTCATAAAAAGTCACTAAAATGCACAGAAAGTCTCCAAATGTACCAGAAAAACAAAACAGTGTCGTTAAAATAACATTGGTTAAATTCATTTTTTATAACCACAAATAATGATGTGACTTTAGCTATGTTTTAAACACTAACGTTAGTTATTCGCTAGTGCTAGCGCTTGCTAAGTAGCTTGATTAACAAGATGCATTAGCAATTCATGTAAAGGTTAATTAACATTAATTGTGATGCTAATATTCGCTAGCAATAAACTAGCATGTTACTTACCAGAAAAACGAAACAATCCCTTGAGTGTTCTTTAGTCCAACCGAATGCTGAACAAGACTCTGTTAAATTGAACTGTGGAAAGAGTCAAAGTTCTGAGACAAAACGGACAAAAACATGAACAACAAACAAGTTCACGGCTGTTTAGATGTAGAGTGCTTTGTGGATAATCCTTGTTCTGCCTGTACCCTGATGACAGCTCGGCTGTCAATCAAAGGTAGCCACGCCCCAGATTATATGATTCTTTATCATCTATTTTCTTCTAAATATGACCCTTATTTACTCAATTAACATCATGTTGTCGTCTTGAAGAAGATTTTGTACTAGCGATGGAGACCATACTCTTGTCCCGAAATGAATCAAGTGAGAAGTCGTCTCATTTTGTATTGAGATAGATAGGACCAAAATTCCTCTGCAACCACCATCACCACCACCACCATTTATTTATTTATTTTTTACAAGATTTAATGATAAAAAATCCCTAAAATTAGTTTTTAACATATTTAACCAAACTAAGAGCAGTAGTATAATCAAGCTGCGATAGTTTATATGTGCTGTGAGTTTAATGGCACTACAACGTGTTGTAGTGTAGTTATTGCTTATTTGATTACTTATTTTAATGACAGAAAAATCCCAAAAATTCTATTTTTGCATATTTTACCAAACCAGGAGCTGTAATATGATCAAGAGGGGTGGGTTTATATGTTCTGTGAGGTTAAAAGCACTACAGCATGTTATAATGTAGTTATTGCTTATAGTTTAATGATGAAACATCACTTAAATCACATGAAATCCTTTATTTGAAGGAATTCTGTATAGTTCATAGAGCAGACAATTAGTCCTATTGAGAGGATTTTTTTTTTACCCTACGCCTTACAAAAGGGAATTTATTGAACATTGGTGTATTCAGCCTGTAGGCTACTGAAAACTACTTAATATTATTGAAATGTATTATTTTCCAATCTAAGAAATGTAGTATGAAAACCCTGAGATCACATATGTATAAACATGATTTCGATAACACTTCACCTCCCTTGGGTGAAGCTGTTGAATATTTCGGTGTCATTTTTTTTTCGGTGTTGCAATTTGCAGACGGTCCGTGTCAACTCTGCACGTAGTCTAACGCAAGTCTCCCATTGCGGAGGAAGGCTTGTTTTAAAGAAAATATGTTTGTACGCTAATGAGTTATTGAGCCGGCAAAATTGAATCTGTGAATATCTTTCTAACTTTACCAAAGTGGGAGGTTGGGACCTTTTAGCAGCCTTTGTGTGGACACTTCCGTTGTGTTGACTCAATATGCGGCATTTCTCTATTGCGTGTGTTTTGGGGGTTTGTGTCATTTAGGTTTTGTATTTAAAAATACATTATTAAATAAATGGCTTGAATTTGCTGGATTTATTCATGTCTGACAAAGGGTTTAACCTGAACCAAGCCTTCCCAAAATGTTAAACATATCACAATCATGTGGACCATGTATGATTTTTTTTTTTTTTAACATACTGGTGTCAGATTGGTACTCGGTATGAGCGATACCCACAGCACAAGTATCGGAATCGGTATTGGGAGGGAAAAAATCGTATCTGAACATCTCTAATTTAAAAACTGTTAAGAGTTGAGTTTTTTTTTTTGATGCCAATATTTTCACTTTTACTGCAAATGAATATCGGCTTCAAATATCGGTAATCAGCCTCCTTGAATACAAATAATCAGTACCGGCCCTGAAAAAAACATATCGGTCTATCTCTAATTAGGGTCAGAGCATCGATCGTAAGGGTTGGAGAAGACCCTATTGGAATTGATTTGTTTATTATTATTCCTCCAACTAAATCGGCTTTTTAGAGGCTTTATCATATCAGAGTCCAGACCTGAACACAGCCATACATCAATACTGACAAATTGTCATGGCGCCCCCCATTGGCGACAGGAAGTAACATTTTTCATGCAGTTTTTAATTTAGCCCCTGCAGTAGGTTTAACTTAGAGAAACAAAATTTAGTACACAGATGTAACATGTGGGATGTACAAAAAAGCCTCTTGGACCAAAATTTTAAAACCAACAGGAAGTCAGCCATCTTGAATTAAATTAAGAAATTTAGGGTGTGTTGGGCCATTTCCAGAGATTTAACCAGTTTGACTTCAAACTTGGTCAGTATCATCTTAAAACCATTGAGATTAAAGTTATTTCCAGAGTTTTTGTTTTTCAAAGTTTGTGGGCGCTGCATTTCGTTGAATTTCAAGTATTCGCCATGTACAGGAAGTGGCTCTAAGTTGCGCATACATTGTCCAATCTGCCCTAAATTTGTCACAGTCCAGGCCTCAACATAGCCATTTCTCAAGACTGACAAATGTCAATTTTCTCAAGGTGTATGAGACTCCCGAGCTGAATACATAGATATATCAATATTGCCACGTAATCATAGCTCCCCCTGCTGGCAAATGTAAGTAACATGTATTTTTTAGCGTAGCCCCTGCAGTAGGTTAAAGTTAGAGAAACAAAATCAAATTGGCAGATACATAATCATTCACACATAATCATAGCAGCCCCCTATTGAAACACAAGACTTTTTCTCAATACTGCAATGTTATGCTGCAAGCCATGAGATCCACCTCAAAATTGGTTCTTCCTGACAGAGAGAATGCTACTAAATGTGAAAAACCCAGGACAACGTGCCAGTGTCTGTTGGTTGGGGAAATGCGTGTCCGGCAGCCACCCCAACGTGCATGGAGACGCAAGAACCCTTTCAACGCTGCTTGCAGCTTTAATATTTGATATGCATTTGTTTCCATGTACACTAGTCTACATTTAAATTATATTTTGACAAAAAGGCTATACAGTTAGTTCTGTCAAAGTGGGTTTTTATTCATATCAACAAAATGAATTACATTTAATGAAGCTTTTTATGTATTTTCATCAGATATGCCCTGTTTACATATTCTATATGGGGTGAGGGTGAGTTCCAAAAAGGCACATGTGACTTTCTTACAAATAAAGAAAATATGTAAAATAAATGTTAAAATATTGTTTTTAAGTATATTTTCACCCCCATGTATATGAGGTTGTAATACTGAAGAATACTTTTACTTTTTACGGACCAAATGTGATCAATTTTGTTTTGACTCTCCTGTAAAGTTATACAAATGTCCTTTATGCACCTCCGTTTCTTACCTAATGCTAAAATGTCCCCTTGTAGTCAAGCACATTCCTGCTCTCTAAAGCATGAACCCTTTCCATTAGACACACAATGAGCTTTCCTTGAGTACCACAATAAAGCCACTATCTCCACTTCTGTCCCAAGTAAAATTGAAATTAACCATTTTTCTTAAATAAACTAAGATCATCCCTGCTCTCTGTTTCCTCTTGTGCCAGCCATTATATACAAGATATTCAATTGCTGAATATCTCTGATTTTGCATGGGGATGAATCCTGCTGATTTTGGTGATCCTTATTCTCTGAACATCTTTACTTGCAAACAAGATACTTGACAATATACCACGTCCAATTCTACAGCCAGTGTAGCAATGCTTAGTTCTAAAATAACCATGAAGTCAAAGTGGGTTGACACCCGTATCTGCAAAACAATACTGCATATCCCCCAGCCTCCAGGTGACACCCACACTATAATAAATTCACACCCCTTTTGCCTCAACACCTTTTTCTAACAGATTATTAATATCTCACATTCCTGCGGGCATTCACTAAAACCAGTTTGGATTTCTAGAAGGCAAGCTTATTGACTGTGATTGATTTTTGGAAACATCTCTGGACACACACACATTCACAAATGTGGAATAGCCTTCACAACATTATTACAGCCAAATTGGCATCTGAAGTTGCGACCTTCCGATGCTCAATCAGGGGCTCAAATGGGAGAAAATGACAGGTTTGGGAGTGATTTTTTCCTGCAGGACAATGCTTTCCCAAGCACCCTTGGGCATGATTTCCATGCAACAACTGTGGAGAGCTGTTTTGATTGCTTTTCAATCAAGCGAGACAAACACTAATTAGATTTTTTTTTGAGGAACTGCTGAATTATAGGCTTCTTTCATGAAGCGTGGATGACAGGCACTTCTCTGATAGCTTCAGCGCCACTCCTCTGTCTACAATATAGTTGAATGAATATATATATATATAGAGAGAGAGAAAGAGCTTTTTGTTTGTAGATTTTTTTATTTGCTTGAACAACCAGATCTCCAGCCTAAATGACAGACTGTAACCACCCATAACAACAAATATGAACATTTCTCAAAACAACCCATATGAGTGTTTTGCCGGTTTGCAGTACTTAAAATAGCACAGATGTAATTATACATACATGTACGGTTTGCAGTTGTCAAATAAAAGCTGCAGTTTTTGTGAGAAAAAATCTTCCTGGTAGGGTGTTACAATAAAAGACAGTTCATTAAGAAAAATTAAATAGTAAAAGTAAATGAATATACATAAATGCCAGAAGTGAAGTAGCTGCAAGGATGGCGTGACTACCGAAAGTGACGTAGCTTAAAAATGTGATGCACAAAACGTGAGGCAAGGAATTTCTGTGATGTTTAAATCACATTGTTTACTTTTGTTTTCACAAGGGACACACACCCTGATCTCAGGCACCCATCCACCTCCCCTCCATCCCATGCCAAGCACAAATTCTGTCATTAAAACTCTGCATCGCTGTCATTCATTTTTTTATTGTTAGGGGGCGGTGGAGGACAGTTTAAAAAGTAGATATGGGTCATATTTTGCTGTCTGTACAAACGACCTATGGGGTCATTTTTGGCTACTTTTTAATTATGCAAAAGTATAAATACAATAATTATGCTTGTTCTCTTGTCAATTAAATGTTACACGTCCTGGCGACTGTGGCTCAGTTGGTAGAGCGGTCGCCCACTGATCGGAAGGTTGGTGGTTCGATCCCTGACCAAGGCAGCCTACATGTCGAAGTATCCTTGGGCAAGATACTGAACCCCAAACTGCTCCCGATGCTGCGTTCATCGGTGTGTGAATGGATTCCTGATGGTGGCAGGTGGACCACCGTGTAGGGTAGCCTCGGCCACCAGTATGAAAGGGTGAATGAGCGCAGTCTGTAGTGTAAAAGCGCTTTGAGTGGTCGCAAAGACTAGAAAAGCGCTATATAAGTGCAGTCCATTTACCATTGACTTGCAGTATACTTTGTATGCCCTCTGATCTATCAGGAAAAAAGTAGATCTACCATAGGCATATCTGTAGCATCATAGATTTAAACACACATGTTGCAATAGTTGAAGCAATATCCAGAGCCACAGCTTCAACCAGCACTGCCGGGAAACACAGCAGCAGAGACTGTATGCTGTGGGAGTTATTTCTTCTGAATGGAGTAATAAGCAATAAATTCATAATGTAAATGTTCTTAAACCACCCTTGGTTCTGTAAATTACACTTACAGCTAGACAAGCTACATTGAGAGCTTCAGATGGCTGGAAGCATATAGGTTATAGAATTTGTACTCTTTGTCAGTAAGGGACCTGAAATCAATGACGCATTATTGGACATAATGTGGAAATCAACAATGTTGTCACTGTACCTGAAGCTCTGTAAAAAAAAAAAAAAACAACCTTAACTAGTACTTACTGTTGTATATTGCATTGGGTAATACTGGTATTATAAGTAGAACAAAGAATAACTAGCAGCAAAGTTCTACTATTACTAATATTTAAGCTTTTGAAAAATACACTTTTATACACCACACACATTTTAGTTTAAAAGTGAGGATTTCTCTGATTCTGAACAGATTCATGCTGCCTGCTGATATGATGTTTGCTTTATTCCATGCTAATAATTCTCCATTTCTTCCCCCCTCTGCCCCCGGCTTGCAGACGGACGCTGCGCTGATGTATGATGCCGTGCACGTGGTGGCCGTGGCTGTGCAGCAGTCTCAGCAGATCACTGTCAGCTCATTACAGTGCAACCGACACAAGCCCTGGCGCTTTGGGAACCGCTTCATGGCCCTCATCAAAGAGGTAGATACTTCTCTACCTGCTCCCCATTTCTGTCTTCTTCCTTAACATACACAACAGCTTCACACAGGAAACACATACTCAGAGGAAAGCAGACAGGGATGGAATGTAAATAAGGCCGAGGCAGTCAAGAAAGGGATTATAGATAGACAGAAATTATTTATCCGTGTATATATTCATATGGAATTTTTTTCACCGCATTTATATACATACATCCACGAAGAAGGGCAGCTATCTTTAGCCTGCTCTATGTATTTCAGTATTATCCATCAATGCAGAAACAAAAATACAACATTATCTCAATTTTTTGGTAATTGCCCCACAGTTCACTGCATTTAGTAAACTGGGACAGTTAATTCTGTGCTTTCTGTCTGTGGGAAGGCCCGGGATTAGGCAACCTATATTTAGGGCTCTGTTCCCTTTTAGTTTGCAGGGATCATGCGATGACTGAAAATGATTAAACTGTTTGGTGAGGGTTTATATGCAAATGAAAACCACACATTTGGATGTATTTATATCAAACTCACAGTTTTTCACGCTGCATGTCTTGTATTTTCTCCCCTGATCCTTTCCTTATTCCCTCTCTGCTTTCCATCATTTCCCAATCTTCTACTTATGAGCTGATTTTTGTCCCCTGACTTGAAGCTCTCTATGCCTTTGGCCACACAGCATTTATTAAATCAAGATCAGACCCTGTTTAGTTCAATGGTTGCAGTGCAAAAAAGTCACTGACAATGCTCTGCACAAGTTCACATGGCACTATTTTCTCTCTTACTGTACTGGACTCATATGAGGATGTCCCTTGATGTTCCACATAAATGTAACATGCAATATATAACTATGCTAAGTAATGGACCATTTACTCGCTGCATGTTTTGCAGAGCTTTCAACTGAATTTCAAAATTGCAAAGCTTTAAATTCTAAAAATCTGGATGCTTCAGTCTAGCAGTTCACATTTGTACAGTCACGGCAGATTCAAGGTGGGCACTCGAGAAAATTATGAAAATTATTGTTCCAACTTCTTGTTTTAAATGCTCAGAAGTGTTGGGTTTGTCAACGTATCGACATCTATGACACAAGTCGACGTTACTTTTGGAGGAGTCGACAAGTCATGTGTTAATATGTCCCTCGCTCTAAGCAGTTGTGTAGTGAGTGCAGAGTCTTCATCTGATTGGCTTAAGCAAATGTATTTTCCTTGAATTAACCGCCTTATTCACTTCATAAAAAGGGAGGTATTGTTACACAAGACCGGTCAGATTAAAAACAACAGAAGACATGGATTTTGAGCACTTTTTGGACCCCACTTTGAGAGTGGGCGCGAAGAGCCTCACTCCACGCCAGCTGCAGAACTCTGTGCTTATTGCTCAACATCTCACATTCCGAAGACTGCATGTTCCTCGTGGCTACTTAATATTCATGTCAGTTCCATCAAAACAGCCTAATAAATTGAACGTTTTTCATACGTAAGAGATACTATCTTGGAGGTACGAGATAAACATATTTTATTTCGAGCAACCTGAAGTGGTTTCTGAGTGGTGCAGGTTTGTGGTTCTGAAGGCTTTAATTTAATAGAATAGAATAGAATAGAATAGAATGGAATGGAATGGAATGGAATAGAATATATAATAATATAAAGAGCCTTAGCCTGTTTTGTTTTGGTGCACCTCACTTTCTGCACTTTACTATACATTGTTTGTGTTACAGTGAACTTTAATATAAGTTTCTCAGTACTGAAAGGCTGCATGTCTGTGTTGTTTCTCCGCTGTCAGTGTGATGACGTCATTATTGGCAGAAAAGTCGATCTGAAAAGATCTGAAGTTATTAATCCCCTAGTGTCTGACCAAATGTTTCCAGAAAAAAGTTTGAGAAGATCATTATGATGTCACAGGGAAGTTGACCTTTGACCCTTGAATATAAAATGGCATCACTTCATAATTTCATCCTATTTGACATTTTATGTATAATGTGTCCGGATTAGCCAATAACTCTAGCCGAGTCCTAACTAGACCTTCGTACTTCATTTCATTTGTACAGAAGGTCTAGAACTGCCACATAGAAAATTGCTCTCTCACTTGAAGGCAGATGCTGTTGAAGTTTAAAATCTATTGGCTCTGCCGCAGTGCCACTCCGGGTCTGCCTTAACCAATCGCTAACATTTGGTTGTGACGTATTACATGCGCCGGGGACACGACAACAACGATTGGCTTAGCTTCGCCATTCGCAGCATTGGCTAACTCCGTCACCACTAATGGAGCCAGCTGGAAAATTTAACTTTTCCAGAAACCCGTGGGAAGAAGCACTACAACATCCTGACCACCAATCAAGTAGAGCCCATTCCTGCTCCGACTTTAATCTATCGATATTCGGCAATGTTGCCACAACAGATCGAATAGCTTCGTTAGCATCCTGTGCTGGCGCCTGACCAGGTAGGTCACTGTTCTCAGCCATGCCTCCTGTTCGCTGATTGGAGGACAAACCCAGGACCTGCCCAGGACAAAGTTGAGGGAGAATCGAGCGTTGTAACAAAGAGGAAGGCCAGACCTAGTAAGCCAAATCGAAGTGAGCGGAAGTACGTAGGCGGGCGGAGCCAGGCTACAATAACTCTTGAGTTACGACCAAACATATTTTGTGAGGTTACAGTGACCTTGACCTTTGACCTACAAAATGTAATCGGTTTATCTGTGGGCCCAATATAATCTCTGTGCTAGATTTAAAGAAATTCACTTGTGCATTCCTGAGATATCACGTCTATGAGAATGAGGCGGACACAGGGTCATAGTACAAGTTCAAGTGGAGATATGAGACAATTCCCTCAAGGTGTTCTTGAGATATTGCATCCACAAGAATGGGCCATACATGCATATGGATAAATAAATAAAACACTATTTGTATTCATTCAGCCCAACACATGTAGGGTGACGGTCTCTACCCATTGGCTGGGCTTTAGACTTTATAAGGAATCGTTTCCTTTGCTAAATTACTGCAGTATTTAAGAACATTATTAGAGCAAGCACTCATAGGAATAATTTAAATGGACACACATAATTAAAATACAGTATGTTCCAGAGTCAATTTGGAACACCTTAATGGACTTGTTGGGGACAGTGCAGAACCCCCTTTCTGGTTGAAGTGCAGTCCTTTGTATTAGCTCTCACATACAGTGTTTCTATTACAGAAACCTTAACTAGGCCAAAACTTCCCTGAAAGCTCCTGCCCCTGATTTCACCAGTTGTACCACAGGGTCAGTGAGCTTATGTGTATTAAACAGTTGGTTTTCTGTTGGGAACAGAAAAGAAAAAGTCAGCAAAGAGGATTGAACTGTAAGGTCACACTGCCTGTGATAAAATACAAGTATTGACTTGATGTTCAAGCTTTTTTTTACTGGTTCTGTCTATAAGTAGTTTTTGTGTTTTTGTATTATTTCAAGTTGTAAGTAAGCTTTCTCTGAAATGCTCATAAAATATGTAAATCTGAAAATATAAAACTGAGCACATACACAACCAGTTCTACCATAGTTGCTTCTATTTCCATTAGCCACAGTGTGTCAATGCTAGCATGATGACGTAATGTAATTTTAATGACCATCACTTAGACAAGTCGAAGGGAATGATTAAATAATTGATGTTTTTCAAAAGATTTAGACTGATCATTCGTTTTAGAGGCAAAATTGGATTGTGATTTCATAATTGATGATGATATATTGATATTTCGCAGTTTTATTAAAAATAGTGATGTGTAGGTCGCGACCGACCCGGTTCAAAGAGCCGGCTCTTTTATTTTTTAGGCATTTTTTTTAATGCTTTATTAAATAGCCACAGAGAGAATGGAAGGGGGAGATAGAGGGGACGACATGTGGCAAAGGAACCCTGGTCCACCACAGCAAGGACTCGCCTTACATGGTACGCGCTCTACCAGTGTGATCCACCGGACACCCCAAAAGTAATAACCTCCTTTGTAGCATATCCTTGTATCCTTATATCCTTGTATCTGCAACAGCACTGGTATCAATGGGGAGATATTCATACAGTGACTCAAAATAGCATATAAATGCTTTCTAAGCACAGCTGACTGCACTGAGTGTGTAACTTCCAGAACTGTGACTCCCACTCATCTTACTAAAGATAGGCCCTGAAGTCATTGGCTTCTAGTTGGAGCAGCAATGTGATGATTTGCTGTACCTGAGAAAAAGCCTTTCTTGCTCTGAACCACTTTCATGCTACACTGTATCCTATCACACCCCTAAATATCTGTAAAGATTGGGTAATTGACTTCCCACTGTTACAGATGCAGCCTCAGAGTCTGTAAAGGCATCTTTGAACAGTGTACAAATACAAACTTAAAATGTATTGGTGCCAAAGAAATATTGAGTATTGAGTCATATTGGTACCAGTGACTCACTAATGAACATCATGCTTTTTATTAAAATACACAATTTTTTTTTGTCGTGCTTGTCTATATAAAGCCAGTACATTTGAAAGTTCTTCAGAGGCAGAAATGCCTAAAACAAGGAACCTAATGCAGGAAACACGCCTGAAGATACAGATTCTCAGCCAGGAAGGGTACAGCTGCCGTCAGATAGCCAGGAAGTGCAGATGCAGTCCCTCAGCAGTTGGATACACTCTGAAGAAATACAGACAAACCAACAGCTTGGAAGACAAACCAAGATCTGGACGTCCAAGGGTTTCTTCAGCAAGAAATGACCGCATCCTGATCTGCATGTGCAGGGAAAACTACCGAATGACATCACGGGTAGTGATGTGCCAATGAAGCCTCATGAACCACTCTCTTTCAATCTGTTCAACAGAGGGTTGAAATCACACTTGATTTCTATTGCTTAAACGTTTTTCTTTAAAGCAAGAGCGCCATCTAGTGGGCTCAAAAAATAAAGAAGTAGTTCATGAGGCTTCAGTGGCACATCAGTAATCACAGGAGCTTCAGCAGTAGTGGTCAAACCAAACTGGTGTCCAGTGTTCCATCAGCACTGTACGTGGCCGACTTTTAGATCATGGCTTAAGGTCCTACAAGGCTGTCAAGAAGCCCCTGATCAATGAGAGACAGAGGTTAGCCCGGCGTGGTTGGGCCTAATCACACAAGAACTGGACAGCCAGGAACTGGAAGAAGATTCTGTGGTCAGATGAGTCCAGTTTCCATCTTAATCTTCCTCCTGCTAATGTGAGGGTACGCAGAAGGCCAGGAGAAGCATTATCTTCAGCATGTACAGTACCTACTGTCAAGCATGGTGGAGGCAGTGTCATGGTTTGGGGATGCATGGGTGCTGCTGGTGTTGGTCATCTCCCTGTCTGTGATGGCATATTGAACTCTGCCAAGTACTGTGCCATTCTCCAAACCCACATGTTCCCTTCTGCACGTGCACTGTTCCATTAAGGTAAAAACTGGATGTTTCAACAAGATAATGCTGCTTGCCACAGATCCAGGGCGAGTAGAACCTGGCTGCAGGAGCACAGTATCCAGGTCTCAGAGTGGCCAGCTCAATCCCCAGACATGAGCCCCACTGAAAATCTGTGGTGCATTATCAAAAGGTCTGTTTCAAAGCATAAGCCAAATAATTTAGAAGAATTAAAAGCAGTAATTCCAAAAGAATGAGATAATATTACCCCTCAACAGTGTGAAAGACAGGATGCCAGCCAGGATTAGAGCTCTACTGCGTGCTAAAGGCAGGACTACTAAATATTAATTTGATGATGTGATGGTTTATTTATTTTTTTGTTCCATTCTGAAGACATTCTCTGTTGACTTTGATGCTGACAATGTTGAGAACTGACATATTAAAACTGTCAAGAATTTAGTTTTGTTAGTTTTTCTTGTAAACAATGAACAAAAAAATATATAATTTGTATTTGTTTGTTTGTCTAATGCAGGCACAGATGTGGACAAGATGCTGATGATTGTATGTTTCCTCCACTATTCACCTGTCTATCTGACTTCCCCCTCTTTAGGCCCATTGGGATGGCCTAACCGGGAGAATCACTTTCAACCGGACTAATGGCTTGAGGACAGACTTCGATCTGGATGTCATCAGTCTGAAGGAGGGGGGGCTTGAGAAGGTAATGTGTCTTTTGCGCAATTAAGCGTTGACCTGGTGCGACAATTTGATGATGAGCTAAAACAGCCATGTCATGAAAGATCAACACACTACATGTATGTGTAAATGCATATCTACATGTGCGTGTGTTAATTTATTCAGCTTTAGAGGTGTTGGTAGGTGTCTGTGAACTTTGACAGACAGATTGGACTGATTGCAGTTTCAAATATGGGATTCATAGTTCTATTGAACTTCTCATCTCACCCTAGGAATAAAAACACAAATCGCATATTTGAAGAAATGTTGACTGATGACTTCTTTTTATATATATATATATATA
>CAFUXE010000777.1:237844-248383 GCA_903364295.1 Serranus cabrilla | reverse complement strand
TCTTGTCATCTCTCATGGGCTTTCAGTTTCCCTCAGAGAAATAGTGGACACGGCTATCTCGGATAACCTCGCAGACGCCGTATCTGCACTTCATCGACGGCAGGAGAGTTTGCTGTTTAGGGACTCTCATCTGCATGTTGACAGTGGTCTGGTTTCTCCCCTTTGCCCTGATAGCCTGCTCTCCAAGTTTCATTCAACATGTTCTGCGATTCTGGACTCTGTTGCCCCGTTTTGGCAAAAATGCACCAAAACCAAGACAGATCCTTGGTTGAATGATCACACCCGTCTGCTCAGACAGCAATGTAGACAAGCTGAACGGTGGAAAAAAGACAAACTGCATGTATCCCTAGGCTGGTGAAGGGACAGTTTGGCTGCTTACCAGAGACCACTCCATTTAACATTTTTGAACTCCCTATTTAATAATCAATAATCCCTTAGATGTAAGTATCTAAAAAATTCTTATTTTTTAATCCATACATTTCTCTAAGGCCCTGAAATGACATTATGTTTCCATTCTTTAATATTGTGCACATGCCATTGATTCCCTTCCTTTCCCAGTTTCTGTATGTCAGGTTTCCCAAATTTGGCTTAAATCTTTCATTATATGATATTATAATCTCACTTCCTTTTCCAGTTTACGTTTAATAACATCAGCCCAGACAGTCAGTGTGTGGGAGGTTATTGCATCTATTGAACCTTTTAGTGCTTTTATCAATGTAATGTTGCCCAAAAGGGATTGAACTGGTTTGTTAGCTGCCCTCATCTCAGTCTCTTTCCAGTTGGAATTAAAATGCTTGTCACACCACTTAACTATTGGTCCAAGCTGTGCTGCCTACTAATAATAATCCTTTAAATTTGGGAGTGCCATTAGTTTTTAGATGAATCTGATCATAATTTATCTTCTGAAGATGGCTTAGCTGTTTTGTTAGTGTTACCCCAAGATATTTTATATTTTCTAAGTTCCAATTCCATTTATAAACTTTTGTAATTTTTTGGGAAGGGGTATAATTAAAAGCCAGGATTTGTAGTATACGTATATACTTATACGTTTCAGCATGTGTAAGGCTTGTATCAGGTCTTTCTAAATATATTGTTACAACATCTGCAAACAGACTTATTACATGTTTTTGTTCTTTAATATGTATTCCCTTTATTTCCTCACACTGTCTTATAGCCTACGCCAGAGGTTCAATGTATAAGGCAAAGAGGAGAGGGGACAGTCAACATCATTGGCGTGTTTCCCTCTGTAGCTTTATGCTTTTTGTTAGACTACCATTTATTTTTATTGTAGCTACAGGATTCTGGGAAATGGTATTGATGCATTTAATGGCTTCCTTGTTATTACAAAACATTCTAATGTTAAATATAAAAATGTCCAATTTACTCTATCAAATGCCTTGTCAGCATCAAGACTTATCAATACAGCCTTAGTTTCATTCATTTGTATTGAGTTTACTATTTGCAGGGTCCTTCTGATGTTATCTAAAATTTGTCGTCCTGTAATAAATCCAGTTTGGTCTTTGTCAATTAGTTCTGTCATGAAAATATGATATATCCTTGCTATAATGGATGTGTATATTTTATAGTCCACATTAAGTATAGAAATGGGTCTGTAGTTGTTACAATATTCAGCATCTTTACCCTCCTTGGGGATTACAGATATGATTGCTTCATTCCATGATCTCTGACAGGTTCACACTGTATCTGCATGGGAGAACACACAGTAAAGTATTGCTATTATATTGCACTGTTTTTTCTCAAAATAATTGTTGTAGTATAACTAATAGGAGCTTGTATGTGTGAATTTTAGTACTACTACAACCTTTTATAGCAAAGTTATTTCATATTTTATGACAAAAACATTAATATAAACTACATATAACCAGATTTTCCCAAAATAATTGTTGTAGTGTAACCAAGAGGAGCTTTTTATGTGAGGGGAATTTAATATCTAAAATATTCACATAAATTACATAAAAGCATCTTATCCTACACCTTTCCATGATAACATTATTATTTATTTTTGTAGCATCTCTCTTCGATATCACACTTTGTAGACGTTCCCTGGCCACAGCCGACAGCGTCTACCTAACTGGATATACGTGTTGTTTCTTTGAAAGCAATGTTCTGTTAATTTTTTAATTTCTATTGACAGGGGAACAACCAACCTGTGAATATCTTTCTAACTTTGCCGAACTGAAATCTGTCACTTTTTTCTTGCAGATTTGTCACTTTTAACCTCGTAAATCTGCAACTTTTTTCTTGCAGATTTGCCATTTAAACGTAATAAATTTGCGACTTTTTTCTCAAAATATTACCCCCATTCCCTGGGTCAATTTTTTTTTCATACTTGGACCTATTATGCCGTCGTAAAAACCTGCTCTATCTAGTTTTAAAAAAAGATATTTTTAAGAGTGAAAGCTGGAGACAGAGGGGAAGACATGCAGAAGGGCTCAGAGTCGAATTCGAACCCGTGTCGCCCACATACAAGGAATGTGCCTCTGTGTTATGCGCTCAACCAGGTGTGCAACCGGGACACCCCAAAACCTGCTCTCCTTACCAATAAAGACAAGATAACTTGTCTCAGTTAGAATGCATCATGGCATTTTATGCCACACGTTTTGGCATGTGTTCATAGTCAATTTGATATTCATTAGATTATCAGAAGAAAAAGCAAGATAACCTGCTAGCTCCCACAAAACAAAAATAATATTCTCAGAAGCAGGTAAAAACACTTCACACTTCAGTATCCTCACTGGTATTTGCCTCTCAGCAGCTCCTGACCTCTGGTCTGTGTGTGCCTGCACCTCAATGAATAATTTACTCTATTAATAAAAACCCCTTCAGAAGCCCTCTAGCCTCATGAAGCCTGAATTAAAGAGTTGATTTGCAATTACAAAGCCTATCTATGGCCCGCGTGCGGTGTATCAGAAGAGCCCTGACGAGTGTGCGGATGGTGTGGGTTGGAGTGTTTGTGGTCCCTGTGCTCAGGTCGGTGGGGTTCGGCGGAGCTTGGGGGTTGCTGATAAGGAGGCTTGGTGGTTGTGAGTTGAGGGAGAGTTGAGAGAGGACATGAGAAGCCTTGAGGCACGATCTGATAGATTCACCATCCTCTTCTTCGTACTTGCTTCCCCCTCCCTTCAGCCCTCCTCAGTGGTGTACTCCACCAACTCACCAAAAGGCCACAGGGCCAATCCAGATCCTAGATCATCTCTAACATTATTCCCGGTGGGAGTCTGAGTATGGTCTATACTCTACTCTGCCTGTGTGTTTGCCAGTGTGACTAATTAAATAATAATAATAAAATAACCTCTTCTGTTACAATACACATATGTATCTACCACCCCAGTGTTCCTTGCATTTACATCCACAATGGAAGAATCTCCCAAGGTCTCCCAATTTATGTGCCATGGCAATGCAGGAAGTGTGTCCTTCATGTGGCAAGATGCACAAAAGTGGTCAGGAGTGTGGAAACAAGTGTGGTGGATGGTTGTGTTGTGCATATTGACTTTAATGAATAGACCAAAAGTTGCCTCCCATCACAGGCATGATGTCCAGGTTTGCCTCTGTATTGGCTATAGGGTTTTCTCTGCAGATCTATGCAGGTAATCATAATTCACAAGGGGTTGCAGAGGCACTGATACTTAACTATTTCAAATCTCAACATTGCATTCAATAGCTGGTTGCATCAAAAAAGCTGAATGGTTGATCCAAGACACAATGTTCCACCCAAAACATTAAAGAAGTATAAAAGAAAAGTGCTGCATCAAACATCTCCAAATGTTCCAGCCTTGAGTTGCATTGAAACAAACTACATTTTTTAAATCTGGTAAATTTGGTACTTTTTGCATTTACCCTCTGCTTTATTTCAGTTGCTTCCTGTCAATCTCAAATAGCAGAAATTTCAGATGAGCTACAAGCTGATTGTGCTATGTCTGTGGCACATTGTTCTGTATGCCTGTATAATTTGACTGATTTTGCATGTATCTATCTGTCCTGGAACCAGTCAAAAATCTAAATGAGTATATTTGTTTTACAGATTGGTACCTGGGACCCTCCAAGTGGCCTGAACATGACAGAAAACCAGAAGGGGAAGACAGCCAACGTCTCTGATTCCTTATCTAATCGATCGCTGATTGTCTCCACCATACTGGTACTCTTTTTTTCATTCAATCTATTTGTTTTTTTCTACACTGTTGCTGGGTCAGTTATACCACTATTCAGCAAATGGAGTTGACTCAGGAGTGAATATGTAACCAAAGTATCAAACATTGGTCTTGTCAATACACTGTTGGAAGTAGTGTACAATTTCCAAATCAATACATAGTATCACAATTTGGCCTAAACTAAACTGCAAACTTGGGGCAAGGGTAGTTCACCACAGCAGATATAACAGTTTGTTACTGGACTTCTTGGCAACATACAATGAAGCCACTTGGCGTAGCCTCCTCTGTGCTTTCTGTGTCTAATGGGAACTTAAAGGTTATTGGGTGCATTCAATATGCAGAATGGGAGAAATAGTAGGTGGGATGTTGGGGCCCAAACTGCAATCTTGCCCCTCGGCCCTACAGTTTTGTGGCCCTCCAAAAATTGTCATGCCCCTTGGAAACCAAGCCTAGAATAGACAACAGGAATGGTCTTTTCCAGACAAATACTTGAAACCTGTGTATTACAGCCCAAGACAAGATCTGCTTGCAAGCACAATATAATCAGTATTGAATCATAGTGTAACTGGCTTTTAGCCAGTTTAAACTGCAACTTAAGCAACTGAAAATAATATTTAAAAAAAAACAAGGAAATAAATCAGGTGTAGTCATTTAACTTGCAGTGAACTGGAGAGTAAGGGCTTGGTATAGTTACACATCTAACTCAGTGATAGGATATGGAAAAGGAAATACACTTTCATTGGTAACCAATGGGAGGCTTGTCTCACAGTTATTTCAGGTTGGTATACGATCAGGTCTTTGGTAAAGACACACAGACCCATTCCCTAAACATTAACCTGCTCTGTGCTGTGCACTATTGCAATGTAACAGGATTTCTAAATAACAAAGTCGTCGAAATTCAAACTGTTACCTCACATTGCCATTTTGGGCCGACAATGTACAAGTTAAAAGTTTCAGCTTTAAATGTCTGTTAATAGCCAAATCAAATTGTAATGGTGCTTTATGTGGGGCAAATTATAGAAGGCCAGAACGGCTCTCAGCCATAACAGACTCCCTCCAAAGATGTCATTATTTTTAAGCTTTTCCTCTTGAAAAATCCTTCACTGCTTTGCCTCAGCTGCCCTTTCTGTTTAGAGCACTTTCTGGGGATTCTGCTCTCCAACTCAATTGAAGAAGAGTAGCCCAAAGCACTGCACTCCCAAATTGCCAGTTGACTTCTCCACTGTGGAGGACTCCAATTTGGTGGGAGCAGGCTCAGGCAGGGAAAATTGACTGATTGAGTGTCCACTAAGATTTCATGGATTATGGCTCTTCCTCCTACCGACCAATTTAACAGGCATATTGTGTTATTGTGTTATTGTGTCTTGTGCGTGTGGTCTCAAAATCCAATGAATTTGTGATTTTTAGTATCATAAGAAATACATGCATATGTACATCAATATAAATTAGTTTGCCTTTAGTAGCTTTGATAGAGGCCATGTTGTTTGATTTAATATGTAATAATTCTGGTGGAGTTTAAAGATCCAAATCAAAGGTTACATTCTGCGATTACACATATTACTCATGCTGTTTATTAGGGTTAATTATCTTATCGTTTTAGACTACATATCTTAGACTTGTAATACATTTAAATGATCTGAGGTATTCTAAACCAGAATTACATACCTGGCAGTTAAGCAGTCTTGAAACAACATTAAGAACCACCAAGTTTTTATTTTCAGCACTTTCAAACATACCTCTCAGTTTGTTCAGTTGTCATGGAGATGGAGCTGTTGACGATTTACAAGCCTGAGAAGGAAGTGCTGGCGACCAAACTGCAGATGGGAGAATGAGAAGGAGCAAAGCACTTAGTTTAAAAATAGAGAAACATTCTTCTGAGCCTGGTGTTTCCCTTATATATTATAATCAGTATTTTATGTGCATCTTACAGGCTTATGTACAATAAATTCTAACACATCACATCGCAGTAGATGTTAGAGCAGGGATACTCAACTTGCATTGCCTGAAGGCCACTTTAGCAAAACAACAGGGGTCCAGGGTCCAGTTAATAAACAAACGATAGTAATATTAATCAGATAAAATGAATTAACATTAAAAGGGCAATGGTCCAGTTGCAGTAACCCCACATAGGCCAGGTGTGTGCAAGAACATTTCTAGGACTTTCAGGGTTTAGCCTGGACCTCTGTCTGAAGTTAAGGGAGATGCTGTTCTGCACCCTGGCACATTTTTCCTTTCCAAATAGCTTGCCATTCTGATTTTGTTTATTTCCATTGTGAATTAGAAAATGGTCAGCGGACCACCCAGCACTCTATAGTGGGCAAGATTTGCCATAGTGGATGAAGTAAGGGGGCCCAGCCAATCTAGAAAGTAGGCAAATGTTGAAATTTCCTAGGTCATCAAAGAGCATGGGAACATGTACTATAGTTGTAGCCTGCCCAGAGGAGAGGCAAGTGCAGCACCCTTTTTTTTCAACTCCTGTGTTTTTCCAGCAAGCACAGACCCTGAAAAGGAGCCAGATAGAGAAAAGACCACAACACTGCAGTACATATGTCCTCGACACTAACCCCACAAAACAAGGCCATGACACTGGCAACCCGGGCTTTGAGTGTGCATGGACAACATACACTGACAATGCAATCTTGCAAGGTGTTTCTCGCATATGGCTTTATCGGTCACAACGTCCCCAAAGTACACAAACAACTTTCCAATGCATCTGATGGGGGCTTTGGGTGCAGCATAACATGCCAGTGTTATAAAAGAAACTAAAAGAGTAAGGTCCAGATGGCACTATACAAATACAAATACAAATACAATTGAATTGAATTGAATTGAATTGAATTGAATTGTCAACAAACTGGGAAAAGCAAATGCAATTTGCCTCCCACTCTATGTACCATTAGCTGAAAAAACAAATGTATGAGTTTGGGAACAAATGAGAGATTTTGTTTGAGATTAGTGCTGCTAGCAGCAAGCAACTGTGGTGCGCCAGCAGGTTTAGTTACCATAATCTTTTAGCTGATGTCAGAACGAGCAACAGAGCTTTCTTGAATGACAATGCCAATGACAGTGACAATGCCCTCAAATCAGGTCATGAAGGGGTGCTTGGGCAGCAGCCCAGTCAGGGTCAGTTTGGCTGATCCAATTTTATGTCATGACAGGGATCCCCTCAAAGCTGAAGAACTGCCTAACTGCAAAGTAAAAGGGCCTTTGTGGAGTCAGTTGCTATTGTGGGGAGGAGCACGCAGAACTGGGCATTGTCTCTTG
This sequence comes from Serranus cabrilla, assembly GCA_903364295.1. NCBI lineage: Eukaryota > Metazoa > Chordata > Actinopteri > Perciformes > Serranidae > Serranus > Serranus cabrilla. The sequence continues at coordinate 240,953 of CAFUXE010000777.1, read as the reverse complement.
ACTCCCTGCAAGAACTGCTTCACAAAAGGAGGTCAGTGTAGCCCTCCCCCTTTGGAGATGGCCTAGGGTTAGGCTGGTACTATCTGAGTCAATTTTGAATACTACAACACTGATTGTAGACCTGGTTTAATAAGATTGACTTTATACTCACTGTCTCCAACAGGGAATGGATGATATAGAGCAAAGTAAATGCATTAAGCAGCTGTCATGTGCAAATGTGTCCATTGTGGCAGCCTCCAGTATTGCAGGTCACCCTGTACTTAGGGTGGAATGGAAACCAAGCGCCTGTACTTCTTGATATCCAAGCAATGTTTGGCAAACCGTCACTCCAGGCATTGCTCATGCAATAGCCACCCCAGTGGGTGATAGTCGTTGACATGATAGTCAACGGCATCGCTGTTGCAACTACAATGTGCAATAGCCAAACGGCAGTTGTTTGTACTCATGAGCTATACCTTGAGACCCAAATTGCAAGGGAGTAGATACAGCAAACACAACCTGGTTCTTTAACAGTTCTGGGATCTCTGCAAAGAGTTAATCTATCTTCTCGGAAGATTCACTCCTTTGATGCCCATGAAGAGGAACACTGCAGAACTGGAATAAATAGCCCAGCCTCTCAGGATCCTGACTATCCATTCTGTTAACATGAAACTGTGTTAGGGGATGCATCACAACTGGCTGGTGTAAAAAAGAAAGATGCAGTAGCATCACACTAAAGCATTTGGGTAATCTAGTGCTAACATAACACCAAAGTCTTGTGGTCTGCGCAAAGGCAATTGAAGCAGTTATGATCGTCTGTGCTAGTGATGAGACTAGGACAGAGGCAGATCTGGAGAGACACAGATCTGTGAGCAAATCCTGATTGGTGAAAGAGACATTATATAAGAGTTGCTTTATATAATGCTAAATCCGCTTGATGCCATAGGGCACTACTTGATTATTCGTAGTGACCAGTAGAATGCTCGATACGTGTGAGATTGAACCCCAACCCCACAAAAAAAAAGCATCAGGTTAATAATTGGGTTGGTAGCTTGAGTGTATTCTTGAATTTTGATATAGGACCAGGCTATCTGTTTTCTCCAGTCTCAAGACAATATCAAGTAAATTGCAGGTTGTCATTATTTATCGTAGGCCTTCTTCCCTTCCACACGTGCTGTGAAGTGATTGGATTGCAGTTATTAGCAAAGACTCTCCACAGCTGTAATTGCCATATCAGGACTGAGTCATGGGGAGATGTGTGATGGCTGTGAGTAGCGAGGAAAAGAAGGGAGGGCTGACAATAATTGGGTTTGTTACATTTGATTGATGCACACTTTCATCCAGCTTCTCATCATTTTCTCAGGGATTATGTACTATAAAACATGATGTAATTACTGTTCAGATCTTGGCCTATCAACAGTTTATCTACTTTGGAAATCACTCCTGTAATGTTGTGGTGGAAATGAAGTACCTTTAGGCTAATGGCTGGAGCTGCAGATAATATACTGTGTAATGTCATAGAGAGAGCAGGGAGCAGGCCTGCTTCCACTTCCACGGAAACAACCAAGTTGTATTAGCCACTGCACAAAGAAAGTAGAGCTTCCTGCAGACTCCTCTAAAATACAAAATAGTGTACAGACTCAGGTTTAGTCTGAGTCTGTATTGTATTATATATGTTCAGTAAACAGTTTTACTTGTATTGCAGGATTGACACATTGAAAAAAATAAACATATATTGAAACTTCTACTTTTTAGATTTTGAGTTAAATTTGACGTTAAGAGTGGGAAAGAAGGATACGTTTGGCCTCATCATTAGGGGTTGAGTATATTACAAATTGCAAACAGTTTATTGAAACAGAATTAATGATGTGACTTTTATTTACTTTCACTGTGCAATATATCAGTGAACTACCCAGATTATCTGTACAAAAAAATGTTCTTTGTCTTCAGCACATCCAGACAAAAAGCATGTGCATGCTTAAAAAAGGGAGCAATAGTACACCTGGTGAAAAAAAATGTTTGGCTTAAACAACCTCAGGTCCCTGATCAGGTCTCAGTTTCATTCGGTTGTGATCAGGTCAACATTTTTTGGAGTGAAATGAGTAAATGCTAACAAGCCTTTTTCAAGAGGCCAGAGACCTTCAAGGATGAATCACATTCAGGAAAGAGACAGATGTGGAAAGATAACTAATTAATATGACTGATTTCATTAATCACAAGATCATAATGGCAAAAAAGTACTGTAGATAACCATTAAAAAAAGCTATTAAACATATGTTATTTGAGTAACATTAAGAACATGTTGAAACTGATGTTGTGGTCTGTTGTTTAGCTGTACAATTCCATTTAAATTTGTTAGTTAGAATTAAATCAAACCTGTTTGGGTTAACTATTATTTATCCTTCTTCCAAACCTTTTCTACAGTGCTCCCCTTTTGTGCATCGTTGAAAATATTTCCAATTGTTAACATTTATTTATTTAAACCAATCCAAGTTTCTACCTAATGTCAAGAACAGGGTCTTCTCTTTGGCATTCTTATTAAAACAAAGTATGGAAGTTTCTTCAATAAGAACACACCAACCTATAATGTTATAACGAGAAAGGTTTCTCTTTGTAATGAACAATGTAAGTATCTGAATTGTGTCATAATGAGGAAATGACTTGATAAATGTTATACCAAGATATTTTTGTTAACATTCATGTAGTAATATATAAGTAGACTGTATATTTATTTGTGGTTATTCAAATACACACACAGGTCATGAAAAATGTATATACAGTGGTGGAAAAAAAGTTTCAGACACCCTTGAAATTTTACACAATCTCATATATTATCATGAAATATTTGTGGAATTTTTTTTGTGTGTTTCAAAAGGTGTGCCTGCATTAGACAGACAAACAAATACAAAGGATAAATATTTTCTGTTTATTGTTTACGAGAAAAACTAACAAAACTAAATTCTTGAGTTTCAATTTGTCAGTTCTCAACAAATTGGCATCAAAGTCATCAAATAACAGAGAATGTGTTCAGAACTGAACAATTTAAAAATAAACCATCACATCAAATTAATACTTAGTAATCCTGCCTTTAGCACACAGTAGAGCTCTAATCCTGGCTGTCATGTTCCCC
>CAFUXE010000777.1:207623-220329 GCA_903364295.1 Serranus cabrilla | reverse complement strand
ACGAAATATGTATCATGGGGAGACGTATCAAAAAGCCTCTTGGAGCCATACCCCAAACCCAACAGGAAGTCGGCCATCTTGACTCGAACATGGCGTTGTAGGCCATTTTTGCCATCTCGACACCTCGTACTTTAACGCACTCCTCCTACAGATTACATCGGATCAGCTTCAAACTTGGTCAGTACCATCATAAGGCCTTTGGGATCTGAAGGTGTTAAAAGCTTTAATGGTCGTCGCAATATGTGGGCGTGGCATGGCGGCGAGATATGGCAAAATATGGCGTGTCGTGATAAAAAAAGATATTGTTATATCTCTGCCATACTTTGTGGGTTATTGTCCAAACTTCTCATGCTTCATAAGACTCCAGTCCTGAACAGGGCTGGGTAACAATATTTCATATACCCGCCGACGATCGCGAGGCCCGGTATGGCTGCCCCCCCGACCGCTCCACTCTGCTTGGGCTCGTTCATCGCTGCTTGCAGCTTTAATTATTATCATTATTATTATTATTATTATTATTATTATCAATAATATCACAAACATAATTTGTACATTAAGCAGTCAAACACTAATTTCACAAAGGTTTGTGAGATCACATAAAATTGACAAGCAATACCTAATACTACAAGGTTTAGTTCCACTGTGCCTTTATATACTGTTTATATATATATGTGTGTACACATTACACATTTTATCTATGTATGCTTGTGTTTGTGCTGTACTGTGTGACTGACTGTTTGTAAGAATGAGAAACCCTGTCCTTTAAAATTTTCTTTCCTGTACAACAAAACTGCATTCTCAACTATAATAATTGCAGTTAGATATCCACACATATCTGCAGACTGGTTAGAAATATTTTTGTGATACATCAAGAATAAATGTAATCTGGGAGACAATATGTTTCCCTCAAAACATGATTGACAATGTTTTTTTAGTTGCATAGAAACTTAATTTTTAGGAGACCAGGCTGGAGTGAGAGACTTGACTAAGACTGAGCACTGAGACGGATGTACACAGAGTTAGAGTTAGCAGCTTCTTTCTGCCACGGATAGGCTAATTCCACATGGGTGCACAGCTAAAACCATATGATTACCCTGTTATATTGCCACCTGCCCTGATATCTCCAGTTACTGATGTTAATATGAGCAGTTCTTATTGCTTTTATGTTCGCTCTAATGACATCAATAGCACTACTGCTGCTTCTGGCACATGCGAAGAAACAGCTGAAAAAAACCCTCTATAGCATCACACCTCTGGAAAAGCCTGTGCATTAGTACCTTATTAGACTTTGGGGACTCAAATTCCCTACATCCTACACATCAAGCAAATTTTCTCGAAATTAGCTAGACGCAGAAGTAAAGCTTTGTGACAGTAATCAATAAGTATGCTCATGTAGAATGTTCCATCTAGCTACTAGTATTCTCTCTCAAAATTAGAATATTTTTTCTTATTTTACTAACACCAACATGTGATCTGTCTGTCCTCAGACTTTGAATGAGAAGCCTTTGGTTAAGTAGTTGCTCATATTAAAGGCACAGCCTCATTATCTGGGTAAAATTCTCTTCTAAACCCAATGCAGACCATTAAGGAGGATGTTGTGAACATACACTTATCATATTTTCTTCCACATTATTATTTAATCAAAAATAAAAACATTGAACCTTAAAAATGTTACCAGTGTTAAGCCAATATAATACATTATTTAATCATTGTCGAATATTTTCCAGGGCACACCATAATATTCTATTTCCTTCTTACTGACCCAGGACATCTATACGTTCCGGTGTCACCAAAAGATCTGTTCTTTTCATGATTGTGTGATAGCAGGTCAAACAACAGAAAACATTTTAAAATAAAATAAAAAGAGATGTATAGGAAAAAATTAATTTCTTGATAGGTAAGCATAGTGGGTAACATAGATGTTTTTAACTAGGATATAAAAGCAATCCCGGTGGGTGAGCCTCATATCAGGTCAAGTTTCTTCCAGCTCTGTGTTGCATAGCAACTAAATACTGCTCAAAGTTTAATTTGGACTCTGTAAATGCTAAGCAATCTGTTACCCCATTACGTTAGAGGCAGAGACAAATCAGAATACAATCTGACATGTATTATGATTTAAAAGCAGCAGCCATTTATACTCTGTTCCGTAAATACGTTTCCGTTTTTATGCTTCGTTGTTATGACTACAGCAGCATCATGCTGAATGAGCTTTTTTGGTGTGACCTGTTGAAAGATTTACAAAAATCCAATTTGCTTGAAATAAAAGAGTGGTGAAAAACACTTTCTGATGAAATTTAAGGCATACTGATGTGGTCCTTAATTGCAATGCAGTATTTAAAACATTGGTCCAAAGCTAATTTATATAATATTATATTATATATATATTTAGATAAAATCTGTCATCCTGTGTCAGAGTGTCGGGACCATTCTGTTCTGTTGATTCATTTCCCCTGACATTAGCATTATCGTGTCTATCATTGCTGGGAGTTTCTGCTGGGTGACCCTGCTCCTGTAGAGAGATAAAAGTCTCACATTGTTTCTGTGCTGCTGGTGAATTCCTTGCTTTTTTTTTGCCCCTGCTTATCTCTGTACTGACCTTGCACAAAGTTTCTCCCTCTGCAGCACAGATGATCTGAGATAATGTAAGGGCAGTGTAATTGGATGAACAAAATGACAGCAAGCAGGCCAAGCAGTGCTATAGTGTGAGGCAGGTTAAGTTGTGTTGCCTCCTCTAAATGGTATTGGTTTAGCGTTCCCTGACCCAACCAGCTGCAGCAGCAGTCTTGGGTACCGCTGCACCCAGGCTCTGGAATGACCTGCCTCTGCCTGTTAGAGAAGCCCCCTCACTCAACTCTTTTAAAAAACGTCTTAAAACCCATTTTTATTCCCTGGCTTTTAACTCAGCATGAGACTCTGCTGTTTTATTGTGCCTTTTATTATTTTTATTTGTTTATTTTTCATTTTATTAGTTTTATTGTGCCTTTTATTAGTTTTTATCTTTATTTGTTTTATTGTGTTTTAGTATTAGTGTGTTAGCGTTATTATTTTATGCCCAAGTTTTTATGTGTCTGTACAGCACTTTGTGCCAACTACCGTTGTTTTAAAGTGCTCTATAAATAACGTTGAGTTGAGTTGAGTTGAGTTGAGTCCAGCCACTAGAACGTCCCAGGGCTGACAACTTTGCTCATCCATGTTTACGGCGAGCAGTAATTGGCTTTTCACAACATGATTGGTGGGAAGACACTCAGAGACCTCTGCACAAGGGATTGGGTCAAATAGTCGCATATGCCCCGGCAAGGTCGCAGTTCAGCTGAACTCAATTTGGCATCGCAAATTGACAAGCAAGCAGATCTGGGGCAAACTGAGCAAGCAGACAGATTGACTTAAGGCCAAGGATTGTCTTGAACAGAAATAAGAGGGACATTCAGAGATCGTTGAGCTAAACTACATAATATCCTCCTGAGTGTTGTAGGGGTGAAAAGGAACACCACTGCTAAGCGCATTATAATGACAAAGCCCATAAGTCAATGACAGGTTACAGTTATGATGCTGTAATTTTATTGATACAGCCATATGTCTTAATATAGAGTCATGTACTACTATATTCAGGCCAGTACTACCGTATTATAACCAGGGGACAATGTATCAAAACCTTGACACATGGTGGTGTGGCAGTTTCATCTGCATTTTCCTCTATGGTTATCATTTTTGACTTCCAGCACAGTAAGTCTACATTATGCATTGCAATTTGATTAGTCAAACCCTTGTGTCTGTTAAACAGCTCGAGTCAAGATAGGGCCCCAGTTTCCCCTCAACTCCAGTACAAACCAAATCAGGTCAGAATGCTTAATTGTAGACCAATCAACCTTTACTAATGTAATGTCACTTTTATTTGATGTGAATAAATGAGAAATCTCTCTGCTTGAGGAGTGTGTCGAGTGAGGGGGAGGGCCGGGGCCAGCGTGGGCATGATGGGAATTAACTGCTTGATCTGCTGAATATTAATGCTCCTCCAAGATTATAAGGATTATTAGTTCTTTTCTCGGCTGACAATGGAGTTATTTTCAGACCCCATCGATTAAATTACTGAGGGAACTGCCTTTGATATGAGCACTCCCACATGAGGAGCCACCTTCTGGAATATGAGTGGTGTTAAATCAAGTCCAAACCCCCAAGTACAATAAGTAATAAGTACTTATTTATATTTTAAAACACACAAGACAGATTCGGATGTACATTCATTTTGGAGGCTTTATTCTAACTAGGATTATTCAGTAAAAAAAAAATCTTCATTTTTACAATCATCCATTTAATAAACATTTAACTTACTGATCCGGTTAACAGCACCACAATCTGAGGAATGAACTTAATGACATTGCAATGGGTTTTGATTTGGGAAGTGTCCTCATGGATTGTGTCTCATTTCTGGACAAGACTAAGTAACTTTTGTTTTCTCTCTCCTGTTTCCCCAGGTAGGATGACAACTCTTGGTCTCTTTGACTGTTTACTTGTTTGCTTTTTACCACTGCTGTAAATGTGTGTGTGTGTGTGTGCTCTCTGTTAATTGTTACAGGTTTAGTCCCTACGAGTGGTATAACCCCCATCCTTGCAACCCTGACTCGGATGTAGTGGAAAACAATTTCACCCTGCTAAATAGTTTCTGGTTTGGAGTTGGAGCTCTCATGCAGCAAGGTATACGCCTCTGCCTGCCCCCTTTTTCTAGCACAAGTCCCACTTTTTTGCTGGGGGTCAACCTTGCTCTTTGACCAGGCCCATGACCATGCATGGGGGCCTCTGTGCATGATGTTAGATGCTTTACTGGTCCAAAAGGATGGACTGAGTGGTATGTGAGAGTTGTGATCACTGAATGTGGTGTGCGTCTGCATGCTCCCCTAACTCCTCACCACATTTCCTCACCTATTCACAGCCATCCGAACAGGTAAGTTTGCCTACCCAGAATACCTGAAATGGATCAAATGGGTGAGACTGAATGAAAATGTGAACACGACTTGACTTGCCTGTTTGGTTTTGTTTCCTTCTGCCAAATAAATGCCATATCTTCTCAACTAGTTGGCATCTTTAGACTGAGGGAAGAAACAGCCAAAGTTTAACAGACAATTGGATGTCCTCACTTTAATAATTGTGGTGTGCATCCTTTGCAATGTATGTCACAATAGGAGATATGTTGCCTTTTTTAATTGGCATTTCTTTCAAAGCAATTTACAATGCAACACATTTTCAACAGATAGTGATGATTGTAGGGGCTGGAAAGCATGGTATATGTCTGTATGGGTCTTTGCACCACTGGAGCACGCAGAAAAAGAATGATCTAGTATTGGCTAAGCTGCTTTAAACGGTCACTCGCATTGCAATACATAAAAAAAAATCCATTACCTCCAGTGATATCTAACCATGCAGATACCTTAGAATCAACTGAATACCTCATTGTGAAATTCAAACTCAATATAATATAAACATTATTTTTTTAAATTTACTTCCATTTTGTAAGTTCAACCATTGTATTTATTGGAACAAGTGAGAATATATGTTTTTGGATGAAGTGACCCTTTTATTATTCCTACAGACATCTAAGTCTACGATTTAATCGCTAAACTTAGCTCTTGTTGGCTGGTTGCATGCTTACCTATACAGCATGCTTACTAATATCCCCAATTTAGCTACTAACTTTATATTCAAATAGTCGAATATTAATTAAATCATCAGATATAAAAATGTAATGACTGTATAATGACTGTCTTTGTATAAAGGTCATGCATTTTAGCAACTCGGAAAAGTCTAGATTGATGTTTGTTTGAAAAGCCAGCAGAACAGATGTGCAGGGTTGACCAGTTGAGAAGATGTGGCTAAGGGCCTGAAGGCTGTGGGATTAGACTGAAGGCACACAGTGTCTGCATGGCACCGTGCTGGTCTGAACTGTAGAGAGGCTCCCCTGCCCGGCGGCTTGCTCCGCCCCCCAGAAAACTGTGGGATGTGCTGTTTGGTCATGACGTTACCTTGGGTACATGACAGTCAGCCCCAACCAGGTTCTGTTTGGGTCGACTCACTTCTCTGAGTGGGTTGCCCCTCTTTTCTGTTCAGGTCTCAACAAGCATCTTTTAGCTGGCCATGGGTCCAACACAGAACAAGCAGAATCAACTGCTAATAGCACTGATGAATATGTGTTTGTATCCATGCCTGCTACCTTGATTTTTGTTCTTGTTTGTGGTTTTATGAATGGGCAAAGTGGGTAGTTGGTGCTCTGTGCTGGGTGACTTTGATACTGTGGTTAAGACAGGTCAGACAGTGTAGATGGCTGGTGGCTCAGGAAAGGTTAAAGATACAATGTGTTTTTAGAAGACTGTACCACCGGTAAACTTGTGTTTTACGTGATAAAATAAACGCCAAGGTCATTATTGTGTTGCTAGATTTTTGGGGGGCCCTCAGTGAGATTAGCATTTAGTGGTGTGATCCATCTCAAAAATGCATAAAAGGGTTGTAAATGAAGGTTTTCATTTATGACTGAATTGACACATGATGAACTGACCCAGACATTTGTTGTGGTCATATAGCAACATATCTTGCATGTATTTTGGCTGAACACCAGCCAGTGCTTTATAAACCATTAAGCAGTGAAAATGTAATTATTTGCAAGGAAAAAACCTTTAAATAAAAAACAAAAAAAATAATAACGTAGTCTCACATCATTAACTCATGTCTACTAAGACTACACATTGTGTGGTAGGACTGTAGAATATATGTGCCAAAACATAGTATTGCCATCTGTGAGTGTGTGTATTTTAGTTGAGCAGCGACCTGCAAAGCTGAAAAATTGAGCTCACGCCAAACCAAAAAATACAGTTCATCAAATGGCCTTTTGAGAATGGCACCAAAACCGAGTGTGAAAATGCCCAACTTTACAGCCTGGGACAAAAGACTTTTCTGGTCTCTCTAGCTGATTTCCCCATTCAAAAGAACTTTGCGAGAGATCAATTTTTATATAACTCACCGTTTTAAATTATATTATGGCTGGAATTGCATGCATAATTAAGGGTTTGGCACTTGGGTGCCGGTACAGATGACTAGCATATGTTATATCAGCAACCATTCGACCAAGCTCCACCTCTTTTTTGGATTAGCTGGAACTTGTGGAGTCAAGCACTGCTAAGGAAGAACCAGACCAGAGCCAGAACCACCACGCAATGGCTAGTTTTGACCCACAACATAATGATTATCTCGTCAGTTCACTGTGGTAATTTTGTGACACATCAATACAGGCCCATTTTACTTAATACTGTTTAACCTTCACACTGTTACACTGCAGATGTGTTCGTCAAGACGTCACACTATGCAGCGAGTGATAATACAGGGGTCTGCTGGTTCTGTCAGTTTAAAAACAGTGTATTATTAACGAATTGTGTGTGCTTTCTAGGCTTCAACTACACCAGAATATGAATTAAACACCTCATGTTTTAATTGGCATCATTGGGGCTACAAAAGAGTAGGTGTTGTGACATTGTTCCATGCTTTGGACATATACCTAGACATGCTGACGGTTAACACATTAATCTACTTGTGGAAATACAACATTTTGTTTCTGTTGATTGAACCGTTTAAATAACATTTTTATGTTAGTGAAAACTCAATATATTGAAAACAATTAGTTAAAATTCTTCTTCTGGAGGATCTGGGGGGTCAGTGTTGATGGTGTTTGTAGTGTAATCAAGCAATAAATTCCTGTGGGCTATATTCTTACACCTAAATTTAAAAAAACAGTTTCTCTCTTTCAAACAAAATAGCATAATTACCTCATTAACTCATTGTAAAACAATGGATTCAAACTGGACAGAAACACGAGAACACTTACAAAAATCACCTTTGTTAGTCATTCTTATGTTCCAACAACGGCCAACTGGTGTGGTTGTCCACACATTATATTACTAATGAGATTAATATGCCTTTAAGCAATTCATTTTACTAAAGAGATAATTTACCAAAAGCCTGATGTATTCCTTTTTGAAACGGTGAGGGGAATGAAGGGGAATCCTCCACCCCCATCCCACCCCAGTTGTTCCTTCTTCCTTGCAGTCTCAGTAGTGGTTGGCTGCAGTTGGCTGTCATGTCTTTCACTGCATGCTCCCTCTACTAGACAGCTCACTCCGGGGACTGTGAGAAAGAAAGAAAGTTTGATGAAAAGTGAGTCTCTTACAAAGGGAGTTCTTAACCTCCTATCGCTCTGACTCGTTATCAGCTTTCCCTCAGAGAGAATGTGCAAAATCCAAGCTTTCAATTGCTTAAGCCGCTTGAGGAGAATAGTCCTGATATAACCCAGGCCCACCTTCTTTCACCCGGACGACAATCCACCCTCCCTCACTCCCACTCAACAAACGCACATTTGCTCCTTCATGCTCTGCATACATATTGCATAAAAATGTAATGTTAAACAATGTTAAATTTAGTGCATTCTATTGTAAGAGATAAAAAAAATTGTCATAGTAACTGATGCTGGTCTATGTAGAACAGCTTCATGGAGAAGTGCAGGGGCCCAGTCAGAAAAGCATTCATGGCAGCAATATTTCTCAAGACATTCACTTAATTTCATAGGACCTGCCACCATCAATTTCATGGCTGTTCTGCTGGTCTTTGAGGGACCCAAGAGCTAAGTCTAGGAAATATTAGCTGTAGAATAGGAAGTACAGTAAAGACGGACAGTCCAGAGCACAAAGGAAGTGATCGTAAGACTAATTACTAGATCTGACCATGAGGCTGCCCACTCTGCCCACTTTGTGTATATGTTAGTGTGTGATCTAGGCAGCAGATGCAGAAGCCTAGCCTGGCTTGGCCTGGCCCGGCCTGGCCTGGTCTAGCCTGGGTGCTGCCCCTCCCCAGCCTAATGCTGTACCAGGCCTCACCACCCTCCTCTGCTCCTCTCGTTCAGGATCTGAGCTCATGCCGAAAGCCCTCTCCACCAGAATTGTAGGAGGAATTTGGTGGTTTTTCACACTCATCATCATCTCCTCCTACACTGCAAACCTGGCGGCCTTCCTCACGGTGGAGAGGATGGAGTCACCCATTGACTCTGCTGACGACCTTGCCAAGCAGACGAAGATAGAATATGGGGTGGTAGAGGATGGCTCCACCATGACCTTCTTCAAGGTTAGTCACATCTGGATAGCATTAAACCAACAACAGTATTTTCTGGTTTTACTGCTCTTTATCACCCAATCATTTACAGATGCACAATCAAGATTTTGAGATTGTTGATGCAGGAATATTCAATATGTAATAAGATTGAAAAGCCTTTTTATGGAACACTAAAACTCTATGATGCTCTGCTCTCTGACTCTATTCTCTAACCTCATTTAACCACTGAATTCATTCAAAAATATTGAAACAACACTAGTTTTTATTAGACAACAAATAATATGCAGATACTAAACTCTAACCCACTTACCTTCTCATGTTAATTGTTCTAAACACCAAATTAAGGAAGAAACATCTTTTGGTTCAGGAGTTAACATAATATTTTTTGTCCTTATTTATTACAAGGATCTTAATTTCCCATGTTGCATCTCATTATTAACTCTACTGCCCAATTATTTGCCATTTCTGGACCAACTTAACCCTATTTGGATGTCTGGATTGGTCACCAGTTTACTACTGGACTGATATGATAAAAAGTCTCATATATTTACACCAAAGGGGCAATATCAACTCCACCTACCCTACATGTCTTTGGACTGCAAACTCTCAAACCTAGATCCTTCTTGCTGTACTGACCACTGAGTTACCTTGTCACATATGATCACATATTGCTGTACATTTTTGCCACTGAAATAGCCTGGAACCATGTAGTGGTGACAGGTCTGCCCCTGCCAAGGTTCTGCTTGGTAATGGATAGTGTGGATACTGTGTTACGTAATTCAGCCCTGTGTGAAAACTCCCCTGCATGAGATCTCATTGCTCCGAGTTTGATTTCTCACCTCGTTTTTATGTGTGTGTTTTTTTTTATATTTCTTGTAATCTGTCAATGGCACTCAGACAGCTTTGAGATTTAGCTTTTTCACACCTTGTTGTGATCCATCTGTGCAATAGGTACACAGGTACTGTTCACACACAGGGACAAGGCTGTTTGTTTAGTCTTTACACTGAAACATACTCATAGTAATTCATTAGAGAGATGCTGTTGTGATTGTTGCACAGTATTTTGTATCATTTTTCCAGGCAGATTAATGAAAACATTTGGTGTAAGAAGTAGCATATGTGCTTGTTAATTTTTCTACCCATGCTGCAGCCATCATTTAGATGGTTTGTCCAAATCATTTGTGCATTATGGGCTAGGTTGGTATACATCCACAGGACAATATCAGAGTTTATTGCAGTTGATTTCTCTTTGAAGGGAACCAACAATAATTAAAGGTTGAGTTCACAGAAAACAATTCTTGTTTACCTCTTCACCTCCAAAATGTAATCACTTGTTCCTGGTATCATTTCAGACATTTCCTGAAAATTCATCCAAATCTGTCAGACAGACAGACTCCGGCGAAAACATAACCTAACACAAAATCATTTTAGAATTCTATATAAAGGAGGTTATATACTGTATAACTTGGAGAGACCTGTATTGCTGTGTTTGTTTGATGTTGTTTGTCGCTCCTGTTTTAAGCACTTTTTTAGCAACAGCCTATATCCTTCAGAGAATGGTTTACATTGTAACTGCCTTTTGTCAAAATCTATGAATATCCCCGGGTTGCTCACATCCTTCATATTACACACAGTGGTACAAATACTCCAGTACACAGCGGCAGAACTTTTCCAGCTGTTGCTAGTGCAGCTCCTTCACCCAGACCTGTTCATCAACCTCGTCATGAATACATCCACTGTGGGTCTCCATGCAACTTCAACTTGGATGACACAAAGCTTATTCGATTTTCTGGTCTTCCAGCCAACGTTCTCAAAGTATATCTGGTCGGACTTCTGATCTCAGGACACTAGTTTACCCAGCTAGGTTGGCTGGCATCAAACCCGCTGACAGTCCCAGCTTCTGGCTATTCAACACCCGTTCGCTCACCAACAAAGGTCCACTCCTCTATGATCTTATCACTAATCAGTCATACAATTTATTTTGTATAACTGAGACGTAGCAGCTGCCTAATGACTTTTCTCAATTACTTTACAACGAAAAGTTTAATCTGTAACTGTACGTCCCCATGTCTCGTTTGAATCCATTGCCCTACAAGTTAGTGAGCCAAACCCCTCTATTTTAATTACTGTCTACTGCCCACCGAAGGTTAACACTGATGTCTTTAAGGAATTTTTTGCTTTTTTAACTGTCTTATGCCACAAACCAGCCCACCTCGTTCCATCTGCTTCCATAACATCAATAACATTATTTATCTGCTCTGATGAATAGACTTGACAACCTCCCCAGTAAATACAATTTATCCACTCCATATTAACTGGTTTCTCACTGTAATGATTGACTGCATACCATACTGGATGATCTTGCTCCCTTAAAGACTTGGACTGTTTCATTTACCAACTTCCCTGGTTCAACCCTGAATTACAACTCTTGAAAGCTAAAGGTCATTGCCTGGAACGCTTGCACTCAAAAACTGATCTCACTATTCACAAAACTATGTTTAATGATCATATTTGGTTTTTATCAAGATGCTCCCTCCACTGCCAAATCCACATACTTTGCAACCTCCTATAACAGGTCAGTAGAAGGGAAATCCTGGATCACATCTTCAGGAAATGTGGTATTCTCTTTCACCGCTACGCAGATGACATCCAGCTCTATCTCTCCTCCAAGCCTAGCTCAGTCCTTCCACCCTCATCCCTTTCCGAATGTCTCATTGATGTTAAATCCTGGTTTTCCAAAACTTTCTCAAACTCAATAGCAATAAAAGTGAAGTTCTGCTCTTTGGCTCCAAGTCCACTCTGGGCAAGTCTGAAAACTTCTCAATAAAAATTGACAATTCCATAGTCCCTCCCTCCCCCAAGTAAAGAGCCTGGATGTCATTCTTGACAGCACTCTATTCTTTGAAGCTCACAACAATAATATCACTTGATCATCTTGTTTCCACCTGCATAACATCAATCCGCCCGTCTCTCGCACATAACAGTACCGCCATCCTTGTCAATGCACTGGTCACTTCCGGTATAGACTTTCGCAATTACTTCCTTTCTTGTCTACCCCTCCAACAACCATAAATCACATCACTTCTGTCCTTCAACAACTGCACTGGCTACCTATCAGATGCCACATTGACTACAAGAATCTTCTTCTCACCTTCAAAGCTCTTCATAACCTCACACCTCTGATCTCCCGGTCTCTGGAAATCTCTCCCACAAACTATCAGTGGCATTACCTCTCTCTCCACCTTTAACTCACAGCTAAAACCTCACTTGTTTAGATTACTTTTCTGTTTGACCATGCCATTCTCACTTCTGCTGTGTGTTGTTTTTAGTTGGTTGTGTTCTTGTTTTTATGTAGTTGATTTTGTTCTTGTTTTTACCTAATGTTTTTTGCTGTGTCTGTGAGGTGACCTTGAGTGACGTGAAAGGTGCCCTCAATCAAATCAAATCAAATAAACTTTATTTATCCGTTAGGAACTTCGTTGCAGGGAAAGCGCCAGTACAGAAACATAAGACACATCATATACCATTCACACATTAAAATTCTGATGGTCATGAAGTCCCTAAT
>CAFUXE010000777.1:159676-170673 GCA_903364295.1 Serranus cabrilla | reverse complement strand
GGAGAGGGAAGTCTGGGTGTCCCTGCTCAGGCTGCTGCCCCCGCGACCCGGCCCCGGATAAGCGGCAGAAAATGGATGGATGGATGGATATTATATTTTTCATATGCACAATTATTAAAAAATAATATGTATATATATGTTTAATGATATAAAGGCAAATAATTGTGCAGGAAAGGAAAACAATCCCAAAGGGCTTATATAAAATCCTCCCCTCCAATATAAAATCACTAAAACATATCAACCAATAGAAAAAGAAAAAAAAATGGAAAAGAAGCAGAAAGGGGAAAGAGACAAGGAAAAAACAGGAAAAACGAGACAACAAGGACAAAGATCGGTATGAAAATAAGTGTGAAACACAGACCTGGCCTTAACGCAAAAGCAACACTAGTACTACTATTAGTAATTGAAAATAAAATAAGTACCTGGATGTGCATCTGCACAGCTTTCTCCTTCACCCTCTGGAACACATCCTGGCGCTGATCTTCGGTAAGATGAGGTAGAGAGCGGAATCTGGGGTCTAACGCAGTGCAGTCCAGCAGATGGTTGTCCCCAGGCCCAGTGTATCTGTCTGATAAATTGTTGAAGATAGCTTTTTTCATCGTGCTCACCGTGGTGGAGTCCTCCACAGGCAACATGCTCTGCTCAATCGTGTGCTTTAAGGGCACAATTAGAGACACTGTTGGGTTTTGTTCATCACTTAGCACGGTGGTGACTGTCTTCAAAGGTTTGAGAAGTTTTATGGTGTCCTCGGCATCACGGATGTCCAAGTTGTCAAGTGTGTCGATTTCGCGGGCATTACGACGGACTTCTGGGCTAAGCAAAGCAGCAGCCACAGCCGGTTGCAGATCGAGATATCTTTCCAACATGTCCAGGCTGCTATTCCAGCGTGTGGTAACGTCAACAATTAGCTTGTGCTCATTGATGTCCGGGCCGAGCAGTAGCTTTTGCTTCGCAGCCAAAACAGCAGTGGCTGTCGGGCTCCTGTGGTCGCCGGATGCGACCCAGCAAGCGCGCGACACACTCAAACCAGCCTGGGTGGCTAAATTTAAAGTGTGGGCGAAACACTTGATGTGCGGTCCCAGCTTCCCTCACTGCCACATCCATGTTTCTTGCATTGTCAGTGACAACCACGATACCTTGTTGTTGCCTTACCAGCTGCCATTCCGCCACTGCCTCCTTTAGCACTTCGGCTATGTACGTCTGAAGCACAAAGCCAGCCAATTCCCACTCGGCATTGATCACATGAGCAGTTATAGTGATATAACTCTGCGTGGCTCTAGATGTCCACCCGTCGGTTGTGATAGACACAGTATCAGCATTCCGGAGAATCTCAACCACATGAGCTCTTACCTCCTGGTAGAGTTTTGGCACGACCACCTGGCTGAAGTGCTGTCGTGACGGGATGCGGTATCTTGGCTCCAGCGTGTTAATCAACAGCCGAAAGCCCTCATTTTCAACGACGGAAAATGGCCTCAAATCTTTTCCAATAAAATAACCAATTGCCCTGGTAATTTCTTGCGCTCTTGCGTTGTTATGGGGGAGAGGAGATGCAAAGCCTCTCGTCAGGGTGGTTTGCCCACTCTGCAATTTTCGCTCACGAGGTGGCGTAATGTTACTTTGCTTCTCACTGTGGTGGCGGCTAATACGCTGCTGCATGTTGCTCGTGTTGCCGCTATATGTTAGCAGTCTCTTGCAATATTTACATGCTGTTTTGGTTTTGTCTGTCCATTTCTCACCGGTTGTATTTTTGTATATAGGGAATCCAAAATGCCGCCACACAGGTGATTTAAAACCGCTCGGTGCATCCTCTATTTCAAAGTTGTTGCCTACTGTCGCCATGTCTTCCCTCGTTCTGTGCCCCCCCTTACCTACGTAGTGACGTGAAGTCTGACGTTGAACAAATGAACCAGTGACCTTTTTTAAAAATAACGTAACATAATTCTAAAAAGAAGAAAAAGAATATATCTTACTTCTGTCGCAACCGCGATTCTTTTTTTCTGTCAACCGGTGCGAATCTTCACGCATTTGTACCGATTTTTATTCGCGTCACGATGCATCGTTACATCCCTACTCCTGATGCAGTCGTTAGTATATACTGTGAATAAAGGAGGAGAACTCAAACACCCTTGAGGAACTCCTGTACTTACTTTTGATTGGGATGTTGTCTGGTTCACCTGTTGGGTCCTGTTGGTTAAAAAAGAGTGATACCATCTGATGATATATGGATTGACGGACATCTGCTTAAGTTTACTAAGAAGAATGTGTGGCTGCACAGTATTAAAGGCGGAACTGAAGTCAACAAACAATAATCTGGCATAAGCCTTGGGATTTTCAAGATGTTGCAAGATTGAATGTGTTATAGTGAGAATTACATCATCAGTGCCCCGGTTGTGCCTATAGGCAAACTGATATGGATCGAACTGTTCATTTATATTTGACTTCAGCTTCGCCACCATCAATTTCTCTAAGCACTTGACTACAATGGAAGTCAAGGCAACAGGCTATAGTCATTGTTATCTTGGGGGACTGCTTTTTTTGGAAGAGGAATGATGGTCGCCCTTTTCCACAGAGATGGAACTATATGTGAATCCACTGATCTTTAATAGACAGGGGCCCAAGCTGGTGTTAGCTCCTCTGCACACATCTTCAAAAGGAAAGATGAGACGCCATCAGGGCCTGCGGCCTTGCTGGTGTCTAATCTTTTAAACTGTTTTACCACTTCAATGTCTATTTTTGAGTCATCATCTCCTAATGGTATGGCGCTATTAACATTATAGATATATTAGATCCAGGGTAAATGCCTACCTCTAACTCTAATTGATTTTATAGTAGCATGTTTGTCAATAACTTTTTGTGAATTCAGAATAAAGGAAGTTCCAAGCATCTTGAACAAAGGGAATTAACTGAAATCTATCCCATTTTATATCAATTATATCCTGAATTAAACTATCAATTTATGTTCTTCTCAATGTGATGTATTTAGGTGGAGAACTTGGGATTTTAATTTTCCAAACACAAAATATAACAGAATGATCACTAAAGCTGACGGACATAACACCAGATTTAGTTATCCTATCAGGGTTTGTGACTAATATCCAATCCAGCAAGGATGAAGAGCGATGGTCAACTCTCGTAGGTTCATTAATAAGCTGGGTAAAATTAACACTACCAAATAGATTCTGATCATTAAGTGAGGAACGATCAAGCCAGTGACTATTGAAGTCACCCAAAATGATTCATTCATTATATCTCTCCAACGTGGTAAAAGTGGACAAAATACATTTTGTAGAGTCAGCCGGAGCAGATGGAGGCCTATAAATGTTGCCAATAGTTAAATGTTTGTTATCATGAAGCATGATATTAATGGAGACATTCAAAATCCATTGGCTTTACATTGGGAAAGACATGCTCAGAAACAAGATTAGCAGTAACATATGAGGCCACCGCACCTCCTCTAGAACGCCTATCAGCTCTATACAGGATGAAGTTATCAATTTAAATTTCACTATCTGTGATTTATTATGAAGCCATGTTTCAGATATAGTGATCATATTTGATTTGTATAGAGTAACCCTCTAATTTTGAAACAAGGCTCCTAATATTAAGGTGAATAACTTCAACCCTGTAGCTGATTCAATTATAGCAGAGGAAAGATAAGGGGAGCAGGTCGCTACAGACTAATAAATAGACATGAAAAATAGAGTTGAAACTGAGTTGAAACAAAAACAAACCGACACATATACAGTACAGACAGACACACAATCACATACATGAATACATAAAATAGCTGAGTGGCATTATACAGACTCCGTGGGGTGATGTAACAAAACGAGGGCCCTATTTAAGAAAAATAAATGAATCAAAAGGTCATATTTATATCAACAGTGCATATACACGACACACAGACATGGCCACAAATAATGAAAGAGGGAAAGTGCAATAAGCAAATAAATAACGGGGCCTTTCATCTTAAGACAGAAATTAGCAAAAGTTCAAAAAGCTATAGTTTGTCAACAATATCTTGTTTATGACATTGAATCATTGCGACAGTTCGGACTGGAAATGACGACAACGATATCAAGTTTAAGGCAAACAAAGACCCATACATGGAATTATAGACACGTACAGGAGTGAGGATGTCAATATAATGCTCAAACTAAGAATAATATTTACAAGTATGACCAAGTAAAAGTCAACTGAAATAGGATACTTCATATAGTCAGCGTTCCATTTTCGCGACATGATCAAACAAAAAGTGGACACTTAAGAGTCAGACAAAAGTCAGCGGCTAACGTGAGCAGGAGGATTTACTCACAGTACTTTCATGGACTGGAGCTTGAAAAATCACAGAAGAAAGCTTCAGCTACCTTGGGCCATCTGAACAGCTAAGGCTTCCATGACTGGCAGTGTGCTGGGATACAGCAAAGAGTACTTGAAGTCGGTGGCATGAAGTTTATTTTTGACAGCGTCATACCGTCTGCGTTTATGGATCAGGCCAGCACTGAAGTCGGGGTAAATATGGACCCAAGCGCCCATATAAGTGAGCTCCTTTCTCTCCCTGGTCGGGCGTAAAATCCTCACTTTGTCCTGGAAATGAAGAAACTTGGCCAGAATGGTTTGAGGAGAAGATCTGGTGCTGGATGTGAAGCTTGGAGAGCGGTGCGCACGTTAGATGTCCGGCACCATGGGGAAGTTCTCCTTGCCGAGAAGTTGTGGTATCAGCTGGATCAGAAAAGCAACCATATCTCTTCCTTCATGTTGTTCAGGAATGTGAATAAAACGAAGGTTGGATGACAGAATCATCAACTTTGTCCTTCAGGTATGCATTTTCTTTTTCAAGTGATTGCACACGTTTTGTCAGGTCATCAACATTATCTTCATTCACACTCACTCTGTGTCGGAGCTCAGACACTTGCTCACCCAGTGAAGATAAGAATCCTTGGATGTTATTGAGACCCGTTTGGAGTGTCTCAATTTTAGTAACAAAATGAGACAATACATCCGCCTTAATCCCTTGAATGGCGTCCCAGATATTTTGGAGGGAAACTTCGCCCTGGTCCATGGCGGGGAGAAACCGATTTTCCCACACGGAGAGAAATTAGGCAGAGCAGAATAAATGTGAACCTGCTGCAGACGCTCAAGCTGCCGCAGCCATCATCTTTATTATAATGTAATCTCGTCATCCCGTCCCCAATGGTGAAATATTTGGAAATGTCTTATAACACACAGCAGAAGCACTGCATAACTGAGGCATGTATAAATCTATGGTTTTATTCACTTGACAATTTCTGCATGATGTTTCAGCATCAGTATAGATGTACACGTATTAGAGAAAAACATGGCTTGTATCCATGTGGTCATATTGTTTTATGAAATGAGAAAGTAGCATCAAGCCACCCCCAATCATAACTGAACAAATTAGTTAAGATCTAGTTAAAAATCTATTCCCTTTTCATCATAGCATTTTTAATGTTTTGCATCCGCCCCAGCGACAACAGTGTGGCTGTCTGGTGGGATCCAGGCAGGGGAATGTCTGCCCTCCACCATGTCAGATTGTGAAGCTAAGATTAGTTTTCTTCTTTTCCTCTCTTTAGGCTTATGTTTTACAGGCAGCTTGTGCAGCCACTGGTTCCTCCTCTGCCCCAACTGTAGTCTCAGGAGGCTCTGCATTATTCATCATCCTTCTTTTCTCTTTGTCTCTCTCCCTGATGAGTATCAATCTTCATTTAGCTTCATTAGGCTGCATTAATCAAACAGGGTAAGGGGGAAGTGTCTGC
Source organism: Serranus cabrilla (assembly GCA_903364295.1). Lineage (NCBI taxonomy): Eukaryota > Metazoa > Chordata > Actinopteri > Perciformes > Serranidae > Serranus > Serranus cabrilla. The sequence continues at coordinate 164,896 of CAFUXE010000777.1, read as the reverse complement.
GCTGTTGTCTCCATTGCTGCCTGCCAGGCTGTTCAGCTTCGCCTCATAAACAGAAAGGAGGGCATTTCTGTGAGATAGAAAATCTCCAACGCTGTGACCTGCAGCGACTTACTTACCGCTTCTCAAACCCCAACCCTCAACCCCTCACTACCTCCCAAGCACCCCCTGGAATGTGTGGAACAGATTAGGAAAGGACATTAGACCAAGCTCAGACAGAATGAAGATGCAGCAGGGACAAAAACATTTCTGTGGGGCCCTGTTTTTAAAACATTTAGCACCATTCCCCAAATAATACAGTAGATCACCCCTGTTTGTGGGAACAAGAGGTCATCTGACTGATGACAGAGAGGATTAACATATTGAAGATATATACGTAGAGTTTGTAGCTCCCGTATTTTTTATTTGTATAGTAACACCATGACCCGCCCAATGAGAATGAGGCTTTTTGTTGATGGAAGACTCTAAAATCTCTTAAAATGTGAATGGATGTCACCCAGAGCAGAAGACTGAGCAGATGATGAGCTTGTTGAATGCATCCAAAGTATGATGCAATCTGATGGTTCTGATGAAAACTGGAGATGGAGGGTGGATGTGGGAGGGTTGGTTACGCCCCCTATTTAGTCTAGGGATGAGGGAGTTACCATTGATGTTAAAAAAGGAAAATATATAAGCCAAAAAATTATGATTTGTTAACAATTGAAAAATGTACTTTGGGCTTGGGTTGGGCACTAATGGAACTCAAAACTACTTTCTGTATAAAAAACAACAACACAGGAAAACAATTTTTTACGATAAACTAAATACTTTTAACTGAATTGAAATGAATAGAACTTGATCACTCTCCCCCCTGATGGGAATAAAGCACCAAAACAGCGACACATACACTGCTGTGGCCTCATCTTCTTGGATCTTAGTGCTATTAACCATCATGTCCTTAATTAAGCAATTGAGCATCGGTGTGCTTCACCACTCACAGCATCTGGGGAGGGGGTAGGAAAGTTGATTTCACAAAGAGACAACAGAGGCAAAGACAGAGTCAGACAAGTCATCATTATGTCGCAGTGTACTGGCTTGAGCTCTAGTCAGCACACTAACTATGAACACATCTGAGTGACACAGAACACATCATGTGCATAATCAGAGAGACGGACATCAGCAACTTCAGATATGGGATACACCTTACCGCCAGCAATGTTGTTCCCCATTATAAAGTCAACATCGTCAATTGGACTGAACAGCCACAGGTAAGTAACCATTGACCAAGGTAGACTTTACATGGACACGGTGAAGGGGCTCAGGCATAAAACACATCGTAAACCTCTAACTATTTCTGCAGGCGGACTCAGAACTTCAAGCCAGCACACTAGAAAGGACAAAAGACTGAGAGCCACCAGAATCTAGTAGCAACGTGACAGGATGCTGGTCCTCAGCTCTTCTTGTGTGTGAGAGAGAAAGGCAGTAGAGATGAAAGGTTTCAAACAATTGCCAGGCTGTCTTAAAGGCAGCGAACTGACCACCGGGAGGCACTTAATTAAACCTACACGCTTTGGATGCTTTGAATCGGCTGCTTTCTGCAGTAATAGAAGCATTACTTTTCTCATTTAGAAGTGGGCACAGACACAGGAGCACTTGCACACATGTCGTTAGACCTACGGGACACAACACGGGAGAAAAAAGATTTGTGTTTGTTAAAAACACTTTTGTCTAGAATTAAATTCATCCGTGAGCATTGCGGCCTGCTGCATTCTTCTGTGGCACACAGTTTTTAAATTCCTCCAGCAACAATACTAGGCTAGATCTTCAGCCCTACATGTGGAGCACCAACAATCAAACAATATGCCTTCTTCTCTGGCAAAGTCTACACAAGTCTGCCCTGACATTTTCCTAAGTCTATGAAAGCACAGTCTGTAAGCCTCTGGGACCAGCTCATAAATGTAAAATGTTTATGAGCTTAAATAGCTTAGCTTCCACTTCGGAGCACTGAACATCTGGGTAAGGATTCAAGGAGTTAAAGAAGTTTATTTTCATTATGGGAACATTTTGGTACATGAAGGAAAACGAAAGGATGTACTCAGGTCCCGGTGGGGGAGAAAAGACTTGAAGAATAGAACACTGATAATACAAAAACCAAGGCCCTCAAACAAAAAAAACAAACAAACCTTGACACTCGGCCATGAGATGTAAGTGAGTCTCACAGCCCCTGGGAAGAAGCTGTTTTTCAGTCTGGTGGTATGACAGGATAGGCACTGCCCATGATCCTCTGGGCAGACTTCCCCATCCGCTGCGGAGCCTTCCTGTCTGCAGCAGAACAGTTGCTTTACCACACTGTGATGCAGGAGTTAAGGATGCCCTCCACCATACCTGAAGAAGGATTTTAGGGCTAAGGTGACAATTCCAGTCTGTTTCAGCTTCCTCAGGAAGTAGAGGAGCCTTCCTGATCATGCTGGCTGCGTTGTTGCTCCAGCTGAGGTCTGCGATGTGCAATCACTGGTACTTGAAACTGGAGACTGCCTTGACAGGTGTTCCACCAATGCAGAGGGGAGGGAGAGTGTTGTTACCCCTCCTGAAGTCAATAATAATCTCTTTTTTTCACATTGATGCAGAGGTTGTTTGCTGTAAAACAAACCTCCAGATTTTCTACCTCCTACCTCCTTCCACATGAGCGGGGATAGATTGAACGCTTCTCCTCGCTCACTGCGATAGCAACCGCTGGCTGTTCTGCTCACAACAATGCTTCCTTTGGACAGCCACCCAGCCGCAGCATTAGGTCAGCCCGCACCCGCTATGAGGAGCCGCACTTCCAGTTCACTAAGCCTCGCCTCCAACACAACTAACGCACTACACTTAACACATAAATTATTATTAGTAAAGAAGATTAACGAGTAGGAAAACATTTGACACACCAAGTAGGAGTAGCTATCAGAACTGAGCGTATAAACCGGAGAGATTAGCTACAGGCACTCACTACAATAATTTTAAGCAAAACTAGCGTAGGTGAAAATAAGGCAGTTAATCATCCGCTATAATGTGTAACTTAAACAGAGTCAACTGTATTCAATGATGTGCCCTTTACATTGTGGCAGATAAGAAATATTTTTGTATATTGTGGTCATGGTTTGTATGATTAATGGATTAATATATTGAATATGTTGTGCTCCCCATTTATTCTTTTGATAAGAGCCGTTTTGATAAGTTTGGGTATTTCTTTACAATAGAAGTGATAACACACCAAACAGCATATTTAAAAAGCATTTAAATAAGTCACTTTGAAAGTTCTTTGTTTGTTACTTTCAATAAAGACTTACTATTTCGGAGAGTAACTTAGTAAAGTTACTGATTAATTTTAAAAGTAACTTTCCCCAACATTTCTCCTACCTGTACATCACTGTAACTGTAAATGTACTTTATTTATACAGCCCTTTACAACAATCCTTTCGGTGAACCAAAGTGCTTTACAACAAATAATGAATAGAACAAATAAAAACCAATAAAATAGATGAATAAAAGCAATAAAATACAACAAAGTAAAATAAGGTAAAATAAGATAAAAGTGTCACCATGCTACTGGGTATTAAAAGCCATCCTAAATGAATTTTCAGCCTGGATTTAAAAAGGCTTTGCTCAGAAATTAGGCGCATTTCAGCGGGAAGCCTATTCCAGAGCCTGGGAGCAGCAACAGAGAAAGCTCGGTCACCCCAGTGCTTACATTTTGACTGTGGGAGATTAGGCCCATGACTGATGTGTCTTCTGCAAAAACCTGACTATGTTACTGCCTTTATAATTGGCTAAGCAGTTGTCGGTCAGCAGGGTGTACAGCAGGGGCCTCAGGACGCACCCCTGGAGGGAGCGGGTGTTAAGGATGACAGGGGAGAATGAGATGTTGTGAATTCTGACAGACTGTGGCCTGTTGGTTAAAAAGTCCAGGGCCCAGTGACATATGGATCGGCTCAGTCTGGGTATTGCCAGTTTTTTTTCACCAGGGTTTGTAAAATGATTGTGCTGAAGGCTGAACTGAAGTCAGGAAGAGTAGCATGACATAAGTTTCCCTGCCATCCAAGTGGGCGAGGGCCAGGTGGACTAAAGTCGAGATCAGCAGTGGAGCGGTAGGCCTACTGTCTATATGCATACTGGTGGGTGTCCACACTGGCGTGGAGATGGTCTTTTATGTGCCGATTCTTCTAATTTGATAGTTGATTTGATCAATTCAGTTCTGTTATTAGGCAAGGTGTGATGGATTTATTAAAAGCATAAAGTGGAAACTGAGGTATCTTGTCTGATTTTCAATGGAAGATTATTCCATAATTGTGGAGCCCTTAGAACAAAAGCCATTATTCCCTCTGACTCAACTCTTTTGACCAGGTACTCTGGCTTCCTCCCACAGTCCAAAAACATGCAGCTTAGGTTTAATTGGTGACTCTAAATTGCCCGTAGGAGCGAATGAGGGCGTGAATGGTTGTCTGTCTCTATGTGTCTGCCCTGTGATAGACTGGCATCCTGTCCAGGGTGTACCTTGCCTCTTGCCCAATTTCAGACCTGGGTTAAGAGCACACAGAGCCGACTAATGCGTTAGCTGATGTCAGCTGGACATCAAGGTTTTGCTTGTGATATCAGGTCAAGGAGTGTGAATTATTTGAATTATGGCAGATCACCCCAATTTTACATCACATTTACATTCTCTGCCAGAAGACCACACTGGCCTGTTTCTGTCAGGATGTTATCAGACTTTACACAGAATATTAGTGTAAACCAGCACAGATGTTGTGGTTCCAGTTACAGGTTAAGATTATTTGTCATGACGTGATCAAATCAACTTCCACAAATGATGTTACAGTTTTTTCCAATTGCTAAAACGCAATTTTGCAAACTAGTGTGGTTTTATCAAAAATACTTAACACAATTCACAAAACCAAACACCCAGACTGCGAAATACCTCATATAGCCTGCAAAATGAAACACTGCAACCAAAACTGCATATAGCATTGTCAAAATCAAACTTTTGCACCAAGTGGCACACTGGTCATGCATATTACCAGATTTTTGTCTCACCAACTACACACTGTTGGCCATAATGTAAAGCACTCTCAACTTTAGTATGCTTGCATAATATTTAAATAGTTCAACTTGTAGAAAATCCTACATGCACAGAAATATTTTCAGATACACACATGCTGTTGAAACATTTTATTTTTCCCCAAAAAAGAACAGCAGATATATTTACAT
>CAFUXE010000777.1:113817-133052 GCA_903364295.1 Serranus cabrilla | reverse complement strand
TTAGCAAAGAAACAGATTTAGTAGTTGCCTCCTCTGCTGTAGCAATGCCCCATAGCAGAATCCATCTGACACATCATAATGACTGTCATAAGAAGAGACTATCTCATTCCAAAGGGTCTTCCACAGGAGACTATGTTTGTCTATTGCCAGACAATAATGTCAATATTGATTCTGCAATATTCTAGGTGATGTTTTATTTATTACAATCAAAGCAGACATTTAAAAAAAAATCTGTCTGTCTGTCTGTAGGGTCAACATTGGTTAACTGGTGGGGTTAATTGTAGCGAAAGATCATAGTTACAGTTAATAAAAAGGTGGAAGTTAATCAAAGGTTTCTGACCAGAAGCATCAAACTCAGACACTGTCCATTCTATTTTTAAACTCACTGGATGAAGGAAAGACTGAATTGGCACTGTATTTTGTAAATACACATAAATGGTGAAATACAGAATTATCTGATGTTTAATATACGATTCCTATGATACTGGTCTACATTATTTATGGGAAATGTAAGCTGAGATATATTTACCATTAACCTGGAAAAACCATGATTCTTAAGAAGTGTGGATTCTGTATAAAGCATAAAAAAAATAAACCAATAACAGAGCTCTTCAAATTTAGAATTCAAAATGTGTATTTACAGACAACAAAACTTTCAGTTTAAACAACTGAATTTAAGTGAAAATAATGTTAGCAAATAATTATACAACAAGGAACCATCTCAAAAGTCTTTGGAAACTGTTGTTACTCGTTGTAAAAGAATGAATGGAGTACAATGCAGAATTGTGTGCTTGCAACACTTTAAGTGAATTTAGCCTTGTCTAAAAAACAAAAAAAGCTTCTTAAAACGCGTCCAAGGTGCAAGGGAAGGCTCGATATTTCGAGAAATTGCGGTTTATAGAGGGTTTTCACGACGCGTCATGTCGCTCCACAACAAAGCACAGGTAGACAACATAGATCCCGAACGACGTCACAGAAAATGATTAATTACTGCCGTTTTTTAGGCTGTACCCAGAAACATGTGAAATGTGCTGAACAAATCCGGGTGTTATCTAGGTTTTTCCCTTGTAGATCCTGGTTGAGCTTAGCTAACCACAAGCGTCTCCTTTCCTCTGATAACTTCTGGCATAACTCTCCCTGTGTTTTAATCACTTTTAGAAGTCGGTAATACTCCAAATGTGTTTCTTGGTCTAATAAACGGCAATAATTAACCATTCTCCGTGACGGCGTTGAGGATCTACCTCAGCACTTGTGCTTTGTTGTGGAGCGGAGTGCCTCCAACACGCAATCTCTCGAAATATCGAGCCTTTTCTTGTGGTCCAAGTCATTCCCTGTATTTCCTTGCATCTTGGACACGTTTTAAGGAGCTTTTCTGATTTTTTGACATGCTTAAATCCTGTGTCGCAAGCGCACAATTCTCTATTGTACTCCATTCATTCTTTTACAACGAGTATCTCCAACATGGCGACTTCCAGTAGCGATGATGCGCTGATGACATGCGGTGAAAACCCTCTGTACCGAAACGCTCTATACTGAAACAAGAGAAGGGCGAAAGCCTTCAGTGCTGTTTATCTGCCCTTCTTTTGATGAAGAAACAATTCTGAGTTCAGATATTATTGATACTATTGCAGCATCGACACTAACCACTTTAATAGCCCCCACTCTGATTATTGTAAACTCGTTCTGAGCCTTTTGACAGATCCTGAAACATTTTATTTTGGATGGCTATTTCATTTTAGGTGTGTCTGAACAATTAAATACAATCCATGCAGTTGTTTTATTTTAAGTAAACTGAGGATTCCAGCACAACCTTGCCCCATGCCATCTGCATCACGGCTTCACATCTCTTCTTTCTCCATTCAAGCTAAACGGAGCCCATTAGTTTACTCACAGGTGAGAGACCTTTATATGCCTGGCTACGAGAAAGTGGAATAATAGACCAACAGTCTTTGTTTTAAATTGACTTGCTAAACAATCCTTCATAAATCATCTTTGTCTCAATACTTTTTGATTATTTCACCTATAAAATCCATACAGATTGAGGTCAAACCCATAATATCCCCTTGGAAATGTCTTTATGATGTACAGTTTTATTCACCATTATTCATTTGAATCAGATCAGGCCTGTGTAAATAATCGCATGGACTAAACGCACCTTTTTTCTTTGGATGCCTGCTCTCACTGTTAGATTTATGAGCTTTCATTCTCCTCAAAGCAGGCCCTTCCTCTGAGCGATCCTACCTTGCTGCAGCTGAATTTTGAGCGTCACGAATGCTCTATAACCTAATGACCCTAAGCAGCTGCCATCAATCCAGCAGGTACAGTGTGATGTTTATATTTGTGTTTGCTGCAGCTGTAAAATATAGTAGAACTGTACAGTCAGTGCCATGTACAAAGAGCAGAGATTGCACTTTGATATAATAGATATTATCGACTTATTGTGAAGAGCTCAATGTAGCACTTTAACATCAGCAAATTGTCAAACCCAGATGTGATGACATTAATTATTGTATACAAATCAAATGATGGCCCTACTTTCCACCACTTCCACTAATCTCTTAAAGCTCCTCTAATCATTATATTAAAAATCATGATCAATTGACCATGTGCATATAAATATTGCGGTGTACTAATAAACCCACAGAAACTCGTTACAGGAAATTATTTGACGCCGTGTCTTTTTAGGCTCCTTAAACTATTTGCTTTGATTTTATTGTTTACAGGTGTCATTCTTATCAACCTGGTTTCCAACAGCAGCAAATATTTGTCTTCAGTGAACAAAGTAAGTCAGAGACCAGCCAGTAAACAGAGGGAAACATTTAGCAGCAAAAAGGCCATATTTTCTTTTATTCAGGAGTTGGTGGAGACCAATTCACACAGATGACCCGCAGTTAATGCTAAAATATATACACACACACACATTTTAGCAACTAGACAATTCAAAGTGCTTTACACAAAACAATATAGGCATCAAGAGAAAATGCAAAACAACATGTAAAATTACATGTAAAAGTAATTAAAGATCCAGAAGGAAATAACAAATAAGAAGTTAAAATGGAATAAAACAGGCATTCAAGAAATTACAGTGCAGTAAAAAGTAAATGATGAATGATTTGATTTAATCAAAGGCAGCAGCAAACAGAAATGTCTACAGTCTTGAATGAAGCAGACTGCAATTTTCTGGGGGTTTGTTCCGGACATGTGGTGCATACAAACTGGACGCTGCTTCCCCATGTTTAGTTTTGACTCCAGGGACAGAAACCAAACCTCTCCAAGACAACCTTGAAGCTGTGGATGATTCATACTATATCAGAAAATCTGAACTTTATGTTGGCCCTTTTTAGGGAGACCTGTGAGGACATGTTACAGTAGTTGAATCTCTCCAAGATAAATGCATGGAAGTCCTGCTAAGACATAAGTCCTTTAACCCTTGAAATATTCTTAAGGTGATAGTAGATTGAAGCTGATGCTAACTATGAATCACTCCTCCTTTGCTCAAAAACAGCTACCTCAGCATTGATTTTGTATAATATGTTGTAATTTTGCCACTGTTGAGGTTGTCATTGAATATCATAACAACAACAGTCTCAGTGATGTGGTGTTGTTGAAAACCTGACTGGAAGGCTAAAAAAAACAGCTGTTTAGTGCCAATAAATTTTTCAGCTGTTGGAAAACAGCTTTTTAGATTGTTCTTTTGTTTTAATAAGTCTTGATGACTGCAGTGGCCTGTGGGAAGACCCCTGGGAGTAGAGACATGTTCTTAATTTGTAGAAGGTCTGCGGCCATGCAATTTGACACATTTTTAGAAAAAAGCCCTATTTACAGAATATCAACGCAACAGAAAGGATTATAGAGGTTGTGTAATAACCTCCAGGTTTTTCTTGCTGATCTTATTTAATTTCTGAAATTATCTTAGGTGGACACGGAGAAAACAAATACCAGGTATCATCTACCGTGACTTAATTAACAGTATATTACTGTATTTTGGATTAAAGTACATGACAGTAGGATAACTGTGGGTTATGGTAATGTCACAGTACGTTGTAAAATCTGCTATTTTGCATTTAATTCATATAAATCCTCACAAATAAAAAAAAAAAGTATGCAGGGCCTCTAAAATTCCCAGCCCATAGGCTACCTCATATTCATGGTGACAGCCGGTCAACATCCAAAAGCCCTACAATAAACACGCAGCTTGACTTTTCCAGTATTCTACTAAGGTCTTGCCTTCCAGTGTTTATACCTTGAGCGGATCAGAAACACGTTCAGCAACAACACATATTCACCACTGTTCACCTGTCTGTGCTCAGCTGAAGAAAGGTAGCAGGGTAAGTTCGCAGAGGACTAGAGTAACACACTGTTGACAATACAACGAGCACGCACTCTGACCCTGTTTTCAAGAACCAAGAACCACAATTGACAGATCAGAGCACTCACTCTAACACGTTTCCCAGAAACGACAGCACAGAGCTCTCAATTTTAACTTATTTAACTGATAACTTATTTAACTTACTTTAAACGGAATGGAAAAAGCTGTGCTCTCCAAAGTCAAGTTCAGGGATGGCTAGTTAGGCTACATCTCGTCACTCAAAAATGAGTAGTTTGAGGAGTTTGATCAATAAATAAGTGTTATCATACAGTGACTGAACTTGAGAAGGGATGATGGCATGTCTCCACTGCTTGACAGAAAATACTGTTTAATGCTGTTAAACAGTTTTAAGTTTATCATTGTTAACTGAGCATTAACTGTTCATTTACATGTAAGTATGAATATTTTACAGTGGTTTACAATTATTATAAAATACAGTAAAATACTGTTATAATCCACAGTAAATTTACACAGTAACTCATTACGAAAACTGTTTAATGCTGTCAAATTGCAGTTATCTACTGTTATTGTTAATTGACTGAATTAACTGTTAATTTACGTACATGTGAGCTATGAATATTTAACAGTGTTTTAGGGGCGTAAATCCCATTTCATTTTTGAGGGGGACAAAAAACTAAATTTTCAGAGTAATTCCTGGGGGGGACACGGAAAAAATCTCTCTCTCTCTCTCTCTCTCTCTCTATCTCTCTTTCTATTGCTCCTTTGCTACTTGCCTTGCAAGCTTGAGCCCTCAGCATGTTCAATAATGTTCTGTATTAGTCCATATTCTACCTGTACAGGTTTTTCTTTGTTCAACCAACAATATCAACAATGGTATTAGGTGGAAGGTGGCAATAATACACATTTATGACCACATCTAACAGAATTTCTTTGCACCCTGCTCTAATTTCAACTATAGTCCATCAAAGTAGCTTTACAAGAAATTGGAGCTCAAAATAAGTTCTGAAACTAAAAACATCAAACTACTCTTCAAAAATGTAAATTTATTGTCGTGTCAACAAAGAAAAATACAATAAGATATTACAATTATGCCACAAAATATGGCAACTCAAAAATGCACAGCCCTTATACATTTAAATGATAAACTAACTGTCGACCTATAAATAAAACAAAATGTTTTACCCCTCCATTTATCATAAATCTACTGTATGCTATCATATCTATCTGTCTTACTGACTCACTGTGAAAACTAAAGTACAGTTTACAGTACAGCATTTGATCTTGTTAACGATCATAAGCTAGGCTATTAGCTTAACCAGCGTGCTGCTTAAAAAAGACGCTAATTTTGGACAAAGCAGGAGAAATGTCACTTTTCATGTTACAACCTTGTGCTTGTTGAGAAAGTGGTGTGATAAATGACTTACTGGCTTTTACACATTGCTGTGATTCCGTTATTGTGAGACTGTCACTTGTTGAAACCATAGTTGTATTGATTTGGGGGGTAATCTTTCATCAATTAAAGAACACATTGTTTTACGTTTATAACTTGCACCGCTTGTGTTGTGCTTTTGTTGAACATTACTATATTATTATCCAAAACATTTGATTTTTGTTTACAATAATTTTTGGGAGGGGGCAACTTCATGGAAGGGGGGGGGTCACGTCCCCTGCGTCCACCCTGGGATTGCTGACTATGAGTGTAGTCTCTCTTTATATATGTCATAAATCAGAACAATACATAGACATCTTTTAAATAAAAACTTATTCTCACTCTGCTTATAATGTTAGTTCCTTTAAAGAATGATTTAAACTGAAAATTTGAGCCTTGAGAGCAAATCCACTGTTTCACGAGCTATAGTTACATTAAATTAAGACTTAGCGTTGCACACAAACGGTTTAGTTCCAATCCTTGGTGGTTACTGCTCACGAAGCAACAGCTTGATCAAGTCAATAGACACTGAAATAATCATGGTAGTTTTTTATACTTGCACTAGTTTTTATACTTGAAGAGCTAACTGCAAATAGCACAAAATGGTGAAATGTAACATCAAAAAATACACGCAACTTTTCACTTGTTTGACTGGCAGGTGGCATGGTGCAATTATGACGATGCAATCATTTGCATTCAGCCAAATATATTGAGAGAGATTATGAAATGCTGATCCTCCAAACAAATACCATTTGACATGACAGAAAAATGTAATTTCCTTTGAGTGATTAAAATACACACTGGAAGACCTCACACACAATCACATCTCCTTCCCATTTGTATGTAAATATAATAAGGAAAGGTAACCACTGGACCACAGTGCTAATGTAGGCTTTGCAATACAACTGAGCACTAAACTGGGAGCATGCATGCAGTGGCTCTCCGTGTAGTGTCTAAAGGAACAAAACTGTTCCATTTCCAGTTGTTGGTGTTGTTTCATGCAGTGTTTGTAGATGCCACAGTAGCTTACGAGAATAGAGGAGAGAATCTGAAGAAGCTGCAGTTTAATTGGACATGCAGCGACGATTAATTTTAGACTGATTTAGTCTGCATTCTGAGATACAAAGGCAAGACAAACTATTTTAGTCATCCAGTTATGCCATATGTAGTCTATGACGAATCCATCATTTGAGTGAGAATGTTGTTATATTGACAGCTGTTGGTTGTGATTAATTTCCTCTATTAACAGACAGAATGCCCCAATGTTGAAAATATAAGCAGGGTGTCCACTGATAATGCCTGCCAGATGTTGCACTTTTAATTTAATTAATTCACTCATCTGTAAAGCTACAGAACACCAAGTGGCAGTGTATGTAATTTGTTTTTCACCCATATTTACTTGTGGCAAATTAAGCAAGATTAACATTTTTGGCTGACCGCTGGAGGGCAGCCCTACACATGTGTGACTGGCTGAGTGAGTGGACCTACTTCTACATTTGCAGCATGTTGTCAAACATGTTGTCACGGAGACATGAGCGGCGCTGTATACGTTCTATTGTGCAATCAATACTAACTCAGTCTTCTGTTGTGTTTTTAAGTTGTTGAAGTATATCTGCTGTTTAAATCACACAAATATCACTCTGCATGTGTTTTGAACTTATTAGCTGCATGTCAATTGATTAATCAACTGTGGTGGTACAGGAGGTGGCAGGGGACGACTAGCTACACCAGCTCGCACAAGCTATGGGTGACTGGCTAACTGCAGCAGTTAACATAACTTATTTCGACTCAATTGTACTGAGCTGTACTTCCAATTCATTATATGCCTCACCTCCAATACAGACACATATGGGGACAAAATTATAACCCCTCCTTTGAAAATTAAATTTCTTTTTTAAGTAATTTCCCAAGTGCTATTAAACAGAGCAAATGCTTTTTTAACCTAGCTCTAGTTTGGATACTTACATTCTTTTTAATGTAATAATGCTTATTAATTTGCACACAGAAATAAAAAAAACGAAATTATTTCACAAAAAACAAAAACTACCAGGGTCAAAATTATTAACCGCTGACTATTTGTCACATGTCTTTCTTCATGATTCCCTTTACCATGACGAGATTCCCAGTTCCATATGCACTGACGCATCCCCACAGCATAATACTCCCACCACTGTGTGTCACTGTGGGGACTGTGTTTCTTGGGTTATACGCTAAACATAAGCAATGTCTCTATGGCCAAAGAGCTCTATTTTCATCCCATCTGACCAAAGGACATGCTTCCAGTATGCAGAATCTTTCTCCAGGTTGTCCTTAGCATACTTCATTCTGGCTTGAAGGTTATTCAGTAGTTATTCACTAGTGTCTTGGCATTTGTTCTGGGGTCTTAAGACACATCTCTCACTAGTTTTCTTTCCAGAGTCTTTGAAATATTTCACCTTCTTCACTGTGTGGCTGTCTTTGAATTTCTTGATGATACTTCTCACTCCAGTTCTTGACACTTGGAAACACTGTGATAACTTTGTATATCCATCTCCTGCTTTGTGAGCATCAACAAATATTTTTCTCAAGTCTAAACTGATTTCTCTTGTTTTTGGCATGATGCTTTCTCAAGTGACAGCTTAAACCCTTACTGAAGTTTTTATACTGTTTGTAAATTGGGAGATGACCCTCGGTTTTAAATAGATTTTACGAGCTTTGAGCACTACAAAGCTAAAGCACATCATTGAACATCAGTGGTTTGTGCAATGACTCAATAAAAAGGTCAGTTCTTACGGGGGCTAATAAATTCGACCGTGGTAGTTCTTGTTTTTTGTGAAATAATTTAATGTCTGTGTGGAAAGTAAAATAATGTAGGCATCCAAAATAAAGCTAGGCTGTTACAAAAAGCTGTGTTAAAAATTATTTGCTCTGTTTATTAGCACTTGGGAAATACAAAAAAATTACATTTTCATAGGGGGGCTAATAATTTGGTCCTCATTTGTATAATGCGCTACACTAATGACATGCACCATTACCACTGAAGGAGGCCTAGGAGTAGCTAAACATTTAACACGCAGTGCAGCAAAATCAGATAAGCTATTGCTAGTTGGTAAACTTAATTAGCTAACAGAACTGAACAACATATAAACTGGTGAGATCAGCCATAAAGTCGCTTCAATAAGGAGGGCGATATAAGTGCTTAAGCAAACCAACGTAGGTGTAAATAAAGCAGATCATTTATTGTTATTAATAATTAATGTGTAACTTTAACAGAGTAAACTATATTTAGCGAGATTGGCAAGCAGACACTTCGAGTACACAGAAACACTGGATGTGACACAACACACTTACCATTAACACATTACCACGTCGCCGTGAGACGATTGTCTCACACCTTCAGTGAGGTTTGACACAATAGAATAGAACAGAATGGAATACCGTTTGATCTGTGAGACATGGGGGTGAAGTACGAGGGATTTATTATGTCATTAAACGTATTATTACTTGTTTCCATTAAAGGGACAAAGGCTACTAACTACTAGAATCCAAAATATTCACATCATAGACATTACCATTAACTATTCCTTGTTTAAATATAATTTAGGGCCATTTTATTGTAACAATGTTTCCACCCAATGTCATTTTATGGGTATGTTTAAGTAACTTCAAAGATAAAGCTATACTTGCAACATTTTAATGAAAATTTGTAGAAATCCAGCTGTCAAGTTAAGTGACAAAGTGGGGCTGAAACTCGAGGGCTAAAACAAGTGTCGCATATGATTTTTTTTTTCAAAGTGACATTCTTTGTGGAGATTTGTCCTCTGTGTACTCATCACTCTTATTAAATACTACTGATTATCACCAGCCCATTTACCAGCCAGATAGTTATTGTAATCCAAATGATTTCCCAAATTGCAGCAAGTCAGAAACCATTTAAACAGGATCATGATTATGTTCCTGATCCAGAAGAACTAGCTTTTTAAACATAGCCTGGATGTAGTTTTACTGGTGTGAGGATTTTTGCACTTCTGTTTGGAGTGTTTTGAGAAGAACAAGAACAGCATTAGTTGCTTAAAAACGTTCAGAACCATAAACTGTATGTTTACATTCACAAACCCCTGTAGTGGCCATGGTAATTATGAAAGGACCAAGGGAAGAATTCAGGGGACATTATTGTAGATAATAGATAGATGGGATAGATAGATGGGTCAACAAATAATCAGACTTTAACATAGGAAAATTAGTTACCATGGTGATCTAGCCATGTTACAGCAGAGCCTTGCTTCATGGTACAGCCCTCTGGTCTCCACCATCACCATGACGCGGCTGTCTGTGTGGTAGTTTGTAATCTGCAGTCTCATGTAATCCAGCTTGTTGACAAAAAAAGCAGGTTTATGTAGGGATACTTCTAACCTTGCCTAGATCCAAGCTCATCTGCCTCGCCTCTGCATCCTCTACCATCACAATCTGAGACTGCTCCCTACCAGGTGTTGTTCTCTGTCTGCTCTGCTGAGCAAGTAAAGTCGGCCAGGACTCTGGTCCATGTACTTTGCGGATAACAGATTTAAATTTTAGGACCAACTCTCCAGGGACTGAACCATTGCAACCGTTTCTTGAATGTATAATCTCAGTTTATGTGTTGCTGGTTAGCATGCTAATTTCTGTAGAAATCTCTGCAACATGACACATAGACATCTTTGACATAATGTCACTTCTTCACATTCTGCTGTTTGTTCACGTTTACAAAGTTTTAAATAAAAATCTGGCCAATCTTAAAAAATTGCATATTCAAAAAAACACTGAAGGTCCATCTATTCTGGAGGTTTTGACTGTATCACAAGGTCTTCATCAGCATGTCTGTGTCTGCTTAGCTGTCATTGAAGTGTGCATGTTCACATTTACATGAAGTCCTTATCTTTGTAAGCTAAAGCTTTTGCTTAATTGACTTTTAAAACTGCAGATTAAAGCACTGGATTCATGACAAATACTTAACCTATTTCCAGGCTTTATTCTTACATAGCTATGGAAGGATAATGCATTGGATGTACTTTTGCTGGACGTTCCATTTCCTGTTTATTTCTAGTCATTTAAAATCAACTCATCTGTCTTTTAACAGTATTATCATGCAGCAAAGACAAACCTTTCAAACCAAGCCTCAAGTCTCCCAGGAGTTAATTTTCAAAACATACTGAAATTAACAAAAACTACTTGATACAAATTAGCAAAACACTGATATAGTCTAAAAACTGAATAGGACACAACTAGGGAGACTTTGTTGTATGGTTTTGTGATTTCCTGGTCTAACTATCCATGCCCACACTGCATGACATGATACCCACATGGAGATACAGTATTTCTGGACAGCATTGTCACACAATGAAAAATAAAGACGAACATTGATGGCTGCTAGGTTTGTACCTGTTGTTTCTAAAAGTAGTGTTTGATGGTTACACATACAAAGTTGTACCAGTGCAGCCTGAACTGAGCATCTGGTCCCTGGACTCAATCAGTAGTAGTTGGCCCTGTTGGATACAGCCAGCAGTGTTTGTTGGTGAGAAGCCAATGGAGGATCATGTCTTTGTGGAACTAGTAACTCCAGGTGGTTTGTATCTTCACCCCTCCTCCTTCTCCTACTGTCTACACCCTCCTCTGTCCAAGAGTTGGTGTTAGCTGCGAGGAACAAAAAGGAAATACAACAAAAAAGGTGGCTAACACTTTTTTTTAACCAGATGTCTCTGTAGCGTAAAATGCAACCACAAGACATGGTATATTTTGAGAAAGGTGCATCTGTAGCTTTGCCACAATAAAAAATAAAAATCCAATGCTACCGTCATTGACAAACAGCCGAATGTCACAGTGACATTTGACAATTATTTCAAGTTAGTCAGTGGTAGTATTTGCAATGTCTGAACTTTGCATTCAGTCACAGAAGCTGCCACAAACCTGATTTTTTTTTCTCCCTAACCTTATTTTTTTGTTGTTGTTTTTTTTTTTTACAAAGAAATTTCCTAAATATGTTGGCATTAGATTTTTTACCATCACTAAGACTAGACTTGCTAAGTGGGGATGATCTATAGCACGATCACCATCGTAGTTTAGCATGTTACATATGCTAAGAAGAAATGGCTGCTGAGTTTTGCATGCATTTGGTCTTAAAACAAGAGGTAGAACACATGGGAAACAATTACCAAATTATATGGATACACTGTTTGGACCAAATTACTGGATCAACCTAAATCTCTCGATTCATGCTGCAAGAATGGGTAAAAAGTAAATGTAATATACAGAACTCCAATTTAGTAAAAGATATGGTTATAAAACAAACTTCACCAAGTAAACAACACTTTATAACAAAAATTGTATTTGAGTATACTTGTAGTATTTGAGTATCTTCCAATGTGCCCTACATTGTGTGCATTAAAAGCTCTGCATCATCAGAAACAACCACAAATTCATCACTGATAAATTCTGACCAAATCAGTCTCACTAAGTTGAGTAATTCCATGCCTTTACACTCTACAACACAGCCTATGGACCTGCACCTCCCTCTACCTCTACTTCTTCCTCTGTCCTATCCATCCAGCATTTCCTCCATTCCCAGCCTGCTACACTGCATATTTCACCCTTTTCCCCTATTGCAGCTTTGAACTGCAGTGGTGGGTGGTGATGGGTGGATGGTACAAAACAAGGCTACCCAAAGGGAGAACAGGCTTGTTCACTTGCCCATATTATTTGGATAGGGGGAGCAATCTAAAACCCATTCTGTTCTCCTTTTTTCTATTTCCCTCTGCAGAGGTCCTTCTGCAGTGCCATGGTGGACGAGCTGCGGGTCTCCCTCAAGTGCCAACGCCGGCTCAAACACAAGCCCCAGCCACCTGTCATGGTGAAAACAGAGGAAGTCATCAACATGCACACCTTCAACGACCGCAGACTCCCAGGGAAAGAGACCATGGCCTAAAATGGGAATCTCAGTCATTTTTTTACCCTCTCTCCTGCAGTGAGGAGGTGTGCAGAGACACTGGGGAAAAGGGGTGGGGTAAATGGTAGGGATGGAGGTGGCAGCAGGGTTTAGTGGTCAACTGGGTTTTGAAGGTAGTGCACAGGTGCTTGGGAGTATACTGACGAAATGTCATTCTTGTTTCTTTATAAATAGCTAGGGATACGAGATTCAACAATATTTCCTGTGGAAATAACTTGAACCTGGGTGAAATTTCAGCAAGTTACCTCAGTACTCTTACCACCTTGGTGAGGCACCAAACTATAGGTGCCAGGCTTCTCAAAACCCAGTAGTGAAAGAGAGAAGATCCAGAAAAACATTATGGTGTGACAGAGGTGGGACAGAGATTGTCCCTTAAATAAAAAAAAAGAGAATCAGACCTATCATATTTTGTTGCTGCTCAGTCAGTCTTTCCCATGTCAAAAGAGGCTGGTTAAGCAGTTATTTAAAAAAAGCTCTGAATAGAATGGCTACACAGGTTCTAGACTCTCGACTCTCAAATAAAACCCAAACCCCTGAAGACGAAAGCTAGTTCTGCTGCTCCCAAAATGTTCAGAGAGGCAATGATTATGATATTGATTGACATCAAACGGATGTACTATATATCATCCATTAGGCAATAAGTGATATAATTTATTTGTGTTTCAAAGTACTAACACCTTTAGTCTTTAATGTGTGGGGTGGGGGTGGGGATGGGCAAGGGGAGTTATATGGTAAAGTACAAGCAGACAATGGAGTAGGGACAATATAGTGAGCCGGTGATGGATCAGCCAGTAGTTGAGCCTATGGAGGTGCACATACATAAAGTCACTAAGGAGGAACCTTGGAATGGTGTTGGCACGACTCAACAAGTCTAAATTCATAGCAATCATACCACAATACACAAACTCTATTTATTCAAGGTATTTATTGTTTTATTTATAAAACTCCTTATTTATTATCTCTACAGAGTGGATCACAACTGCCGTTAATACACATCACTTCAACTCAGTATAGGTAAACACCATTTGCTCAGTGTCAAGTCTCCAGTTTCATTTTGTAGTCCTGTGGCTTTTTCTTCTTTCTTTGGCAGTGAAGCTCCACATTTACTTGTGCAAATGCAATTTCTATAAAAAAGTGTTTTGTACGAAGAGAATAAAAATTTTGTAATGATTTTTATCAACACAAAACGCACCAAGGGGAGTGTCAGAGGGGTGGTACTCCCAGCTGGTAGTTCAGGAGGTTTTCCTAGACCTAGACAGAGTCAACCCCCACCAACACATACACACACACATGCACACACGCGCACACACCCACACCCACACACACACACACATTTACACAAGAAGGCAAAGTGCACCCATCCTCCATGGAGCAGATACACAACTATTAGTACTTTTAGTACTACTTTAAGTACAGAGAATTCTGGTAAGCATCAGTGACATAATGTTTTGGAGAAGAAGAAAATATAAACTATTTTTATCATGTAAAGGAATCATATTTAAAGCAAGATATTTTTACTTCACATGAAAGGAGTGATGATAATACTGGTTAGAGAAAATATATAGTGTACACACGGAAAGGGAAGAAGTCGGCTGATGATGCTTATCATTCTTCACCCCTGGTTACTGATAGAATGCTAGAATCCAGTGGTGAGCAATCGTGTGTAAATGTTTTCAAAATGGAAGAACATGTATTAAAAAAGATCAAATAAAGACCACTTAACTAATTTTGAACTTGTGAAAACAAAATGGAGTGCACACAGTTTACCCTTTGAAGTTGATGCACAAGTTTAAAGAAAATAAAAAAAAGTATTCACAACTTTCACCGTATCTGCCTCTTTATTGAATGCTGGTGCATGGATGAAACGTGGTACAAAAAGTACCCCCCAGAGTGAACATTATGGCCCCATTTGACTCGTCCTATCTCAACATTCAATAAACCAATCGCGTTCAGTCTTATTATATATAACTTTACTTGATTTTGCAACAGTTGGGGGTTAGGGTTAGGGTTAGGACAACACTATATCTGACTATACTTCTCAATAGTTTGGGTATTTAGTGGTATATCTCGTTTTTATATGCAGGCAAAGTCTGCTTGGGCGGAGTCAAATGTTCACGGCGGAGTCAAATGATGGATTAAGCCAATAGCATGTTGCGTTGAGCTCCGCCCCTAACTGCTGACTGCAGCCAATAGCATGCCGACGTTGCGCAGCGTTGAGCTCCGCCCCGAACTGTGGTCTGCAGTCAGGGGCTTCTCCCTTATTTGGCACAATTATTTTTTTTATTAATTCATAAAGTATATACACATAAAAAATACATAGCCAACCAAAACCTTCTATGTTGGCCATGTTGTAGGATAACATGTGCTGCTATGTGAAAGACTTGCTTCCAACATTCAAAAGACAGTATTGCCAGCATGCCCATACCAGTCTGTGCTTGATTGACATCTCCATGTTAACTTTCCTGCACCTCACACAGTGGGAAAAATTACACCTTTTCCATTCACAATTCTATTATTTATTATGATGATATGATCAGTAAATATCTGGCCAGCAATTATTTTAAAAACCTTGTTGTTCTCTATGATCATTTGCAGGCTAATTATTGGGCCATAACAGGCAACAAATGTACCAGAAGTGTCATATCTGTTAGCTGATATTGCCCCATTTGTACCTCACATAGGTATTGGTTCTAAGGCTCGTGCTCCATTAGGGGTCCAAGTCCAAGGAGACTGGGATCGTTGTTGCTTTGCAGTGCTGGGAATTCTATTGAAATTGCTCAAATTTGTATTATTTTTATTACTTCAGCCCACGGAGTGGGAGTGAAGAATTGTTTTGGGCAGCGGTGTCTGTCTGTCTGTCTGTGTGTCCGCTGCGTATACATCCTCTGGCCAACAGAGGGCGCTGCACTCTAACTGAGTGCCTATTTTCTCTGGCTCATCCTCCATGAGCCTCCATGCAAGAAAGAGAAACCAAAGTAGGCAATTGAATCAAAGATCATATAAAAGAGTACAAATAACATACAACCATGAATTTGGAAGATAAAAGATCACGGATCGGAAGAAAGGGAACACAAAGGAAAAGAAAGGTATGTTAATGGTTTTGGCCAGTGTTTGGAATAACGTTTAAAATAACGGCGTTGGGTAACGTAGAGTGTGAATAGTTGTCTGTCTCTATGTGTCAGCCCTGCGATAGACTGGTGTCCTGTCTAGGGTGTACCCCGCTTCTCGCCCGAAGCAGCTGGGATCGGCTCCAGCCCCCCATGACCCGGGTTAACACGGATAAGCGGTTACAGAAGATGAATGAATGAATGAATCTGGCACTATAGAGTCCACTGTCCACTCTTCTGTAAAAATGTACATGAAGGAATGTATGGATAGCAACATTTAATGAACTCATCAGTGACCCTTTGTGATGTCTGAGATCATGATCTGTCCTGATCATCACCAACATCAACAGAAAACTGTAACACATGTCTTTCTTTCACTAAGGTGTGTCTGCTATTCAATATGGGCCTTCTGTCAGCACAAACTATCACTCATTTAGATTACATTGAGATTAAAAAAGCCCTATAATCCTGTCAGTCTGAGAAAGTGAGTATAATTGTGAGAGTGAGGTAACAAGGGCAATGATTAAGGAAAAAATCGTAGAGTAAAAACGCGGATTTGGACATTGAGAAAGATAAATAACCAGCTAAGCTAACAGGTGAATTAGCTGAACTACCTGTGGGGGATAAACGCTCAATTAATTAATTAATTTATCATTAATCAATTGAATTAAGAGTTATGGCTTTTACAACGAATAGCTAGTAAAAGGGGCACCACCGTCAAACAAAGTAATTAACCTTAAACTCTGACGGACAGTTTAACTACCTTGAAGTTAAGAAATGAATATCTATGATATTAATTGATTATTAAATCAAATCTCATATGCTAAAGATCGTTGAGCTCTATAACAGAAAGCCGAACAAACTCTTTCAGGAAATATCACTGCTCAGACAACGACATACAAAACAAACATTTATTTACAAAATAAAATAAAAATAATGGTACAGTTTAATATGTCATGAAAACTTTCAAAGTAAACTAATAATGGCAGGAATGAAAAGATGGAAGATCGTCTAACTGCTTGATAAATAAACTATGTCACTTAAAACTGCCGTTATCTGATCGCCTTATATTAAGGGAATAACTCAATGAAAGTTTAATTTAAAAACCAATCACCAACTCTAACCATAGCCACACCCAACTCCTACTGTTCAGATGGTGAAGATGGTCCGCGCCAGCACTGCTCGGTCCGGGCACGTAGTTCTGGAAGCACGTGGTGTTCCAGTGGTGGTCAGCTTTCGGTCCGGTTCTGTAGCTGGCACTGGGCCAATGGGACACCCTGGTTGGCCGGTGACGTATGTCGACTCTGGGCACCTCCAGGCACGGGCACGTTGTTCTGGAAGCGCGTGCAAGGCTTTCACTGAAGGCTGCGGTATCGATTCGGGAGGTCGCTTGCTTGAAGAGATTCTTCCGGGAGGGGCTGCCTCTCTGATGCTGATACAAGCCCGAGAAAGTCTTTGAAAAGTTAGTGGGTGACAGTCAGGCCTGTTTTGAATTTCTAAATTAAACTCTAATGAGTTAAAAACTATCCTTAAACTTGCTTCAAAAATTTAAAGAGATAAATGCACAAAAAATGTTGATTAAAATGACTTACAGTTACTTAACAAAATAACAATTTAGACTCATTCAAAATGGGGTAAAATAAAGAAAGTGAATAACTAACTAATAAAAAGAAAAATTATTTACAAAGAAAAGAAAAAGGGTAGGGCAAGGAGTGCCCTGGAGAAAAGTCCAGAAGAAGCAAGAGCTAAGAGAGAAGAGAGAGAAGAACAGGAATTCAACTCCTTTTGAGGGTCACAAACCTCGCCTTCTGATTGGATGACTCTGATGGTCATCAATCTTAGGAGACAGTGAAGCAGGATGTGTAGTCAGACTCATAAGATTCTACAAATGATTTGCTATACTATCATGTGAGATTATAACACTTATTTACACATACAATGGTCCTCCTACAATGTTTGATTAGTGAATCACTAATCACTGATAGTTATATAACCATGTGAGCATATCAGCATATTAGAAAATGAATTGCTTTGGTTACACAATTATATATATCATATGCATAAAATGTCACAGAGTAATAATAAACAGGTCACACCTACAGCGGAACTGTACACAAAAATGATATGTTTGATACAACTTAGTGACATTTTAAAGTTGTTCCACACAGAAGAGGGGAGGAGAGAAAGGTCAAAGTTCAAAAGTTTGAACGTAGATCCTCCCAGCTCAGTTCACGAACAGGGCGCTTCACTCCTCAGGGAACTGGATGGTACGACTGGGGTAATTTATGGTCACATGTTGTATTTATGACACCAGACGTGGGGCCCATATCGTGGGTACAATCTTCCCTACTTTGAAGGAGTTCTCAAAGTTGGTAATTGTCTCGACCACATGTTTAACCCATGTGAAGAATGTAAAAACAGGACCACAACTAAAACAGGACAAAAGCGAGGATGCTTTGAGTGTCTGAGTTCCTACATACCTGAAGAGCTAACAGAGTCAATAGGTGATAGAGTGAAAGCTAAGCTAGCAACGCAACCAAGCCAAGAGGGAGAAGAAACACAACAACCGACTAAAAAAATGGCAGACTTGGAAACAATTCTACGAGAGATACGAGAATTCCGCCGGGAGAACTTCTAAACCTGAAAGAAATTAAAGACGATATTAAGAAGACAAACAACAGGATAGATGAGGCCGAAAAGCAGATTGTGGACACAGAGGAGCGCACTCAGAATCTAGAGGAAGCCACTTTGGAGCTAATGGAGCTGCAGAAACGGGTCGAGACCAGAATGACGGACTTAGAGGGCCGCTCGAGGAGGGAGAATGTCCAGATCCACGGCGTGAAGGAAGGAGCGGAGGGAAACGCTCAGTCAATGGCTACTTTTGTTGAAAACGTCCTTAGGGAGAAGCTGGACTTGCCCCCATCATTGGAATTGCAGATCGAAAGAGCACACCGGGCTCTAGTCTCACAAACTCCCAAGGATGGCCCGCCTAGATCCATTGTGATAAAGTTACAAAGTTTTCGGAGTAAAGAAGAGCTTATCAAGATCGCATGGCAGAAGAAGGGCTTCGTGTACGACGGGAGGAAGGTGTTTCTAGACCATGAATATGTCTTATTATATCTGTAGCAGCAGTGCGTTAAAGTATGAATCGTGGTCAAGCAGCGATGAACGGGCCCGAGCAGAGTGGAGCGGTCGGGGGAGCCGGCCATACCAGGCCTCGCGATCCTCCCCAAGCAACCTATGACAAAGAGGTCACGAGTAACGAAAGAGGGCGTGGCCAGGGTAAGGGGGCGGGGTTATAAATCAGTCATTAAACAGAGACTCTCTGCTGAGTACGCTGACACCTCTTTTGAGACTCTACGACTGACGGTTCACTAGTTATAGAAAAGGGGCGTGGCTAATGAAGAGGGG
>CAFUXE010000777.1:96743-108379 GCA_903364295.1 Serranus cabrilla | reverse complement strand
AAAAAGCGGAGTCCAACAACCTATGAGATTGAGATGCCAGAGAGGAGAAATCCAAAGCAGACTTTTCACATCAATCTGTTGAAGGAGTGGAAAACCAGGGAAATGGCACCACAACAACAGATGTTTGTTCGGACAGTGGAGGAGGGGGATGACGTGGTTGGTGAGTTCGTTCCTGCGAGTTTCAACTCTGAATCCCTTGACCTCTCTCATCTCTCCCTAATTCAACAGAAAGAATTGCAAGCCATTATCCCACCAGATTTGTTCCAGGAGAAACCAGGGGCGACAAACGTGGTGGAACATGACATCCAGCTAAAGAGCAGCACCCCCATCAGGCAGCGGATGTATCGTATCCCGCAGAAGTTGATGCCAGTATTGGAAGAGGAAGTGGCGGTCATGCTGGATCTGGGTGTCATCGAGCCTTCCACCAGTGAATGGAGTAATCCGATTGTCTTGGTAATCAAGAAGGATGGGAGCATCAGGTTTTGTATTGACTTCAGAAAGGTAAATGCACAATCGGTGTTTGATGTTTATCCTCTGCCAAGATTGGATGATCTCATTGAGCGGGTGGGCCAAGCAAGATTCATTACCACGCTTGACCTTTGCAAAGGTTACTGGCAGGTGCCATTGTCGGATGCTGCCAAGCCTTTAACTGCTTTCAGAACCCCTCAAGGACTCTGGCAGTTCACCAAGATGCCATTTGGTCTCCAGGGGGCTCCTGCAACCTTTCAGAGGTTGATGAACCAAGTGTTAGCAGGTATGGACACCTTTGCAGCTGCTTACCTGGATGACATTGTGATATACAGTACCTCTTGGCAGGAACATCTGGGCCACCTAGAAAAAGTGCTGGGAAAAATCAAGGAAGCAGGCCTGACCATCAACCCAAGAAAGTGTGCGCTTGCAAAGCAGGAGACGCAGTACCTCGGCTACATCCTCGGAGGGGGTGTCATCAAGCCAGTGCAGAACATGGTGGAGGCAATCCGGGCGAGGGAGAGACCAACCACTCGGAAACAGGTCAAGTCCTTTCTGGGCCTTGTGGGCTGGTACCGGCGTTTCATTCCAGGCTTCTCTGCCCTAACTGACCTCACCAGCACTACAAAGTCCAAGGTGATGTGGGGGGAGGATCAGGAAAAGGCCTTCCAGGACCTCAAAGGGGCCCTGTGTCAGGAGCCGGTGCTGCAGAGTCCAAACTTTGACCTACCATTTACAGTCCAGACGGATGCATCTCAACGAGGAATAGGTGGAGTCCTGTTACAAGGAGAGGGAGAAGAGAGGAAACCGGTGGCGTACATCAGCAGGAAGCTGTTTCCCAGGGAGACCAGATACTCTGCAGTGGAGTTGGAGTGTTTGGCCATCAAGTGGGCGATCGACACATTCAAGTATTACTTGCTTGGGAGAGAGTTCATGCTGGAGACTGATCATAAAGCGTTGCAGTGGCTGGAACAGATGAAGGACACCAACAGCCGGGTCACTCGCTGGTTCCGGTCCCTTCAACCGTACCGGTTCTCCATCCACTACCGGCCAGGGAAGCAGAACATGGTGGCTGACTTTTTGTCTCGCAACGGGGTTGGCGAGCCTGCCGGAGGGGAGGAGAAGTGTGAGGGAGCTGGGAAGCATCTCCCTCACTAGGTAACGCTTACGTAGTGACGGTAAAAGGTACTGGTATAGGAAATGTATTTATTATTATTGTGTGTGGAGGAAGGGGCTCTTAACTTCTCTCTCTTTGAGTTTTGATTCAGGAGGCGGGTTCATGAGTGCACGCTTGAAGGCGCAACCACTCCAGCAGACATCAATTGCTGATTAAGCTGAGGGATCAGAGGAGAGAAGGGGAGGGAGGAGTTTTCCTTAAGTTTGATCTTTTGTTGAATATTTCTTTAGTTTAGGGGGTTTTCTTTTATCTATATCAGACCTCAGTCATTTGGATGGTGTAAATTAAATGTAAATATTGTATTTAGATTTTAAAGGTTAAGGGTAAGCAGGTGAGAATGATGTGACTGAGAGGTGGGCGGAGTCTCCTGGTGATAAGGGCCAGGTGAGCAGTCAGTGGGAGAGAGAAGGAGGTCGTCAGCCGGAGGCTCTGCTGGTCTGCTGCTGTTCTGCTGCTGCCACTGCCGCTGCCTTTTGGGAATCTGCCATCATCTACTGCACCTTGGCCATTCTGTTTGTCATGCTGGTTTTGGGTGAAGACCTGTATTTCCTATATATATTTTGTCACAAGTAAAACCCTAGAGCTCTGGGACAGAAACACTGTACTTGTCTCCTGTCGTTTTGTTGCTCCAATCTACTTGCCCTTTAATTCTGCTCGGTCCATCCAGTCTTTTAAAGGTTTAGTACCAGCAAAACCTTACACAGAGATATAACAATATACATTTTTATGGCGTCACGCCATATTTCACCACTAAGTCACGCCCACATATTGCAACGACCATAAAAGCTTTTAATAACTTTAGATCCCAAAGGCCTCATGATGGTACTGACCAAGTTTGAAGCAGATCCGATGTAATCTCTAGGAGGAGTTCGTCAAAGTACGAGGCGTGCTGATGGCGAAAAATGGCCAAAAACGCGATGTTCGAGTCAAGATGGTCGACTTCCTGTTGGGTTTTGGGTATGGCTCCAAGAGGCTTTTTGGTGCGTCTCCCCATGATACATATGTGTACCAAATTTCGTTCATTTACCTGAATGCGGGCGATTTTTAAACTGTCTAGGGGGGCGCTACTGAGCCATTTTGCTACGCCCATTCCTGCATATAGTAGAATATGTAAATTTACACCATGATATACGTATATTCCAAATTTGGTGAATTTTGGAATATGATAAGGCCCCCAAATTAGCGATTCATTACGGAGAATAATAATTCCTTCAATTTCAATAGGTCCTCGCACCCTCGGTGCTCGGGCCCTAATAAACACTGTAATTCCAATAGGGTCCTCACCGACCCTTGCGGACAATGCCTGGACCCTAATTACAATTCCAATAGGGTCCTCGCCGACCCTTGCGGTCGATGCTCGGACCCTAATAAACACATCAATTCCAATAGGGTCTTTGCCGACCCTTGCGGTCGATGCTCGGACCCTAAAAATAAGGGAAAAACAGAGGAAATTCAAAAGTGCTTTGAAGATTGTTATAAAAATCTATATGCTCAACTGAAAGCTTGTAGTAAAACCAAGATTGACACATTTTAAGAGAACCTAAATTTACCAAGAGTATCAGCACAACAGAATGAAGCTCTGACTGCCGAAATTACAGATGAGGAAATAAACAAAGCAATCTCAAATCTTAAGGCCAACAAGTCCCCGGGAGCTGACGAGTTCACCGCAGAATGGCACAGATCACTTAGGGTATCATTAATCCCACTTCTGAAAAACACATTTAACTGGGTGTTGAAGGAGGGAGAAATTCCGCATTCATGGAGAGAAGCCATCATCTCTGTAATTCCGAAGGAGGGAAAAGATAAGCAGGAATGCTCCAGCTATAGACCTATTAGTGTCCTCAATCAAGACTATAGAATGTTTACAGCAATTTTACCCAGACATTTAGAAATAATTCTGCCGGAAATAATTCGCTTAGACCAGATGCGATTCATAAAACAAAGACAGATGCAAGACATTATGAGGCGCACCCTACACGTAATGCAACAAGTAATCAAAAATCAGATAGAGTCAGTAGTGGTGGGAATAGATGCAGAAAAAGCATTTCATTCTGTTGGGTGGGATTTCCTATATAGAGTGCTGAAGAGGTTTCATTTCCACAAGACATTTATTAAGGCCATACAGGCACTGTATAATAAACCGACAGCTAGGATCCGGATCAATGGGAGTCTTTCTAAGTTCATCACATTAGAGCGAGGCTGTCGTCAAGGTTGCTCGGCGAGTCCTCTACTTTTTGCCATTTTTCTGGAACCCCTAAGCAGTTGGATAAAGCAAAATGAAAAAATAGCAGGCATAGACATGGGTGGAGGGATACAAAAAATAGCGTTATTTGCAGATGACGTATTAATATATTTGTCGAGCTCCAATACATCCCTCCCTGCACTTATGACAAACCTTACAGACTATGGCCATCTATCAGGCTATGAAATAAATATACAAAAAACTCAGGTTATTACTTTCAACTACAGACCAAGCCAAGTGATTAGGGAAAAGTACAAGATCAACTGGAAATTAAAATCAATAAAATATTTGGGAGTTGATCTACCTCAAGATTTAGGCCAATTAAAATCCATCAACTATGATCCATTGCTCAGTAGAATTAAATCTGATATTAGCAGATGGAATCTGATACCTTATATGAGTATTACACAAAGAGTGGAGGTGATAAAAATGAATGTACTGCCTAGGCTTTTGTACCTGTTCCAGAGTTTACCGGTGGAGGTAACAGAAAATGAATTCAGGGAATGGGATAAAATTATTTCTAGATATATTTGGCAAGGACAGAGACCAAGGATCAGGTATAGATTGCTGCAGTTACCTAAAAACAAAGGAGGTCTAGCACTCCCCTGCCTAAAGAGATGGAGCGAAGCCTGCGAGCTAGTTCAGGCGACAACTCGAGCTGCGCTGCCATACAGACATGCCTCACTCTCCATACATCCCTACCAAACACACCCCTCATCCAATCTGGCGGTCTATTTAAACTGAGCATTATCCCATCCCTCTCCCTCTGCCTGCTTATGCTGCTACTGCGCATCTCTTCGCTGCTTGCTTCTTCAGTTCTGTAAGTCCTAGGGCGCGTTACTCTCTCATGCGATTACTACCTCACCTCGTGGCTCTTTTGGTCGTTATGTCCTTTGCTGTCTCTGATTCAGAGAATGAGTCTCAGACCTCCGGGGAGGAATGTGGTTTCATTCCCGAAACCCAAGCTCAGGCTGCCACGTCTCACTCTGCTTTTGAAGTGGAAGCGCATCTGCCGCGCCGCGGCTCACGCACTGGCCGCAAGTGTCTCGCCAGTTGGCCCGTACACCGCATCTTGGAAACACTCTATGCACGAAACATCTCAGTTCCATCTGGTCTCAACCATGAAGAACTGTTCAGTTACCCCGAGTTGCAAGAATCACCCGCCAGTGCCCATGAATTAAACGGGAGCGATTGCAACACCAGCAGCGCTCCTCCCAAAGGTAAAGCGACAGCAAAGAAACGCGCTGCTTCGCAACCGGTGTTCGTCAAACCTGCGGCCAACATCCTTCCAAAAAGAACCAAGCGATCTGTATCCAGCACTGCCGAAGAATCCATCCTGTCCTCCCTCAGTGAAGTGGCATCAGCTCTTAACCAAATGAACGCCAGAATTCAATTCCTGGAAGAAAATGCCAATTCCTCTGATTCCAGCCTAAACAACCCGGGTCTGTCCATGTCATTCGGCATGACTGGTGCTGCGCCGCTTCCCGCAAGCGTTACACCCCAAAGGACCCTGGGAACTGCAGTTCCAGCTCCAACCACGGGTTCCAGGTTCCTGCCACCGGCTGAAGCAATTCCTGATTCTCTTAGGAATCAAATTCTATCAGGTATTTCCTTCTTTCTTCAATATGAAAATATACATGCAATGAATTTTATAATCAATGGTATATGTCAATGGAAAACCATTAATAATAGGGAATTAAATACTTTGGATGCATAGGCCTGCCGTTTATTATACGCTAAAAAAAAAAAAAAAAAAAAAAAAAAAAAAAAAAAAAAAAAAAAACCTTCTGCTCTTATCTCGACAGGCCAGGACATTAATTTGGTGAAGATTTTGTTGTGTGGCTCTGAATCTGCTGAGCAAAGATTCGTGGACTGGGGGATTTTTCTGTTGTGCTTAAAGATAGTGATCCCAGGCTGTCTAAAACCCTTACAATGGCAGAATTTAATGTGGCTTTTGGCGTGTTCAGAGAAACAATATGTGAAGTGTACCCCCAGCGCAGAGAAGAGCTGGACATTTATTTGGCTATCATTTCGGATCTCGCCCTCTCCTATGGCGGGTCCTTGTTCTATGAGTACCACAAGTCATTCTCTGCAAAAGCAGCCATGTACATTCAGAAATTTAACCAGAAACTAGATTGGTCTGTAGTCGATCTGGCCTTAATCAGCCGTAACTTTACTGGTCATAGAACCCTAGCCTGCTCTATTTGCGGTTCATTTTCCGACACCACCTCACTCTGTCCAAGATCTGCCCATCAAGAACTGTCCACTTCTAAATCCCAGCCACAGCCAAAAAAATCCAGCTTTGAATCCTGTAAGCCATCTTCCAAAGAGTCAGGTACCTTTCTCATCTGGTCATAAGACTCCTATATGCATTCATTTTAATAATAATGTATGTACTTTTCCTAACTGTAAATTTATGCATGTGTGTAGTTGGTGCGGAGAAAGCCACCCAAGATTTGTGTGTCCCAGGAGGCTACATCCTGTAAGATCAGGGAAATAAATATGAACCATCCCTCAACTCCAGTGAATGTTCCAGCTCTTTCCAAGGCTCTTTCTAACCACCCAAACAGATGCTTTGTCAACTACCTCATCACTGGACTAATTCAAGGTTTCCTAGCAGGGCTATGCTGGCTGCCAAAAGTGACACATGTTTCTAAGAACTTGCAGTCTGCTCAGAAGGAACCAAACGCAGTAGATGAACTCCTGTCAAAAGAATTCAATAAGGGATACATGATAGGTCCCTTTTCAAAATCCCCATTTTCCATATTGTAGGAACTAAAGACCACGTGTGACCTTTTACCTCTCACGTGGATGAGAACTCGCCTCTGGAGTAAGAACTTGTTCGAACTGGTTTTTCCCAACAGGGACCTCATTCATTAGGACCATCTCCTCATGATCATTGACACTCAATTGGCTGACATAGCCTAAAGATGACCCACACCAAATGGGTTGTAATGACACCTCCTTTGTCTTACAAGGTCCATCATCTGACCCACAGACCTAGAGGCGCTATAAAGTTAACCCACCATGGAGATAGAGAAGTTGTAAATTAGAATTTAGATGTTTGATCTCTGAACAACCCCCACTCTAGATGAGATCCTTCTCCACCAGATGGACATTCCTTCCGGGCTAAATTCTTACATCCTCTTTTGTTTGTGGCACTGCAATGAACTCCAACTGACACCAGAAGACCTGACTAAAGCAAATTGACAAACAGATCCATCTGATTGAATAACTAATTCCATTTCTTGTTCAACAGATATTACCTGACAATTCTGGGTGTATGTGATTTCTCTGTCTCATACACACAACTGACCTGTAACTGTTTAACTATAATTCAGAAATCAGGACATGAGAAAGGACTCATGTCTGAACCAGACAAAGATTTATATGGGTGATGGTTTGTAACATTCCTTTTGAGGGTGAAAAGAATGGTTGTTTATTATCTACTTTAACAGCAAATGATGATAACACTGGTGAGGGGAATTATTAGATTCACTCTTAATCTCTCTCCCCCTCTCTCTCACTCGCCCATTCTCTCTTTCTCTCTCTCTCTCTCTTTCTCACTCTCCATGTGCCTACACATGGCGAATTCTCGGGTACTTCCTGTAATCCAATGCTACGTCATCAATGACGTTTACCGGCCTTAAAAAGGGCCGGGAGACGTTATTCGCGCTCTCTTGTTTTTATTCTCTCTTAGTTATTTGTCTTCGTTGTGTCTTAGTTATCTTGTTCTTTCTTATCTCTCATAGTCCTCAGCATATTCGTTTGCTCGTTTCGTCTTACTTATAAGTTTGAACTGTTCATGTTCATTATACTGCAGTATATTTTATGCATTTTATTTTCTTTCATTTCCCCATTCTGGGATGAGTTTAGTTTGACCTATAAGTCAATGTACGAGTTTAAGACTTATAGGTATACTTACGTTATTTCTCCAGTTATTCTTATTTTTGCAACTAGCTTAAGGGCAAATACTTTCCAGAAGGCGATTAAATATTAGATTGCGGAATTCTAGTGGCCATAGAAGTCCGTGTCTTCTAGTTAATTATAGTCTGAAGAAGAAGCTCTGAGCTCAGAGACGAGTTGCTCCCAGCCGCACCTTCACGCACGCCATCGGAACACACGCTGTGCGCAACAGAGCTCACCCGCAGCGACCCTGAGCGGCCTTATCGGTGTTGAAGACTGGAGTCTTGAACTGAAGAGGCCCGCGACCTGATACGGCCCCGTCCGCCGCAAGACTCTACACATCTGGGAACCCAACTGAGGTGACCCTCTGCGGGACCGGACGAAATCAACTGTCTGCAAGCCGTGCCAGCATCCTTTCTGTCAACGGAGGAAACATCTCCCGGTCTGTACCTGCGAGGAAGAAGCTCAACATCAAGTAGGAAACTTTTCGTGGTTTTGGTTGTTGGTTTGGCAGTGCTTCTCTCTGAGTCCAGACTTTCTTTATTATTTAAAGTACATTAGTGACACGGCAATTAAGGAAGTTTAGGTATCCCAAGTAATTGGCCATTCCCTTTACATCCAAGGTGAAGCAATCTAATCTAATTGTGTGTGTTTCCTTAAGTATTTGAATTGTCCTATTATTTACTCTGCTTACTTAAATAAACATATGTATTTCGGAAGTCGTTGTATTATGGATTGATTTTCTGAAAAGAGTGGTGGCTTTCTGTTATTAGAACTTAACGAATTTCAGTATATGAGGTTTTGGCTTTAATGAATCAAACCATTAATTCACACCAAATATCCTAATTAATCTTTTATCAAAGGTAGTTAAATTGTCCACCAGGGTTTAACGTGAAATCCTATTATCTGGTGGTGGTGCTCCGGTAACGAGATATCTTCTCGAAAATCTGTAAACTCTTAATGCAATTGATAATGATAAATTAATTAATTAATTGGGCGTTTACTCCCCTACAACATTCAGAGTAAGCCCAATAGGTGTAGCTACCGGAAAGTATTCAGGCAAAAAACGTCTAATCATTGATCTATCAGCTCCTCGTCATTCTACCATCCCAAGCATTAATAGTTTAATTCCTCAAGAGCCTTTTGCTTTGTTCTATGCTTCTGTTGATAATGCTGTCCAAATGATTAAGTCTGCAGGTGTTGGCGCATGGCTAGGGAAAGCAGACATTACAGCTGCCTTCAAAGTCATGCCTCTCCACCCCTCTCAATGGCACCTTTTCGGCGTGAAATGGCGTTCCAAATTGTACTTTTCTGTTAAACTGCCTTTTGGTTGCCGCAGTAGCCCCCGCATCTTTGACACTTTATCTGAAGCTTTATGCTGGATCCTCTACAACTCCTGTAAACTCCCGTTCGTACTGCATCTTTTAGATGATTTTCTAGTCGTCGATTTTCCTTCATCCCCTCCAGAGCGCAGCATATCCACAGTCAAAAACCTATTCCATGAGTTAGGTGTCCCTCTTTCGGAAGAGAAAACAATAGGTCCTTCCACACGTTTGGAATTCCTAGGCATTACCCTAGATAGTGTGCTAATGCAGGCCTCTCTGCCACAAGACAAACTGACTCGCATCAGAGCAGCTATCAAATCCTGGCTCAATGTAACTAGCCTATCTAAGAGAGAACTTCTATCTCTATTAGGTCACCTTAACTTTGCAATGCGCATCATTCCTCACAGTCGGTCCTTTGTTTCTCGTTTGCCAGCTTTGGCTAATTCCGCTCAAAATCTTAAAGACTCTGTAATCCTAAATGAAGGTTGTCGTTCAGATTTGCAATTCTGGTCCCTGCTTTGTGACTCATGGAACGACATTTCATTCTTTTATAATGACTATGTCGAGTCCTCAGATTCTCTCCAGCTCTTCACTGATGCAGCTCCTTCAGTTGGTTTTGGGGGATTCTTCTATAATGAATGGTTTGCTGATACCTGGCCAAATGAAATTCAGTCCCTTCGAGACAACTCTAAATCCACTGCTCTTTATGAGCTGTATCCCATTGTCGTTGCTTGCCTGTTGTGGGATAGCAGATGGTCAAGGAAGCAAATCATGGTGTTCTGCGACAATGCTGCTACAGTGGAAATAATTAACAAAGGTCGCTCCAAACTACCCATCATTAACAGCCTTATGCGACGTTTAACTTGGACAAGCATTCTTAATAATTTCATCATGCGAGCTACTTTCATCCCTGGTCATGAGAATCGTGCAGCTGATGCTCTCTCTCGTTTTAAATTGCAGGAGTTCACTGTATGATGCTAATTATACCAAAATAATTCAGTGTATAAAAGGCGACCTGGCCCGCTGGTCTGTGCTCCCTCTATCTCTACTGGGGTGCATTGAAAGCATCCGCATGAATGTTCTGCCCCGACTTCTTTATCTGTTCCAAATGCTTCCTGTAGATATTCCTAAGTCTGCCTTCGATAACTTGGATAAAATGCTGTCAAAATTCATATGGCAAAATAAGCGTCCTAGAATAAGACTTAAAACCTTGCAACTATCCAAGTCCAGTGGAGGCCTCAAACTACCAAAATTTAAATTTTACTTCTGGGCAGCACAGATGAAACCCCTTATAGGATGGATTCAGGATAACACGAGCACACGATGGGTTAATATTGAAAAACAGCTATGCCAGGATCCCTTACAAATCATGCCCTTTCTAGACGCCCCCCCTGGAAGGATGTCGGACTGGACCAAGGTCACTTTTAAAATATGGAGTAAAATAAAGTGTGCTTTTAAGTTACCAAAGCTAATTTCACCTCTGATAAGTATTGGCCACATGAAGACTTTTATACCGAACAATCTTGATAACAGCTTTAAAAAATGGTCAGAAAAGGGATTGATTTATCTGCATCAGTTGTTCGACGGTGGTGTACTTAAAACATTTGAGCAGCTGAAAGCTGATTTTGATCTCTCTAATGTACATTTTTTTAGATACTTGCAACTTAGAACAAACAACTCACAAGGAATGGGACAAATTCTCAAATTCAACACCCCTAGAAAAGTACCTGATAGAGTTACAAACTGGAGACAAAGAAAAGAAAATAATATCCAAATTATACAATATACTTTTATCTATGAATCAAAATGACTCATTACAAATAAAGGGGAGATGGGAGGCAGAAGCCAACATGGACATATCTCAGGAAGATTGGAATGATGTATGTACCGAGGCACATCTGGTTACAAATTCTAATACATGGAGAGAATTTAAATGGAAAATAATTACTAGATATTTCAGAACACCAGCAATAGTGTCCAAGATGGGCTCACAGTGTCCCAGCTCGTGCTGGAGGAACTGTGGAGCCCATATAGCTAATCACACCCACATATTTTGGCTTTGCCCAAAGTTAACTATGTTTTGGAGGGAGGTTTTTAATGCCCTGAAGGAGGTTTTTAAAATGAACATTCCACAAAACATGGCAGTGGCAATACTGGGAGTAATACCTGAAGGTCTGGACAGGAGGGCAGATAAATACCTTTTGAATA
The DNA here is from genome assembly GCA_903364295.1 of Serranus cabrilla. Lineage (NCBI taxonomy): Eukaryota > Metazoa > Chordata > Actinopteri > Perciformes > Serranidae > Serranus > Serranus cabrilla. Next base: position 97,053 of record CAFUXE010000777.1, on the reverse strand, counting down.
TACTACTCACAGCTGCTTTAAAGTCTATAACCATCAGATGGTTGAAATCAGAACCTCCCTCATACAATATATGGATTAAAAAAGTGTGGGATATTTATCAAATGGAGCAGATTACATTTTCACTAAGACTACAGAAAGCTACCTTTACTAAAAGATGGGAACCGATGCTACCTCTGTTGCTGCAATGACACTAGTTATCTAGTGACACAAAATCCCCCTGTTCTATATCAAAATGCTGCTGTCCTGCTTTTGTCTGGGATTTGTTCCTATAACCTTACACTCTGGAGTGGACACTATCTATTTTCTATGA
>CAFUXE010000777.1:54948-96698 GCA_903364295.1 Serranus cabrilla | reverse complement strand
TTTTTTTTTTTTTCTTTAACCGTCCATTCTATATTGCCCATGGAGTTTGGTAAAAACCTACATACATATACAGCTGAGATAAAGGAAAAGAAATGTATTGAACTGTATTGAAATGTTGAAATATTTCCATTGTACTGTGCTGATAACAAATAAAAATTAAGTTAAAAAAAAAAAAATTGCAGGAGTTCAAATCTATGTTCCCCCCGGGCCAAGCCCTCCAGCACGCCATGCCCTCCATTCAATCAGATGACTCTCGATTAAGCAAGTCCAACTCTCTGAAGGATCTGCTGTGTTCTTCTGCCAATTACATGAGGCTAGGTTTAGCTAAAAGCACCATTAAAGCTTATGATTCAGCCTGGTATTTCTTCTCTTCTTTCTGCTCCAGCCTTCACCTTAGTCCTTTACCTATAATGATCTCTGTAGTTTGTGCATTCATTGTATTTTCATTTGAATCGCGCCATCTTCAAGTGCAAAGCATTAAAGCCATGCTAGCAGGGATTCAGTTTCATATTAGATGCCAAGACCCAGCTTCCCAGAGCCTTCTTGGGAATCCTTCTGTTCGGCTGCTTCTCAACGGCCTAAAAAAGGCACATCCTTCAGGCAATGATAAAAGATTGCCGTTAACTATTTCACTGGTGCATAGGTTGGTGTCAAGGTTAAGGGAAGGTCGTTTCTCACCTTATATTGATACATTACTGGAAGCAGTTCTTCTAATGGCTTTCTATGGGTTTCTCAGGTGCGGTGAATACACCACTAGATCTAACTCTTTCAATCCTAAGCAAGATCTCACCTTTTCTGATTTAACTGTAGAAGAACACATGTTTACAATATTCCTGAAACATACAAAGACTGACCGATCTAACCAAGGTACCCAAATTATCATTGCCAAAACTAACTTTCTGCCCCTTTTCTTCTATGATGAAATACCTGAGCCATCACTCGCCGAAGCATCCGTCAGCACCCCTGTTCATTACTGATGGGCAAAAACCTCTGACAAGAACTTGGTTCTCCTCGAAGCTGCACGATCTTTGCCTGAGCTGTGGCCTACCTCCAGAACGATACACTCCTCACTCTTTGTGAATCGGCGCCGCTACGACTGCAGCACTTCATCTGCCCACTTCTACATTGAAATCCATGGGCCGTTGGTCATCCTCTGTATACCAACAATATGTCAGGCTCGACAAGAATGAGATCTTGTCCGCACAAAAGCTCCTGAGTTCCTGCACCCTTAACACTTTGAAAGAATAAATAATTGCAGTTACTCCCCTGTGTATTTCATTTATGCATATCAGGTGGTTTGCTGGATCTAATACTATCATATCGCACGCGTCCCTATGCGCAGTAGTCGCTATTCATTGATAGCATCAGTTGGCTGAAGCAGACATTCATGCACCTATCCTGAGGAGCTGGTATAGATTGATCAGACCCTGTGCCTGTCTGCCGCCAGCGTGAAGAGGACACTCTCCACCATCAACACCCGGAAAGCAGCAGGCCCAGACAACATCCGGTAGCTCCAATCACCTCGTCAAGTTTGCGGACGACACAACTCTGGTGGGTCTCATCACCAAGGGCGACGAGACTCACAACAGGAAAGAGGTGGACCTTCTGACCACGTGGTGCAGGGACAACAACCTCTTGCTGAATGCCAGCAAGACGAAAGAGATTGTTGTCAATTTCCAGAGAGGCCACACCCAACACCCGCCACTGACCATCGATGGTGCTGCAGTGGAGAGAGTGAGCAGAACCAAATTCCTGGGGGTGCACATCAGTGAGGACCTGTCATGGACTACCAACACCGCATCACTGGTGAAGAAGGCCCAACAGCGCCTCTACTTCCTGCGGAAACTAAAGCAGGCAAGTGCTCCACCACCCATCCTGACCACTTTTTACAGAGGCACCGTTGAAATTATCCTTTCCAGCTGCATCACTGTGTGGGGCGGGAGCTGCACTCAATACAACAGGAGAGACCTGTAGCGCATAGTGAAAACAGCAGTGAAAATCATTGGTGCACCACTCCCATCTCTTCAGGACTTATACACCACCCGCCTCACCCGCAAAGCACTCACAATTGTGAGTGACGCAAGCCACCCCGCACACAACCTGTTCAGCCTCCTGCCCATACAGGAGCCTCCGCTCCCGCACCACCAGACTCACCAACAGCTTTAACCACCAGGCTGTTAGGCTGCTGAACTCTCTCCCGCCTCAATCCTCAGCCCGATCCGTCAGGCTGTCAGGACTTTGAAATCCCCCTCCCTTGAACAACCTGAACTCTAAACCCAATGACCCACAGAAAAAATTGCACACATCTGCTGCTATATCACATGTATTTGCACTACTGATGAAACACTCATTGTTTACAGCCATATCCTATTTTAAAATAACAGGAAATATATGCACTTATTATTATTAGGGCCCGAGCACCGATGGTGCGAGGACTTATTGAAATTGAAGGAATTATTATTATTCCTAACGCAAAATCGCTCATTTAGGGGCCTTATCATATTCAAAAACTCATCAAACTTTAAATTTACATATTCTATTGTTCGTAGGAATGGGCATTGCAAAATGGCTCAGTAGCGCCCCCTAGAACGTGAAAATGGAGCGGCACGCTATGGGGAGCATTCACGTAAACAAACGAAATTTGGTACACATATGTATCATGGGGAGACACACCAAATGGCTCTTGGAGCCATACCCAAAACCCAACAGGAAGTCGGCCATCTTGACTCAAAAATCGCGGTTTGGGCCATTTTTCGCCATCATACTTTGACAAACTCCTAGAGATTACATCGGATCGGCTTCAAACTTGGTCAGTACCATCACAAGGCCTTTGGGATCTAAAGTTATTAAAAGCTTTTATGGTCGTTGCAATATGTGGGCGTGGCTTAGCGGCGAAATATGGCGTGACGCTATAAAAATTTATATTGTTATATCTCTGCCATACTTTGTGGAACATTGTCCAAACTTCTCATGCTTCATAAGACTCCACTCCTGAACAGGGCAACAATATTTCATGGAGCCCCGCCCCTTATGCTTAAACCACTCCCCCTTTCATAAAATGACCATGATGTGTACTTTAACGCACTGCTCCTACAGATTTAATCCGATCGACTTCAGACTTAGTCAGTACCATCATAAGGCCTTTGGGATCAACAGCTATTAAAAGCTTTACAGACCATCACACTATGTGGGCGTGACATGGCGGCGAAATATGGCGTGATTTGTACTACAAACGAGACCTTATAACTTGACCATACATTGTCCAATCTGCCTCAAACTTGTCATGCTTGATGAGGGTCCAGACCTGAACACATGCACCCAACAATATTTCATGAAGACCCGCCCCTTATGCCTTAACCACGCCCCCTTCTGTAACTCATGAACCGTTTGTCGTAGAGACTTGTATGAAGTGTCATGGAACTCAGCAGAGAGTCCCTGTTTAATTACTGATTGATTACCCTGCCCCTTTTCATTAGCCACGCCCCTTTTCTATAACTAGTGAACCGTAAGTCGTACAATCTTGTATGAGGTGTCATCGTACTCAGCAGAGAGTCCCTGTTAAGTGACTCGGCAGAGAGAAGCTGTTTAATGACTGATTGACTACCCCACCCCTCTTCATTAGCCACACCTCTTCTCTATAACTAGTGAACCGTCAGTCGTAGAGTCTCGAATGAGGTGTCATCCCCGCCCCGCCCTGTTACCCTGGTCACGCCCCCTTTCGTTACTGTCTTCGCATGGGTCAGTGTGAAACAAAATTTCGATTCCTTTGTGAAGAAATTGACAAATAAAGCTGACTTGACTTGAACTGTGCCACAAACTGGGGAGCCCGGTCGGAGACGATATCCCCTGGGGAAACCATGGAGACGGAACATGTGATGCAGTTATGCTTCGGCAGTCTCCTTGGCGGAGGGAAGCTTGGGTAAGGCGATGAAATGTACCATTGTAGAGAATCTATTCACCACTGTGAGAACAGTGTTGTTACCTTCAGAAGTGTTTAGGCCCGTGACGAAATCTACGGAGATGTCCGACCAGGGATGCAGGGGAACTGGCAGAGGACGCAGATGACCAGCAGATGGCTTGTGGGAAGATTTACAGGAGGCACAGACAGGACAAGCAGCAACATAGTCTGCGATGTTCTTCTCCATAGCAGACCACCAGAACCGCTGCCGGGCCAGGAACAAGGTCCGACGAACCCCAGGGTGACATGCCACTTTAGAAGCATCGGCCCAGTGAATAACCTGGGGATTAAGGGAAACAGGAACAAATAGCTGGTTCGGTGGAACGCAGGCCGGAGGTTGACAATCTTGGAGAGCCCTGGTCACCTGTTCCTCAATCCTCCATCTGAAGGCCCCCACAACTGGGGGCCTTCAAGGGCATCTGGCTTGCCATTCTTGGCACCCGGTCGATAGAGTAGGGTGAAATGAAAACACGTAAAAAACAGAGCCCACCTTGCTTGCCAGGAATTGAGTCTCTTGGCTGTCCTGAGGTACTCCAGGTTTTTGTGATCGGTCCAGACCAAGAAGGGTTGCTCCGCCTCTTCCAACCAATGGCACCACTCCTCCAAAGCCATCTTGATAGCCAGCAGTTCCCAATTTCCTATATCATAGTTGTGCTCTGCACTGAATAGCTTTCTGGAGAGGAAGGAACAGGGGTGGAGCTTGTTGTCGGAGAGGGAGTGCTGAGACAACACAGCCCTCACCCCGACATCGGAGGCGTCCACCTCCACCACGAAATGGAGAGCAGGGTCAGGACTGGAGAGGATGGGTGCGGAGGTGAAAGCCTTCTTGAGGCGCAGAAAGGACTGCTAAGCTCTATCGGCCCACCTGAAAGGTGTCTTGGGAGAAGTGAGGTTATGCAGGGGAGCAGCAATAGCACTGAAACTGCAAATACATTTTCTGTAGAAGTTAGTGAACCCCAGAAAACGCTGCACCTCTTTGCGAGAGGAAGGCCTGGGCCAATCCCTCACTGCACTGACCTTCTCAGGATCCATCTGGGCGCTGCCCTCGGATATGATGAACCCCGGGAAGAAGACCGTGGTCTGGTGAAACTCGCATTTCTCAGATTTAACATAGAGTTGGTCCTGGAGAAGTCGCTGGAGAACCTGGCGGACATGCTGAACATGGGAGGACTCATCAGGAGAGAGAAAAAGTCCAGGCAGGGCGAAGGGGGAAATCCAACCCCACAGGCGGGAGTACATCTGGAACCCATGGCCAGGATCTTGCCCGATCCCCAGTTGATGTGGGGGTTGTGCTGGATCAGCTACAGGAGCCCTAGTAGAATGGGGTGCATGGATGACTTGTAAATATGAAAGCTTATGCCTTTGGTGTGGCGAATGGGAAAGCTGAGGGTGACCGACTGGGTACGGTGGGTGACATGGCAGATGAGTCTGCCATCTAGGGCCAGAGCCTCCAGGGGGTGAAAGTGAGAGGGACTAGACCAGCCCTGTCGTGTTATTAAAATTACTGCGCGAGTCCAACTGTAGCTTTTAACGTAACTCCTTTATTGACACATGTCCACATCATTGCTAGTCTCCTTCTGACTTCCTGTGTCGTCATTCTTATGCGACTCTCTAGTTCTTTCCCACATCAACTCACCACATCTCCCCTTTCTAGAATCAATGGGTAGACTGCCATTGATTCAACAGACCTTAGATGATTTTTCTGCCTCTGTGGCTGGAAGGTCTGGTCCTATCTAATGCCAGTCACACACACAACAGACACACTGCAGTTGTTCTCTTAGCACTGAACAATCTGTGCAAAATAAAATACAATACTTCCATCCTAAACCCTGTACTGTTCTTTTCTCACTCTAAACTCTAAATTTAAACATTTACAAAAAAAATAGTGCAAAAATCAGGAAATTAGTGCAATCACATTTGCAACGTTTTTTTTTCTTTAACTATTATTTTTAATCATTCAATATTCTAGATTGTTTATAAGTTCAACCGGGTTGGTTTCACAACTGCTCTCCCAGACCTGGTTCTAGGAGTAGGAGTAGATGGTGGTTCAGGAACATTTTGCTGTAATGATGTTGCTACAGGTTGTTCTACTGAAGGTTGTTCTACTGAAGGTTGTTCTGGACCACCTTCTGGGAACTGCTCAGCTGCCACACTGTTGCTCTGCTCTGACGAGGAATTCCAGGGGATGAGATGACGACGGTTTCACCTTTATGGTCCCGTGGGGTCCCTCCACCAGATAAGAGCGCGGTGTGGTGTGGTTTCCGATGACAGCTCCTTCTGATCCTTGATCTGTGACCCACACGTCCTGTCCTGGAGTGAGTCTATTGAGGTGCTTTGCGCGGTGTTGCAGGTTGTAGCGTTGTGCATCTTTCGTTTTCCTCATCCCTTTCTTCAGCCTAACAGCATCTCCATCAGGAAGAGCAGGACTTAACAAAGCAGTTTTGGAGAGGGGTAGCCATGTAAGCCAACAAGGCAAGGTAGGGGTCATCTGAATTTTTCGAAAGCCCCTTCACTGTCTGCACTGTGCGTTCAGCTTCGGCATTGCCCTGGGGATATTTTGGGCTGCTGGTTACATGCTGGAACCCGTACAACTTTGCAAATGCTGCAAAAGCTGCTCCAGAGAACTGTGGCCCATTATCTGTCACCAGGGTTTCACAGATCCCATGATGTGCAAAGATTGATTTAAGGTGGTGGATCACATCATCAGATCTTGCAGGAGTTAGCAGAGCAATTTCCACAAATCTTGACATGTTCGACCAGTTTGAGTCAGTTTCTCTCTCCTCCCTCAGTGACATTGTCAAATCTCTGAAACCTACAAACTGCCCACTGGATATTGTCCCTGCAAAAGTGCTGAAATGGTTTTTAATACTGTGGGGCCTTGTTTTCTGGGTTTTATTAACTCCTGTCTTAGTTTAGGAACAGTCCCAGCTGCTTTAAAACAAGCTGTGGTCAGGCCCCTTCTTAAAAAACCTGACCCTTGACCCCACAGTGTTGTCAAATTTTAGACCTGTTTCACATCTGCTCTTTCTTTCTAAGGTTTTAGAAAAAGTTGTTTTTACACAGCTGCAGTCCTTTCTGGAACACAACTCTGTCATTGAGAAGTTTCAATCTGGGTTTAGATCTCGTCATAGCACGGAGTCTGCACTGTTAAAGGTCCACAATGACATTGCGATGTCAGTGGATGCCAAGCGCCCTGTTGTCCTTGTGCTGCTCGATCTCACAGCAGCCTTTGACACGGTCGACCATCCAGTCCTCCTGTCACGTTTAAGCAATTATGTTTGCATCCACGGCACTGCTCTGAAGTGGTTAACATCTTATCTGTCAAGTAGAACGTTTTCTGTCATGGTTGGTCACCTGTCCTCTTCCAGTGCTCCTCTCTCCTGTGGAGTTCCACAGGGTTCTATTCTTGGCCCTATTCTTTTTTCACTGTACATGTTACCACTTGGATCAATTATAGCCAGGCACAACCTCTCTTTTCATTGTTACGCAGATGACTTACAAATCTATCTGCCAGTGAAGCCTGAAGGTAACAGCGTACAATGCACCTTGCTTGAGGCTATCACTGATATTAAGCAGTGGTTGGCCCAAAATGTTCTACATCTTAACAAAGACAAAACTGAATGTATTGTGTTTGGGGATACAGGGATGGCTAGCTTGGGCGCCTTGTCTTCAAACCTCAATCCAACAGTGAGAAATCTGGGAGTGACCTTTGACAGTCATCTGAGGTTTGATAAACAAATCAACAACGTCATCAGAACTAGTTTTTTTCCGTTTCGTCTCCTGGCCAAAGTTAAAATGTTTTTAACCCGTCACCACCTTGAGAAAGCCATCAATGCTCTAATCAGCTCACGATTAGATTATTGCAATGCACTGTATGTAGGGGTCTCCCAGTCTCTTGTAGGCCGCCTTCAACTGGTGCAAAACGCTGCTGCTCGTCTTTTAACTGACACTAAAAGGCGAGAGCACATCACCCCTGTTCTAAAGTCCCTCCATTGGCTTCCCATCCTTTATGGAATTGATTTTAAACTCTTAATGTTTGTTTTTAAAGCTCTCAATGGCCTCGCCCCATCCTATTTATCAGAACTTTTAAATGTCCGTGATCCTGGTAGAGCTCTAAGAACAACTAATCAACTGCTGCTGGAGGTGCCCAGGTCAAAATTTAAGCACTGGGGTGACCGAGCTTTCTCAGTTGCTGCTTCCAAGCTCTGGAATAGGCTTCCTGCTGAAATGTGTCTAATTTCTGAGCAAAGCCTTTTTAAATCCAGGCTGAAAACCTATTTATTTAGGATGGCTTTTAATACCCAGTAGCATGGTGACACTTTTATCTTATTTTACCTTATTTTACTTTGTTGTATTTTATTGCTTTTATTCACTTATTTTATTGGTTTTTATTTGTTCTATTCATTATTTATTGTAAAGCACTTTGGTTCACTGAAAGGATTGTTGTAAAGGGCTGTATAAATAAAGTACATTTACATTTACATTACTAGCAGGTAGGTCTTGCTCCCTAACATAAATAAATCTGCTCCCAACTTCTGCCATGGCCGGCCAGGGTACGGTGTTGGCATCAGTGGCTCCCTGTGGTTCTGTCTCTTCTGACAGCATGCTCTGCAGTTGAGAACCAACTTATTCAGCTGCTGACTCAGCCCCGGCCACCATACAGACTGTTGTGCCCGCTCTCTACACTTAACCACCCCCTGGTGTCCTTCGTGCAGCTTAGCGAGAACATCATTTCTCATGGTTGAGGGTATGACAAGTCTATCTCCTTTTAGCAATAGACCATCCTGGACAGTAAGGAACGCCCTGTCAGTCCAGTATAGCTTGAGTGTAGGTTCATTTGCGCCATGAGCCGGCCAGCCTTCTACACACAGCCGCATCACTCGAGCACACACACTGTCCGTCTGCAGCTGCTCTCTCAGCTCCTCTAGATAGGTCTTGCTTGCAGGTAGGTTCTCCATCACCATATCCACATAGATATTTGTGTCCTCGAACAGCTCTTTGTCAGCTGGTGTTTCGTTTCTCGTGACAGGCGCTCGTGACAATGTATCAGCTGTCCACAGGCACTTCCCTGGCACATGAGATATGGAGTAGGAATAGCGCATAAGACGCATTCGAAAGCGTTGGATTCAAGGTGTTAGAGCGTCCAGTGCTTGAGACCCCAAGAGACACAGGAGAGGCTTGTGATCTGTCTCCAACTGGAAATGTTTTCCAATGAGGAAGTTGCTGAGCCTCTCGCCAGCCCAGGTCAGGCCCAAAGCCTCCTTTTCCACTTGCGCGTATCTCTGATCGGTGGGTGTGAGAGACTGTGACATGAAGGCTACTGGTCTCCACTCCTCACCCCAGTTTTGTAGCAGAACTCCTCCAAGTCCATAAGACGACGCGTCTGCCGTGACTTTGCAGTCTCTGTTAGGGTCATATACGGCTAGCACCGGTGGCGACGTCAGGGCATCCTTTAAGTCTTCTTTCCGCATCTGAAGACATTCTTTTTGACCTTCTATGTTTTGTAATTTTCTTACAGAAATCTTATTATTATTTTTTTCTCATTACTTGTTGTTTTTCCTTCAGTTTTTCTTCCAAAATTGATATGTGTTTTTTTTAAACTGAGGGATCCCCCTATTGGGAGTCCAAACTCAGCTGTCCAGACATTTAAATGTTTTAAACTTTTATCCCCATATTTCCTTCTCATAATATCTACAATCGGTCCCACCGGAGGTCCAACAGATTTTTTATTCCCCATTCCAAATGGAGTCGTGCACGAATCCTACAATACAGACGTCTCTGTAAGGACCACTTCGTCCAAGGCTACAAGTGATCAAAAGCCACCCTGCTTCATTTAAAAAGCAAATCACTTCGTTTAAGGATCCAAGTGAAATAGAAGAACCGGTTGTTTCGTTTATGCAACAAACTACAAAAAAAAGCACTCCGATTGTGGATAATATGGCAAAGGAAAATGTTATGCCAAATTTAAGCCCAAATTTTAAAGGAAAGAAAACTTAAATGACAATATTTCAGTGCTCACCAGAGGAATGTAGCCAAATTGTGTTCGTGGAGATCCCAGCGGCGACTATCCAGGACGTTTGCGGTCAGTCCTCCCATCTCTGTAGAGAATTTTGAGGTTGGAGGCTGGAAAGTTTTTCTTTCAGGATTGGCCAGTCATTGTCCGCGTCCCGTCCTAGACGATTGCTGAAATAAAGACTTCTGCCGGCCGAAATGGTTTTATTTTCTTTGCAAAGAAAAGGTCAATCAGCACACAAGCAAGTCGAGAGTGGAGAAAGACCCTGAACTGGGGGTAACCTGTACATTTATACCTACGGGACACCCCCTGGGGTGTGGCACATCCCTTTGTCTGCTTGAGACATTGGTGTTGACCCCCCAGGGTGTGTCTTAACACCTAGGGTGTCCTGCCAGTATTAAGATGCAAAGTCAAGTCTGGGCGTGACCATTTAAAACAGAAAAGAACCTGATTTATATTGTAATAAAGGCAGGATAAAGTCATGTCTGAGCATGATACTTAAAGAACAAAAAGAAACTGTGGTTGGGTGTCTCAAGTGGCTGAGACATGGAGATTTGAAATAACCATTACACTAATAAAATGGGTACTGCAAAAACACTGGGGAATTGTATCTTCTATTGAAGAAAAAGTGACACGGAACCACTTCCATATAGGGCCACTCTACCAGCGGGACTTTCACCTCAGGTGGACACCATAATCTGGTCATGCTCCATTAGTCCTTCTTGGGTCTCAATCTGTGTAATCAGGTCATGGTTTGTAAGGTCCGCATTCTTCTCCCTCAGTGGAATTTGGGATTATGTCTGTAAAGCTCCTGTGGTGGGGATCAGAGGTGGTAAATGCCTTTAACTATGACTCTCCCCTGGGCCAATAATCTACAGTAGCACACAAACTGAGGAACACAGCTTAACCCCTTTTATTTTTTCAACACAAGATTTCCACCTTAATACCACAGGGAAGAATCATATTGTCATTTGATTCAGCATGATATTCGTATGGTGTGAAATTTTATTTATTTATTATCCCAGATGCTTTTTCATCCCTTATAACTGTGTGAGGATTTAGCTGTGTTTCATCTTCTTTTCCTGACAGAGTCCAAGGTGCTGCCACTGTTTGTGTTACATGATAGCCTTGGCTAAACATTGTGGATTTTACCTATGATTTAACACAGCATCACAGATTGTCAGGATGAGTTTTTGTTTTAGCACATGACTCTGGCTAAATCCCTCCTCGTATGAGCAGCTCTTTACCCTCATTGGTAAGGCAGCTCCAACCTTTCTTGTCTTAGATTTCTTTCAGGGAAAACACAAACAATTAAAGCAAAACAAAACAAACAGCTTTTATCCCTTGTCCCTGTTCTCCCATACGATTGAGCCTATCGCTCACCTGTCCACAATTACTTTCCTTCTCTTCTCGAGTCTTCACTTGGTGCCAGCAGACTGTTAGACACTACCATCATCAACAGTAACACTGCCAATTTATGACCATGTAACCCCTTCTCAGAAAGTCAGTTCCAATAGCAAGTGGGGCCAGGCTGGCAGATCCTTTTTTTCTCACTTCATTGCTGGTGGTGGCCTTGCAGCCTAATTGGTGGGCTCACTGTTGCCAACTTGGCGACTTTCCAGTCCTCTTAGCGACTTTTTTTTGTCAAAAGTGACTAGCGACAAATCTAGCAACTTTTTCTGGTGTAATAGGAGACTTTTCTAGTGTTTGGCGACTCTGACATGAAAGCACGTATCGTTCTGCAGTCACGAGCAGCAGGTCCTGCCGTGAGCCCCTCCCCCGTCCCAAAGCATCACAGGCGGTCAGTCTCGGGTCCTGCTGTCAGAGGAGAGGAGACCCAAACCACTCTGCGTCCACACTGAAAATGAACCGCGCGTGCGCTAAGCCGTTGCTGGTTTACAGCGCGGGAAGTAAATATAAATTCAAACAAATTCCCTTGAGTTTGACACGTGGTCTAGACAAAGCAATAATCAAAGTTATTTTGAGAAGTGATGGCCTATTTCAATATCAAAATTAAAGCTGCAAGCAGCGTTGACTGGTCTTCGCATCTCCACGCACGTTGGGGTGGCTGCGGGACTCGGCTGATGCAGCCACGCATTTCTGCAACCGCCGGACACTTGCATGCTGTCCTGGGTTTTTCACATTTAGTAGCATTCTCTCATGTCAGGAAGAGACCATTTTGAGGTGGATCTCATGGTTTGCAGCATGACATTGCAAGATTAAAAAGAAGTCGCTTTGTGTTTCCACTGGGGGGCGCGGTGATTATGTATCTGCCCATTAAATTTTGTTTCTCTAACTTGAACCTATTCAGGGGCTAAACTGCATAAAGCATGTTACTTCCTGTCACCAATGGGGGGCGCCATGACAATTTGTCAGTAATTAGGTATGGCTGTGTTCAAGTCTGGTCTCTGAGCACACGTGACAAATTTAGGCAGATCAGAAAATGTAAGGTCAAGTTATACTTGTGTTTCATAGAAAAACACCATATCTTGCATCCATGCCACGCCCACATAGTGCAACTAACTACAGAGCTTTTGATTCCTTTTGATCCCAAATTCCTGATGATGGTACAGACCAAGTTTGAAGTCAATCGGGTTAAGTTTCTAGGAAGACAGTGTATTTCAAATTACCGTAACTCCCAGCTACTGCGTGCAATTTTAATCATTCAAACTGCCCCTGAAGCTGTGAAACGGGGCTTTCTGATGCTTTACATGCATTACGGTACTGACTGAGTGCCGTGAGAGGGAGGAAAGGAGCAGAAGCTGCAGGTGGCGTTTGTGTGACAGAATTGGAGGATTCTGTCAAACTTTTGGTGCGGTTTCTTGGAGTTTAGTTTTGAAGTTATATTCTGTGTAAATAAATCAGAAAAAGCACACCTTGGATGTGTGTGATGTGGGTCTCCATCTTCAGGTGGACAGGAATTGTTTCAGAAACTACCACTGCTAAAATAAAAAAAAATGCCTGCCTATTGACAAATATAACAACCTGTAAAGTGGCCTCAGACAGTTTTACATTTGTGGAGCTTTCTGAGTTGAGTGAGTTTACACATATACACACACGCATATTTTCATATTTTGACACAGTTATTGACAAAAAGGACCAGGCCTTTAATGAATATATCTATTATAATCGTGCTAAATGGTTACACCCCAATCACCCCAGCTGGAGTTTTTCTAGGCCCCCCCCCCACCAAGAACGAGCCGCTCGTTAGGTACCATGACGACTTAAAACATTTCTAGGGGAAACACTGGAGGAGGAGCCTAAAAATGGCCCAAAGCACCCTCAATTTCTTCATTCAATTCAAGATGTCTGACTTTCTGAAGGTTTTAAGACATGGGTCCAAGAGGCTTTTTTGTACATCTCCACATGTTACATCTGTGTACTGAATTTCGTGTCTCTAAGTTAAATCTACTGTGGGGACTAAGTCAAAAACTGGATAAAAAACATTACTCCCTGTCGCCAACGAGGGGCACCATGACAATTTGTCAGTATTGATGGATGGCTGTGTTCAGGCCTGGACTCTGATCATACGTTGACAAATTTGGGTCAATTTGGTCATTGGATACTCAAGTTAGAGCCACATCTGTTCATGGCGGGTGCTTGAAATTCGCCACATCGCCAGAGCTAAACCGTTTAAGTTAAAAGCACCGTCTTTGTAACAATGCATCATCATTACTTTGAGGCTTTCCTGACCCATTTTGAAGTTGATATGGTGAAGCAACTAGGAGCAGGACATCTTAATCCAAAAATGTTAATTCCTGTTGCCAAAAGGGGGCGCTATGATTATGTGCCAATATCCATGTATTGTTGTTTTCAGGTCTGGACTGTCATCATGCATGAGTAATTTGGAGCAGATTGGACAATGTATGCTGAAATTATAGCAATTTCGTCTGTTAGCAAGTACTTCCAATGTGCCGCACCGCCAAAGCCACGCCCTTAACTGAAAATACACAATATTCACAGGAATTCATCATCAACTTCTTGTGGATTTTATGAACAAGTTTGAAGTCAATCTGATCAACCAGCTTGGAGCAGGACATCACAGAGTAAAACTATTACTTTCTGTTGCCAGCAGGGGGCGCTGTCATTATCAGACAATATTGACATATGGAAATGTTCAGGGCTGGACTCTCATCATGTACGAGAAATTTGGTACAAATTGGACAATGTATATCGAAGCTAGTGCAATGAGAGTGGTCAGAGCGTGTGTTATATGTGTCATCAAAATTCGCAGAGCTGACAAACCCACACTGTTAACCAAAAAAGCGCAGTTTTGTCCAAAAAGATGCATTTACTTGTTAAGGCTTATCTTGACAAATTTGAAGTGGATTGGGCAAATATAGTCGAAGAAAGACATCAAATAGTAAAACCTGGAAAGTGCATGTTACTGCATGTTGCCAGCGGGAGGCGCTATGACTATTGCCCAATATGGAGCGAAGCCTGCAAGCTAGTTCAGGCGACAACTCGAGCTGCGCTGCCATACACATGACATGCCTCACTCTCCATACATCTTCTAACAAACACATCCCTTATCCAATCTGGCGGTCTATTTAAACTGAGCATAATCCTCTTCTTCGCCCTCTGCTGCTGCTGCTGCCTACATATCTTTGCCACTTGTTATCCCTCTGCATGCCCAACTGCCGCTGCCTGCATCTTTTTTGTCGCTTGCTACTTCAGTTTTGTAAGTTATAGACTATTGTTGAACTTTTCCTGCTTCGGCGTTCTGACCGTAGTCAGAGCGCACAGGGGCCGAAGTATCCTCCTGACTTCGGGGTTGACCCCCGTCACTTTACTCTGGTGAAACAACGGGTGAAGGAGACACGGAGAGTCTGGCCGTACTGAGGTTGTCGGGTTTATTCTGCACACTAGAGCTATGACAGTACACTTTAGAGGCTGATTCCTTTCGCTGAAAACAATATCTCCCGCATCAACGTGCATGACTTCCTCCTCACTCGCCCCGCGGACACAGACGCATGCGCACTTTCTCTCTCATACTCTCGCTCCACCACCCACACGTATGCATTCACAAAACAGACATACGCTACTTGTACAACACTACCCCCACTCTGAATGTACATTAGTTCTAATTACACTCCAGCACCTGGATACATCACACATTCACAAGTAATGAGGTTATACAGTCTCCCTTAGCAGTAAGTCCATGGTATGTGAATATAGCTTTAGAGTACTTGGTGGGAATTTCTAAGGGTAGCAGTCCATGCATAAATCTACACCTTTGTATTCAGAGCAAAAATGAAAACATTTACATCATAAGATCAACTTAAACTTTAAGTAGGTTACCAGAGCTCATGTAACCAAACCTCATTAACTTAAGGCATCATAATAAAGAGAAAAATGCAATAAGTCAAACTGTGTGATAATGTATACCCTTAAATCTTCAACATTTTCTATTTTATAAAGAACATGAAACTTTCTTTCCTTATCTTTAGCTCCAACAGTAGCAAACAGTATATAACAGTCAATATATTTTAACCGTCCATGAACACACCAAGTTAGTGAGCCACCCACTCACCATACCAGACCCGGGGTCTCTGCTGATGTCTGGGCCGTTGAATGCGAGGACTGGGGTGGGGTAGCTCCGCATCACCACCTCCACTATCCTGACGGTCCTCAGTAGAAGAAAAGTCCATTGTAGGTGAGGCGGGGAAAGGGAAGGACAACAATGTTTCGGCAGCTGTAGCAGCGGTGCCCCCTACTGGATCAGGAGGAACGTTGTCCGAGGTGTCCTCCCCTGCTGATTCTGATGAAGCATCGGCCGAAGCTTCCTCTGTGGCAGCGTCTGTGAACAGCCCAGCGAGTCCAACCCTTTTTGGATCCGATAAACCAGGTCATCCAGATGACCGAGGATGAAGAATGGGCCTTCATATGACGGGAGAAATTTTCTGACCTTGTTTCACAGCATCTCCAACCTGATACTGTGTGCGGCAGCAGTTTTTATCATACTGTCTCTTTGCACGTTGCACCGACTCTCCCAGTGCATCTCTGGCAATCCGATGAGCCAACTCCAACCTCTCCCGAAGTTGCTGAACATACTCAGGGAAAGAAGGCGCGGTCTCAAGGTCCGGAGGCAGGCCAGTCACCAGGTCCACCAGTTCACTCACTTCACGGCCGAACATCATGTAGTTTGGTGTGAAACTGGTGGCACTGTGCCTGGTTGCTCTGTAAGCCATGACAGCGTAGGGGATCATCAGGTCCCAGTCCCAGTGACAGCGCTCGGCTGTTGTGGCCAAAATCATCTGCAGGGTGGAGTTAAATCTTTCTACCTGTCCGTCAGATTGTGGTCGAAAAGGCGTGGTGTGCTTTTTTTCAATTCCGAACAGTGAGCACATTTTCTGGAAGTTTGTGGCTCACCGTAACGACACACCCACTCTGAGGCCAGCACTTCAGCCACTGTCACTGCTTGTTCATTGGGCAGAGGAAAGGCTTCCACCCACTTTGTGAAGTAGTCCTGTTTCACAAGCACATATCTGTTTTTCCGCTCTGTCTCATTCAATGGCCCCATGATGTCCAAGGCGATGCGTTCCATTGGGGCACCCACTCTGACGGTTCCCATGGGGGCCTGTGCTATCTTGTGAGGCCTGGCTTTTGCTGCACAACTGGTGCATGTACGGCACCAGAGAGCAACGTCCTCTCTCATGCGATACCAGTAGTATCGAGTCTGTAGCCGTGCCACGGTACGCTCTACCCCGAAATGTCCCCCAACTGGTCCTTCATGCATTTGCCTCATGATGTCAGGTCAGAAGGCATGTGGCAGTACAACTTGAGGATAAAACTGGATATCACTCAGGCAGTAGAACCGTCGGACCAAGACTCCATCCCTGATGTAGAGACGCTTCCACTGGCTCCAATACGTCTTGGTGGCTGGACTGCAGGCTGAGACAGTAGTCCATGGAGGGCGCTCTCCACTTGTTGTTAACCATGCTCTAACAGGTGCAAGGTCTGGGTCGGTCTCCTGGGCCTGTTTCAGCTCCTCTGCAGACCAGCCGGCGAACAAAGCAGTCTCATTAGTCTTTGTCAGATATATTCTTTCGGAAGGCTTTGTGTTGTCTGTTTCTGGTTGTGGGGTTTCAACTACCCCCACTGGACTCAGCATAGTCGAATCAGGGTGCCTCTCTACCCCCACTGGACTCTGCTTCGCCTGGTTGAAGACAGAGTCCAACTCACACTGTACCCCTTGGTGCTTGATGGTCACTGAAGGAGAGAAGGGGTCAGGCAGCTTACATGGGCAGGACTGGCGGCAGGGCTGTCTGGAGAGGCTGTCAGCATTGTCGTGCAGTCGTCCAGGACGATGGATGATCTCGAAATCATATTCGCTCAGTTTCTCGAGCCACCTTGCAAGCTGTCCCTCAGGCTCCTTCATCCTCGTCAGCCATCGAAGACTGCTGTGGTTGGTGCGGACAGTGAAGCAGCGCCCCAAGAGGTACTGTCGGAAGCGTGACGTGAAGTCCACCATGGCTAGCAGCTCACGCCGTGTGGTGCAGTAATTCTGTTCAGTCTTTGACAGTTTACGGCTACCATAAGCAAGTACACGCTCCGTGCCTTGCTGGACTTGTGATAGAACGGCACAGATGCCAACATTACTTGCATCAGTGTCCAGAATCATGTCGCCCTGATCTAGGGGGTACCCCAGGACTGGCGCAGTGGTCAACAGTTGCTTGAGACCTTTGAACGCCTCTTGACACTCTGTAGACCACCGGAACTGAGAGTACCTTTTGGTCAGGTTGTGGAGAGGTTCAGCCACAGTAGCAAAGTCTTTCACAAAACGTCGGTAGTACGACGCCAGGCCGAGGAACTGCCGGACCTCTTGGACGGAGGTGGGCACTGGCCAATCCTGCACCTTCTGGACTTTGCTGGGGTCGGTGACCACACCCTCCTCTGAAACAATGTGGCCAAGGTAAGCTACCTGTCAACGCAAGAGGCAGCATTTAGCAGGTTTCAACTTCAAGTTGGCCTGGTGTAGTCTGTCGAAGATCTGGGCGAGTCGCTGCAGCATTTCAGACACATCCCGGCCCAGCACAATGATATCGTCTAGGTAAACCAGACAGGTCTCCCACTGCAGGCCGACCAGGATGCGGTCCATCAGGCGCTGGAACGTCGCCGGGGCGTTGCATAGTCCGAATGGCATGACGTTCCATTCAAACAGGCCATTTCTGGAGCAAAACGATGCTGCTTTGCGGGCTCTTGGTCTTAGTTCGACCTGCCAGTAGCCAGAAGCCAAGTCCAGCGTACTGAACCATTTGGCAGTGGAGAGGGTGTCAAGAGTGTCCTGTATGCGAGGTAAGGGATATGCATCTTTAATGGTGCAGTCATTCAGGGCCCTGTAGTCGACACAGAGACGTAAAGTTCCATCTTTTTTACGTACCATCACTATGGGCGAAGCCCAACTGCTGTTCAACCCTGACTTACCAGGGTTGAAGATGCGGAGGGGTACAGCTTTAAAGGGTTGGTCTTTCATTAGAACACGGGCAACCAAAACTTTATGCTTCTCAATAAAGCCTTTGGTGGGGTTCAGCATAACTTCCCCTTTAAAGTGTTCTTTAATGTGGGAGCTGCCTCTCACTACATACTCCCGTCCAGCCTCCAACACCACAGTCCGAGCCACTCTCACTGCACGTGTCTTTGTTTTGCTTGGGGCCTGGAAGTATGGCACTTCTTCACCAAACAATTCGATGCGTTGGTTTCCAAAGTCCAGGCAAGCCTGAGCTTGGGTCAGGAATGGATGGCCTAGCAGGGCCTCATTGTCAGCGATGTCAGCAACCAGGAAGTGTATGCTCACCTGACGGTCGTTTATAAGGACAGGAATGTTGGCCTCCCCCAGCACCTGAACATCACCAGATCACCAAGCAGAGTCTCTACAACTGACGGCTGAAGTGGGGGCCGGGCACCAGAGAGAAAGGCGTTATAATGGTGAAGAGGTAACACGCTCTTTCGTGCTCCACTGTCCAGGACAGCACAGATATTTAGTCCCTGTATTGACATTTGAACACTCATTTCTTGACCGGGAGGGGTAAAGCGGAGTACAGTGGGCACTGGACTCTCTCTTGGGGCTGACTTTGCCTGAAACCTGCTTGTTTTTCTAGGTGAAGGGCAATCTCTCTTTATGTGACCTAACCCAGAGCAGTTATGACAGCGAATTTCTTCCCACTTACTACCTTTAGGGGTTTTCTGTTGAATCTGTGCATGGTGAAAGTCAGGAGGTTTAGGCTTGAAGCATTCAGATGGGGTGGCTACATAAGTCTTACTCTCACTTTCATTCCCCTCTCTCACCAAAGCAGTGCATCTCTCAGTCATCGGAAGATGACTGAGAGATGCAGATCTGCAGGATTGCGGGTCACCAGAAACCTTGTGTATGAAGTGCTATCTGTTTTGGACTCAGACGGTTTGCAGCAGAGAAGAGGGAGGAGACTCAGAAGAAGACATTACATGGTCCCAGGACCAAATTACATGTGGCACATGGACTGCTATGATAAACTGACACCATTTGGCATCAGAGTTAATGGATGCATTGATGGTTTCTCCCGACATATCATCTGGATGCAGGCAAACTTCACAAACAGTAAACCAGAGGTTATTGCAGCATATTTCATTGAGGCTGTCAGTGAGCTCGGAGGTTGCCCAAAAATCATCCGATCTGATTTTGGTACAGAGAATGTTCATGTCAACAGATTGCAGTGTTTTTTGCGTGAAGATGAAAATGGCACAGTTCAAGGACCTTGTGTACTTCAAGGAAGAAGTACAAGCAACCAAAGAATCGAAAGTTGGTGGGGAATTTATCGCAGACAAAATGCAGACTACTGGAGAGACTTGTTCCAGGAGTTCCAGTCAGTTGGTGACTTCAGCGGAGATATGATTGACAAGGGTCTCATCCAGTTCTGCTTTCTTAACATCATACAGGTAATGACTCACACACCAACACACACACACCCACACTTTCTCACTAGTATGTAAACACACTTACTCAAACACACTCACTGAATACACACATATACTCTCTCTCACACACACACACACACACACTCACTCTAACATACAGGCTCTCACAACCACATATAAACATACAAACACACACACTCACTCACCTACATTCTCTACCTCTGTCTTTGTTTTAACAGAAGGAGATAGACACTGGGAAGAGAATGTGGAACACAGATCCGGACAGGTGGCAATGGACGGGACCTGTATGCAGCAAGACCATGCCAGTGGACTATGACAAACTTGACATAATCTTAGAAGAGGATATTTGCCTTTGGAAAACTGACATTGTCTGTGACCCAGACCTTCACAAGCTATGTTTGTTGTTAATGAGAGAACACCATCTTGAGGCTGGCCATGATGCTGCTGAGGCAAGCAGACTGTACAGACAGCTGAGGCCCTTGATAAGAGCACACTTGTCAGAGTCAGATTAGTCATCACCATGCCAAATCCTTGTCTCACAACATGAGGATGGATTCAGAAGGGGAAAAAATGAAGAATTCTCCAATATGTGATGTTCATGATTTTGTTTTTCCTTGTAATGTCAAGTTTATGTAACTTTACTTATTTAACTGTCTGCCAATTTCTCCTCCTCCTCCTGAGAGATGTGCTCTTGTACTTGATTGGTTCAGCCAGCGCAGCAACTCCCATTGTCATTGGCCTTTTAACAAAATATGAAATAAATCCAAAATAAACTCGAAAATGTCAAAAAGGGCTCCGTCACTACCTTTCTGGACACATCAACACTGCCTGTGCAAAGTTTCACACGGATTGAACATTTTACTGCAGAGATATGTAACCCGCATTTAGTTATTTATTTATTTATTTTTGCGGGCCCACTTCCTGTGACCTCAGTGCTTCCTGTAAATCATGGATCACACAGTTCACTTCCTGCTCCCTCCTCACTGTGACTGTGGCATGCTGCAAACAAATGCATACACGTATACTAAATCGATCGTTGAAACCGTCAGCCTTTGGATCGGTACTGAACTCACCCGTTCAGTACACCACCTGCAAAACGCTACGGAATTCCTGTCGGCCGCGAATGGACGCGCCGCTTTAAAATACTCCGTTGAAGGTCAGGTTTTTACTGGACTGAATTTTGGAGTTCTTCATCTAAACTCCAAATGGCGAGCTAGATCAAATCCCTGGTTGGACAAAGACTGTGTTGCACTCCCTACCACTGTGGACAAACTTTTCACCCCAGCCTGGAAGGATTTCAATCAAACTGATCCTCTGTTTATTTTTTTGGATAATTCTGTATTGTTTCCTGAAAGAGTATATTGTTTATATTGGTTGTTTTTTTTCCCTGTGCCTAATTTAGTAAATACATTTGTTTAAACTGCACCACCGGCTCATGTGATTCATTCACAATCCAGGCTCCTTAAAAGAACCAATCTTCTGTTGCCGCTCTTGTAGCCGTAGTCAAATTGCCTAGCCTAAGCAAACGTTACAGATACAGCTGGACTGACACAGACAGAATGACAGACAGACAACATTCCTTCATTATATAGTATTATAGTAGGATGTGTACTTGTGCCTGTCTGGCCTTACATTTGGGTCCTGTTGTGCTCACTTGTGTCTGTGTTTTTGGCCCAACGTAATAAATCCAAATATGCATAAAAGCACTTACAGATTCTTAAGGACAAGACAAGATATGGCTTAATTTGCGTTGCTCTTAGTAGGGATGTGCGTATCGATCCGCGAATATCGATACTTCTGATCTGGGGGTGTGTTTTTTAGAATCGATCTTTACATCAAAATATCGATAGTCGAAGTCCACTTTTACAAGAAATATTCATATTTTTATGACACAGACTCTCTAATCAATTTTATAGAAGTAAAAAGTGAAACCTGTGGTCAAGACTTGTGTCGGATATGGAACTACTTTTCCCTCTGGCTTGCGCTCGGCAGCTCGCGCACTGATATGTGCGTCGCATGCACACACGCCAGCAGCCGTCTATGAGACAGTCAGAGACAGCGTAGATAGAGAGAAGCAGAGGATGGGAGAGAGGAAGAGGAGCAATGTGTGGGCATATTTCAATATGGGAAAAGAAAGACAATGTAGTTGTGACCTAATGTGACCTTTGTTGTTGTTCAAGTTCAAATTCTGTCAAGTTATAATCTGAAGACCACTCTGTCTGGACCAAAAAGAATTATATTGAAGTCAGAGCAGCTGAACTTATTTTCTCTTTTTTTTGAGAGAGATTTTTTTTAAATGTGATTTACACATATTTTCAGTTGACTTGTTGATGTTCACAGATTGTATTTAATTGCTTTGATTAAAGAGAAAACAAATTCTGATATTTGGCTGCTTGTTTAATTCTTATAGGTATAAAATACATTTTTCATAATCACATTCACAAGTTTTCATTGTAAAAGTCATCGTTTTCATATACACAAGTAGGACGTCTAAAAGTATCGGTATTGGTATCGGGATACCAGCCTTGGTATCACCTGGTATTGGATCGAAAGGAAAAATAGTGGAATCGCACATCCCTACTGAACACCACTTTTTTAATGTGATGATAATCTTTTTCTGTCCAATATTTGTTCAATTTTAAATGTCTTGTTTTTATCAATTATCACTTGCTGAAGCTCTGGCTCGTAAAACGTTCCATCCACTGCCTCGCCGGCAAAATCTCTAAGTTTATATACAGGTGGTTTTCTACCAACGCGTTCAGTTATTGTAAAAAACTCGTCTGTGTATGTTTGTTTATATCCCTTTCTAAATACACCTCGCAGTTTTGATATTCTCACGGTATCCCCCAAATTAAACTTAAAAGTCACCGCCTTCTGCTGTTTTATTTTGTACAGATTGTCAAAGACTGTTTTCTCATTATCTTTATTGACTGCTGCAGGAGGCATTTTTATAGATCTCTGCTGGGACTTGTTGTATGCATCCACCAAATCCTGGATCACATCTACATACCTACGTGAATTCACAGCCGTCAAATATCGCCACATGCGGGTCTTGAAGGTCCTATTAAAACGCTCCACTACACTCGCCTTAGTCTCATTTGATGTTGAGAAATGGACTATTTTATACTGATCCATAAGATGTTGAAAGTGTTTATCATAAAACTCGGTGCCTGCATCCGTCTGAAATAGGGATGTGCGATACCACTATTTTTCCTTTCGATCCAATACCAGGTGATACCAAGGCTAGTATCCCGATACCAATACCGATACTTTTAGACGTCCTACTTGTGTATATGAAAATGATGACTTTTACAATGAAAACTTGTGAATGTGATTATGAAAAATGTATTTTATACCTATAAGAATTAAACAAGCAGCCAAATATCAGAATATGTTTTCTCTTTAATCAGAGCAATTAAATACAATCTGTGAACATCAACAAGTCAACTGAAAATATGTGTAAATCATATTTAAAAAAAATCTCTCTCAAAAAAAAGAGAAAATAAGTTCAGCTGCTCTGACTTCAATATAATTCTTTTTGGACCAGACAGAGTGGTCTTCAGATCATAACTTGACAGAATTTGAACTTGAAAAACGACAAAGGTCACATTAGGTCACAACTACATTGTCTTTCATTTCCCATATTGAAATATGCCCACACATTGCTCCTCTTCCTCTCTCCCATCCTCTGCTTCTCTCTATCTACGCTGTCTCTGACTGTCTGATAGACGGCTGCTGGCGTGTGTGCATGCGAGTCTGTGTCATAAAAATATGAATATTTCTTGTAAAGTGGACTTCGACTATCGATATTTTGATGTAAAGATCGATTCTAAAAAACACACCCCCAGATCAGAAGTATTGATATTCACGGATCGATTTGCACATCCCTAGTCTGAAGCTTTATCGGCACACGGCCCTCACTCAGAATGCTGTTAAAAGCCTGTGTGACAGCTACACCGGATTTGTTCTTAAGACATCTAACCCATGCGTATTTAGAAAATACATCAATACACGTTAACAGATAGCGTACATTACTATTTTCTGTAGAATATTCAGTCATGTCAACAAGGTCAGCCTGGAACTGTTTGTCAATACTATTGACTAAAACTCTATTTCTGGGGAAGTGTTTACTAGCTTTGGCATGCAGGGAATATGCATCCTGTCGCAATAAATAATGCTTTTCCTCCGGTAACGGAGGTTTCAACCCTGTAGACTTCCAAACAGCATTGAGCAGCTTATTCACACTTCCAAGACCCGCTGGATGTGCTGGGTCAGAGTAAAACTTGTTTAAATTGTATCATCTTCTCCTCCTTTCCAGTCGATACGAAGCACATTAAGTTGCGTGACTTTCACATAATCACCATCAACCAGCTCATGGTACATGCTGTTAATTTTGTCTGTGACATTCTTAAGGGGTTTCAACTCATGTAAAATGCACTCGACCCTGGCAGGACTTGTACGGATGCCTGACAATCTCAAAAAACGTAGGATAGCAGGAATAAACAGTACAAACCACAGCCTCTTCACAACAGATTCATAGTTGTTCGCGTAGAAAGAGTGTGGTAATACACCCACACATGTGTGCTGTCTCTGACTGGGATGGTTAATACGACATCCGTTGCAGAGCTCCTCCCAATACTTGTACAATGTCAGATTAAGCAGGTGGATGACCGCTATTTCGACATTATCGATAAACTCTGGTGATCCCGTCCAGAGTGCCCTGTCCGAGTCAGGACAGACTGTATCATCCGGTAGTACAAAACGTGGTGGTGGAGAATCATTCTCTAGTTCTCAACGAGGAGTTGGAGGACTTTGACATGGTAGAGACAAATGATCAGGGGTCAGCGGAGCAGACGGCGATGATGGAGGACATTGAGGAAGCAGTGATGGAGATTGTTGAAGGGAAAAGATGGAATACTCAACCAAGCCTTAAGAGCCCCACTGCATGTTCCTCAGCTTGCAAAAGCATATTATCCCTACACAGATATAAAAACAATAATCACCTCAATCCCACTTTTCCATTCGCGTGTTGGTTGATGACAGGAAAAGATGACAAGGATGCTGGAATTTCAGGTCTCAATATGCCAATGGATTTATTAATTACAAAGAGTAAGAAATGTGCAACAGAGATCTCTGGGCCTCATGTCAGCTGTCCCTGTCAGAGCAGACAACCCCTGTGTCCTGCAGACAGTCTGAGAATCGGCCCCGTCCCCTACATCCTGGGCACATTTATAGGATTTACTCCTCCTTCTCCTCCCAGGAAACAGGTCTCACAAACACTGACACAGCTGCAAAATCATACATGCATGTTGGGGGTCAAGCAAGGAAATCAACTCTGTGACTGTATTTCTGTCCATACAGTAATTCAGCTGAGGGGGATGAGTAGAACAAACAACAAAGTGAGGTTAGAGGCTTCAAAGCCTCAGCTCCAACACCTGATAACAAACTTCACAGATACATGTGATTTACAAGCCTGAGTGCTGGTGACCAAACTGCAGATAAGGGAATGAGAAGGAACAAAGCACTTAGTTTAAAAACAGAGAAGCATTCTTCTGAGCCTAATATTTTCCTTATATATAGTAATCAGTACGTTACATGTGCATCTTACAGGATTATACTCAATAAATTCTGACAAGATTCAGGAGTCTGGAATATCCGTGATGGTTGTGACAGTGAGAATAATGGCGATGGTGGTGAGTCACTGTCCGCTTCGTATCCTATCAAATCAGACAGTGCATTACATTAGAACAGACAATCTATATATATATATATATATATATATTTATCAGTAACACATACATGGATTAAAAAACATACACCCACCATTTTTTTGCTATCAGTAGTCACACCGAATGCTTGGTCCCCTTCCCAGACATCGGCGTAAGAATGACATCTTGCGAATCATTCCATGTATCGTCGAAAAAAAGAGTAGTAATCAAAAGTAGTGCTGATTCTGTCTCTTTCGATAGCAGCTTCAACTTCACTAAACACTCTTTGCAGACCCCACCAGTCGCACCACTGAATAAAGAAAATAGTTTCAAAACCGATTCCCCAACTCACTTCTACATCCCCCTGGAGTGCACCCATGACACCCAGAAAAATAAATGGTACCCCATTACAATACATAGCTTCAGCATGGTATATCTCTGGACCTGTAGGACTGCTCCATGGTGAAAAATACTGTGTCAGAGGAACACCCAAATTGTCCTGTAGTGTCACGGGAAAACCATACTTGTCAAGGAATGTGAAGACAGAGGTAGAACGAAACTTCCAACCTTTTAGACATGTAACCACTCACTTCATCGTGAGGGACAAGACCTGAGTCTGCACAATCTTCCACACACAACTTCACAATACCATCACAATATCTAAGGGAATATGCATACCCACTATCACCCTCATAAAATATCTATTTTGATGCAGATGCTGCGGTGAGACCATCTCCTCGTTTCTTTTTGCAGAGGGGAGCATCCAGAACTGTGATATGAGTGCTGACGGCAGGAGACATACCATGGACTTCCAATTCGTCCGCGAAATCCAAACGTCTGGGGCAAGGCATGAATGTCTAGGTCCTCTGATGATTAGAAATGAAGAAAAAATTCGCAGAAGGAGTCAAAATATTCCGGAGAGAGAATGAACGTCTTCAGCTGCTGCACCGATGTAAAAATGCCACTGATGTTCTTATATTTATACTTAAGCAAAACAAACTCCACCCATGTAAAATGCCCCTGGAACGCCCCCAGACACACCTCCGACACTCCCCATCACACCCATGACACACCCCCCATCACGCCCACCGATGCACGAGCGTGCACGCGTGAAGGGACAGTATATTTACTACTTCCGTACTTTGACAAACTCCTCCTCGAGACTTAATCTGATTGACTTCAAGCTTGGTCCATATCATCTTAAGACCTTTGACATTTAAAGTTTTTTCCAGAATTTTTAAAGTATGTGGGCGTGGCATCACTTTTAATTTCGACTGCTTACCATGTACAGAAAGTGGCTAGAAAATAGCCATACATCAATACTGACAAATTGTCATAGTGCTCCCTGTTGGCAACAGG
The DNA here is from genome assembly GCA_903364295.1 of Serranus cabrilla. NCBI lineage: Eukaryota > Metazoa > Chordata > Actinopteri > Perciformes > Serranidae > Serranus > Serranus cabrilla. Next base: position 69,745 of record CAFUXE010000777.1, on the reverse strand, counting down.
AAGTAACATTTTTTTTATTGTGATGTCCTGCTCCTAGTCGGTTCACCATATCAACTTCAAAATGGGTCAGAAAAACCTCAAAGTAATGATGAGGCATTGTCATAAAGATAGTGTATTTAAATTAAACATTATGGCTCTGGCAGTGTTCAGTGGCAATTTTGAGTACTTGCCATGAACAGGAAGTGGCTCTAACTTGAGCATCCATTGACCAATCTGACTCACATTTTTCATATGTGATCAGAGTCCAGGCCTGAACACAACCATACATCAATACTATCCTACTATATACATGTAAAGATGTACAAAAAAAGCATCTTGGACCTATAAGTGTCTTCAGCCAATCACCAACAAAGATAAATATATATTAAAGGAACAAACATGGCCCCAGGTATAATGACTACTCAACATAAATCACACAAGCGAATTTTAGTCTCATGAATAGCTCAAGACTTCAAATCACTACTGCTCATGTGTATGTCTTCTGTTCTGAAGCAGTACATCGTCATTTATTAGACATTATGATTCTTTAGGCCTCTGTTGTCCCTCACAAATTGATTGACTGAGCATTTATTGGACAGTTAATGTCACGCCGGGGGACAGGAGTGAGAACCCAAATGCACGATCAGGAGACAGACTTAAACAAACTGTCGACAAGACAAGGGAAACACAGGGTATATATACACACCAGGAAGGGAATTAAGGAGACACAGGTGAAATACATCAGGGCGGGGAGAGGTAATCACACAGGCGGGAAGGAGGGGAACACAGGAAGTAAAGACACCAGACAAGAAACAGGAGGAAGGGCTTCACAATAAAACAGGAAATGACAAGACAAAATAAAAGCACTTCTGTCTGTGAGCTGTAGTGACAGTTAGAAGGTAACTGTATAATCATGAATCCTATATACTAACCCTCGTGACATTTGTCATAACGCAAAACGCAAAAAACAGCATGTTGTATGATTCAATTAATTTGTCTTATTTTAGTACCTACCAACTTGATGTTTAAACAGTTATCTATTTACACATCAAGTTGACCAATGGTCAACTGATATGCGTAGCAGGTATCCCTATTCTTTCCTTCGATTAAATATTACAAGATCAATTTGTCCAAGTGAAAAAAAACATGTATGATATACTATTATATATTATATTCTTTGGTTATTACTACTGACGTATTATCACTTGCATTGTTGAAGATGAGCTCTTTCTAATCAGTTTCACTAGTTATTTGATCTATGTAACATATTTTATGAACTCATACAGTGTAACTATTAACTGTTCAGTTGTCAAAGTAAGTTAATGGAGTAAAAAGTTAATTATATATGATGGAAAAGTTAATATTCTCCTTGAATTGTAATGGAGTAGAAATATAAAATTGTATGGAATGGCAATGAATTTTCTGATAGGTCCGTCGAGTGGCGAGCTATGAGAATTAATTCTAGTTGGAACATGGAAGAGCAAACCTCTTTCATTTTCAAAGACAATCCAGAAAGCTTAACAAGTTAACAACAGTGGGGTATATGGCAGATAAGGCAGGAACTGTTGATGTAGATTACAAATGCTGCTGTATTGGATAGGCATTATTGAAACTGTAGAGAATGCTAATTTATCTCAGAATATGAAACATGATTTATTTTTTCAAACAAACCTATGAAATAAACCTCAATGAGATACTGTATCGAGTAATCTTAAGTAGAGGAACAGAGGTTAGCCAGAGGGTGATATCGGCTCTATAGACCACTAACCATTTTTATGAATCTAAATTGATGGTGTTTCTTTGTAAAGGAGAAAATTATTGCATGGCCATAAAGTTGATATGGTCAAAGTAGAGGCAGCACAAGTCTAAATATCCTGACCTTAAGTTATTGCTATAGATCAAGCACCAGATACATTGGTTATACAGATACAGATACATCACACATTTCCCATTATCCAACTGCACAACTTCTTTCATAAATCCCTCCTTGCCTATGCAAAGTCAATACCCATATTAGCTTTTTAAACTATTTATGCCATAGAACCTGTAATACGGTCAAAACATGAATTAATTGACCTTTAAACCTTAAACTTATTTTGCGAAGTATTTATCATCGGGGCAATCTTTGTGTAAGTGCTATGGGTTTGATTTTCATTCTTTTTGATACATTTATTTTTGTTCATTTTTCTTCCCCAGCAGGCTCATTATTCATTTTCAAAAACTTTGAAAAAAGAAAAAATATTTTAAGAATGATATTGCATTTGCTGTCTCCATCAATCAATGGTTATCAAACCAGCGTTTTCTCCCCCTCTCCAGTCAAATATTCTGTAATCAATATAACGTCAACAGGCAGAGATGCTCGAGCTGCACTGGGAGCTGCAGATGAAACAGGTTGGTATTTGCATTGTAGTGCTTGGGGTACAATATGATTTATGGAATAGCCTGGGCACAGCACAGTGTTGGAAATGTCTTCTCTCATTTAAAGACAAACCTCAAAAACAAACAATACGTGATTGCCACTTACTTCTGTTTGAGGGACTGAAAACAGATTTTCATCAGGAACAGGATTCTCATTAGCATAGAAATGAATATGATGACAGATAATGAATATATGCCTCTTGATGCTTCGTAGCCATCCCAGAATGATAAAGCATACAGGCAGGGGAATAAAAGATTGCACTTTTTTGCCAAAGTGGATGTGTGAAAATTTGCATACTGTGAACGATAGACAGAGGGTGGTTATTTTAAAAGCAGGCAGATTGGTGAGAGTAGAGGACAATGTCAAGGTCAGCTTTAGATAGAGTATAGCCTCCCTCTAACTCTACAACCAATCCCTATTGCTCCCTCATACAGACACACATGCACACACACTCTCCCTGTCACGCCTGCCCAGCTCTTTGGCCGTGGAATGAGGTGTCACATTTGGTTGCCTGGGGTAAGATAAGCTCATTATTAACTTCTACCCTGCAGATAAACTGACAGAAACAGATTCCTGAATATGCAGTTAATTCTGTCCAATCAGCAGGCTACACATGTTGTTAATGTTTGATTCAGTGGGAGCTCAGATCACTCTAAAAAATGTTTTCAGTCATGCATTAATGTGGTCTCAAATGAGATATCAAGGTAAATGATAAATACACTTTACCTGGTTAAATTAGACTGCATTCACAGAACACAGCACATATTGTGCTGGATACACAGCTCAGGGCAGAGTACATGGCTTGCTTTTTTTTTATCAAGGATGTTAATGGACTGAGTGAACTATTTAAAAGGTTTTTCTTACTCTGACTCTAAACATGAGCTGCTTTTTAACATTTCAACAACTAAAAAGCCAACAAGTCAATCCAAATGTCAAAGCATCAAACTTAACAACAGTTATATTAACAGTATGTCCCACATCCTGATGTTTGAATAAAATATTATGCAGTGTATTTATTGTGACATTCAGTGCAAAGCTTTCAATATCCACACACAATGGCCCTCATTTACGAAACGAGCATAGAAACTAGCGCAAATTCAGGCGTACATATCATATCATATCATCTTATGACAGAGTCCATGTGTGATTCATGAAATGTTCGTATCAAGCCAATCCCAGCGTACGAATGATCGGTCCTGACAAATGTGGCAGCTGGAAATGATCGTCATTTAAATGTCATGCCCTAATATATACAGCCTCACCCCGAGTGTTTACAACACCGAAGGCATTGAACAGTCCAGTTCAACGTCTGAATCACTGCTGGCACTCATGAACAAGACCCCGAGATACATGAACTCCTTCGCTTGAGGCAGTACCTCTCTCCAAGGCCAGGATGGGTAATTGGGAGATTCGGGAGAATTCCCGGTTGGCTGCTTTACACCACAAATACAGTTGGTTGGGTCAATATAGCTTGTGTTTTCCAAATAGTTTCACCGGCAATTAGCTACCAACGGTCGAAGTCGCTATAAGCGTTAGTGACTATGGAAGTTTGTTTTGATAAATCTTGCTTATTCAAGTGAGAGATATGTTCCATTAACGTGGTTAATATGATGCCCTGCTCAGTAATCATAGCAACTTACACCGCTGAACTAGCCTGCTCCACGACTGGCTAACTGACAAGCGTATTTAAGCTACGTGTCAAATAATTCCTGACGGGGGAAACACAATCACAAAAGAAGGTTCCAGTCATGGCTGAGCAGAAACTAAAGTTAAGACCTTTTTTTCTCACAATGTGACCAAACAATATGTAGATGTTTGCAGTCTGTGGCCTAGTGGTTAGAGAGTTGGGACTGTAGTCTGTGGGATGTTCGTTCAAATCCCAGGCAGTTCAACAGGTATAATTTAACAAAAGCGTGCTAAAGATTTGTAATAGTCCTAGTCTAGTTTCAAATGTTTTATTTTAATTTTAAGCCTGCATATAGTTTTAAGTTAATCGGGTTATTGTGTTTTGTTAACTTGGTGAAATAATATTTAACTTCTATACCTTTCAAACGTGTTATGAATAAAAAATATGATAGTAAGAGCTGAACTGTTCTTAATTTATTCAATTTGAACCATGACAAAAGTGGGCCCGTCTCGGGCCTGAAACTTGTGGGCTGAAAAGTGGCCCCACTCCAGCCCTGCCTCTCTCCCCGCCCAGAGGGGACAGTCCACTGTTTTCAGGGTGAAAACCATGGCCTCAGACTTGGATGTGCTGACTCTCATTCCAACTGCTTCACACTCTGCTGCAAACTGCCGCAATGAGTGCTGGAGGTTTTGGTCTGATGAAACCAAAAGAACCACATCATCTGCAAAAAGCTGAGATGCAATTCTAAGGCCACTTAACTGAATCCCTTCCTCTCCCCGGCTGCGCCCTGAGATCCTGTCCTACAAAAACCACAAACCGGATTGGAAAGCCCAGTACCCCATATTCCCGCAGTACCCCCCACAGGACTCCCCAAGGGACATGGTTCTAAGCCTTCTCCAAGTCCACAAAAACATGTAAACTGAATGAGCAAACTCCCTTGACCCCTTCAGCAGTCCTGTGAGGGCAATGTACTGGTCCACTGTTTCACATTGTTGCTCCTGAATCTGAGCTCCGACAATCGGCAGAAGCCCTTTTCAGCACCCGAAAGTTAACTTTCCTGGAGAGGTTGAGAAGTGTGATTCCACTGTAATTGGAACACTGTCTGGTCCCCTTTTTAAAATGGGAACCACCACCCTGGTCTGCCACTCCACAGGCACTGTTGCAGACCTCCACATGACACTGAAGAGGCGTGTCAACCATGACAGCCCAACAGTGTGCAGAGCCTTCAGCATTTCAGGGTGAATCTCATCCAATCCTGGCGACTTCCCGCCAGGCAGCTTCTATTCTACCTCCTTCAGACTACCTCCACAGAGTACGTGTTGGCTGAATTAAGAGTTCCTCAAAGTGATCTTTCCAATGTCCGATAATATCCTCAGGTCAGCAGGTCACCTCCACACCGAATTCCTCCCACACTCAAGTTTTTATTCAGCGATGGCTGCAGCTGAAGCCCTTCTGGCTGAATGGTACCTCTTTGCCGCCATGATAGTCACCAACGCCGTTCAGGCCACAGCTCTTGCCAGCCGCATCCACAATAGAGGCTTTGAACATGGCCCACTCGGACTCCATGGATGCAGGAAAAATTCTTCTGGAGGTGGGAGTGGGGAGGCCTCTCCCAGTTCACCCTCACAACACGTTTGCGTTTGCCAGGTCTGTCCAGCAGCCCACCTGCCACGTGATCCAACACACCACCAGCGGGTGATCAGTTGACAGCTCTGTTTCTCTCTTCATCCAAGTGTCCAAAACATGCAGCCACAGATCTGATGACAAGATAACAAAATTTTTCATCAATCTTTGGCCTGGAGTGCTCTGGTACCAAGTACACTTATGAGCAACTCTCTGCAGAGAAGTCCAATAACAATACACCACTTGGATTCAGATCCCCCCAATCACCCATCTCCAGGTTACACCATCATTGCCCATGTGAACATTGATGTCACCCAGAAGATCTACAGAGTCCCAGGCTGGAAACCCTTTCCAGGACAGCACCCAGAGACCTCAAGAAGGACGGTTACGCCAAGCCAATGTCCGTTGCATAAGCACAGACAGCAGTTTGAGACCTTCTCATTGCAACCTGCAGTCGCGTAGAGGCGTCTTCAGGGAGGAATCCAATACAGCTCAGCTATGCAGGAAAGTGAGCCCAACTATATCTTGCTGGTAGCGCTCTACCTCCTGCACAAGCTTGGCCTCCTTCCCCTGCCAGCAAGGTGACATTCAACGTCCCCAGAGCCAGCTACTGAAGCCAGGGGTCAGCATGCAGGTACCTGTCTTTTCCTGCTTTCCAGCTCACACTGCAGGTCGGTGGATCCATGTTGTTTTTTCAGGCTGAGCCCGTCCATCAGCCGCTCACCTGTGTGCTCCTCTCCCAGTTCTGGTTCCAGGATGTGGCCTCAGATTACCCGTGCTGGCCGAGGTACTCCAGTCTTCATTGGTCCGCTTTGATCTATTTATTGTTGGTCAAAAGGCTCAGAGCAGGAATGGACTCCTTTACACAGTGGTGGAGAAGGGGTAAAATGGGAAGTTCAATTTCAAGAGGAAATATTCAAACTTAAGCAAGAATGTAATTGATCAGACCTCAAACTTATAAAGTTACCTTCTGTCACATATTTGATCCATGCACACACTAAAGGAATTTATCACCTCACACTTGATTTTTTTTTCACTACATATGGCATTTCCTGCCTCCATGGATTTATCATTCTGCACCGCATAGTTATAGCCTACTTCTAACTTTGTCATACACGGCAACAAGGACATGATCCCTCAATGGCATCAGGCAACTTGTTATTTGTTTTTGATGATGCACATGGTAGCATTTTTCAAACCCTCTTCAGAAACAACCACATTGACTTCTGTGTACCTAATTAGCAGCTGGTTCACCAAGCCAAGTTAATGTCAGACCCAGAGCTGCTTTTTTGCCACCAGCCTGCTGTTTCCTCAATTTCTATAACCAGTGCAGAATGAAAGGATAGCTAGCAAGCTGACTAGCGTAAGCATCCATGAACATAAGTTACCAGCTGGTCAGGGTTGAGTCGAGGTAAAGAGTACCAGCCAATCACAGCACGCTCCTGGCTTTCATCATTCAGAAGTGGGCATGGTTGAAGTTAGCATAGACAATTATTTAGGTAACCTTTACTGTACCATGTAACTGTGATTTGTGAGCTATGATTCCTAACTCTGGGTGGTACTTTATTAGTTTCACCCCACTATCCAAACCTAAGTAAAATATAAACAGCTTCAAAATAATCTTGGGAGCAGGTGAGTAAGTTTGTGAGCAAGGCTGTGGCAGCACTGAAGACTCAGCAGCGAGAGAGAGCAAAAATAGGACACTGATATTATGCTCCCATTTTGTATCTATTTGCATACATATGATACATATGTCACAACAAGGCACAGTCTGCTTAATTATACCAGGTCTCTTTATACTGCTTTAAAGGGGTCAGTGTCTAACAACCCCATATTGAAGATTAATTATATTGTGTCCGCTTGGCTTTAACGACTTTGACACAAAAATACACACACATACAAAAACACAGCTATATGTTTCCATTTTTATGTACTGAGAGATCATTGCTATGGCTTATGAATATTAAACGGTGTATCTGGATGTACTGGAGCTCCACCACACTGACTGTAGCTGTATTGGCACAGCACGATGAAGCAGATACCAGTAAAGATTACATATGGATGTACTGGTCCTATCTCCCACTGTAACAGCTTCAGCTCTCTAATAGACTTAATAGGAGAAGCACAATGTCGACTCATCACCTCATGTCTCCTCTCCGCTACCCACAGATACTCCCTAACACACAAACTCAAACACACAGCTATGACTGCACCTACCTATCACGTAAGCGTCATTCATGGCAAAGTTTGTGAAGCAGGTTGGAATGGGTCGATTCATATGATCTTTTGGCCAGATTAATGTACTTGACTGATGACATGGGAAAAACAGAGGAGGCCAATAGTTTTAATTTAGCTTTAATTTAGGTGAATTATACATTGTGACTAATTTACATCTACATCAGCAAATGCAGCAGCCCTAGTTGAGCACCTTCAGGATGACCATCAGTTATTTATTTTTTTTAAACTCTAATGTGTATTGAGTTTTTTTTTTCAATATACACAAGAAACATACACAACAAAGTAAAATAGACATAAATAGAACAACAGTCATGGCTGCAGGTGTCCATTTTGCCTTTTTTGCCACAATCAACAATATCTTGACTAAATACATATCATTCCCAGTTACACTTTCAGTTACATTCCCAAGGTACATAGTTTTGCATTCATTTGGTACTTCATATCCCAATATTTCTTTAATTATGGCACCGACATCATCCCAGAAGGAGCGCAGTCCGGGGCACATCCAGAAAATATGTGCATGGTTAGCTTCTTTGCTCCCGCATGCCCGCCAACATGGTTGTTCTGAAGCACTTTGTCTACTCTTCATCTTAGGTGTGATGAAGAAACGGGTCAGGTTTTTCCACCCAAATTCCCGCCATGTTCGCGAGTTAGTAGTAGAGTGTGGTGTCTCACACATGTCAAGCCACTCCTCCGGGGTGATGTCAGTGCCCAACTCCTTCTCCCATCTAGTCCTAATGTAGTCAGTTGATACTTCCGTACAGTCTCTAATGTTTTGATACAACACAGATATCACCTTAATTTTTGACCCATTATACACTCGCATTAGTAAATCTATCACTCCGTCTAATGTTTTTGAACTCCCTATTTCCTTTAGACAATAATCCCTGAGCTGCAAGTACCTAAAGAAATCCTCATTTTTTAATCCATACATTTCTCTAAGGTCCTGAAAAGACATTATGCTTCCATTCTTTAATACTGTGCACATGGCAGTGATTCCCTTCCTTTCCCAGTTTCTGTATGTCAGGTCTCCCAAATTTGGCTTAAATCTGTCATCATCTGCGATCCAGCTCAACAATCTCACTTCCTTTTCCAGTTTATGTCGCTAAATAAAATCCGACCAGACAGTCAGTGTGTGGGAGGTAATCGGATCTACTGAGCCTTTTAGTGTTTTAATCAATGTAATGTTACCCAAAAGGGATTGAACTGGCTTGTTAGCCACCCTCATCGCAATCTCTTTCCACTTGGAATTAAAATTTTTGTCACCCACTTAACTATTGGTCCAAGCTGTGCTTTAAATTTGGGAGCGCCATACCCCCCCTATTCTTTGCTAGCTGTAGTGTGCTATATTTTATTCTTGGTCTTTTACCACTTCAAATGAACCACGATATCATTTTGTCCCAAGTTTTAAATCTTTCTAATGGTATATTAACAGGGAGGGATTGGAAAAAATACAACAGCCTAGGGAAAATATTCATTTTAATAATGTCAATTCTTGAAGTGAAATCCAATGATATGGTCAACCATCTCTCAATATCCCTCTTAAGTTTCAGATGAATCTGATCATAATTTATTTTCTGAAGCTGGCTTAGCTGTTTTGTTAGTGTTACCCCAATATATTTTATGTTTTCTAAGTTCCAATTCCATTTATATGCTTTTGTAATTTCTTGGGAAGGAATATAATTAAAAGTCAGGATTTGTGTTTTATTCTCGTTTATCTTATATCCAGAGTCGTCTCCATATATACTTATAAGTTTCATCAAATGTGTTAGGCTTGTATCAGGTCTTTCTAAGTATATTATTACATCATCTGCAAACAAACTTATTACATGTTTTTGACCTTTAATATGTTTTCCCTTAATTTCCTCACACTGTCTTATAGCCTGCGCCAGGGGTTCAATGTATACACTGTAAAAACTGACCATCTAAATACAAGAAATAAATTAAGTAATTTGAGAAAGAAAAGACTAGAAACAAGTCAAATGATCTGCCAGTGCAGTAAGATATTTTGACTTGCTAAGATTTCTAGAAATAAGACAATATATATAGTTAGAAAAAAAAGTTAGAAATCCCTTGAAATAAGTAGTAAAGCACTTATTTGCTTCTTTATTAATTTGAGTGAAAAAATCTTAAAACTAGAGCTACTAAACAAGATGATTTATCTTAATTCAATAGTTCTCATCATTGGCTTTTTTTTTCTTAAAATGAGACAAAGCATTCACACTAAAAAATGAAACTAATTAAACTATTTATTTATTCAATTAAATTGCTTTTAAATCACAGGCAATAATGTCTGGAATGCAAATAATGTGGTGTTATTCATCATTATCATTATTGAACATCGAATACGATTCGGTGACACTCAGTTACACAACAAAAAAACAGCGTTGCAGATTACTTTTGTGTTCCTACCACCACTGATAACTAGGTTTACAAACTTACAAAAATGTTTACTGTCATTAACAGGCCATACAGAACATTGGTGGCACAAATTATGCTTTGATGAACGAGAAATACTTTAAACCAACTCTCCAACACAGACTCCCTTCCACCCTCAAGTTACTCAAAGTACTGGGGCAGTGAAACTAGCAGTGCCAGTTTTAGTACCCCAATACAGCTCTACTTCCCAATAAAGTCTTTCCACTCTGCCATGGCTCTTTTGTATGAGGCTGTGGCATCTTGCTCATGGATGGTGTCCTCTAATATTTCTGTCTGAATGACTGAGAGGAGGGTTGCCACACACTTTGGATATGTGAGATGCAGGGTGTAGTAGTAAGCCATCAGATAAAGCAAACCTTCACTCAGGTCTTCCTTTTTAAACGTGGAGACAGGAGTGGTTCCAAGACAGACAAGACAGCGGGAACCCATCAAACAGCAACACAGGGCTGCAGAGAGATCTGTTCTGTGGGAAGGTTGTGGGATCTTCTGAAATTTCTTTAGGGTAGAGGTAGAACAGAAAAAACTACCGGAGCAGTCCTATCATTGAAACTGTTAGACACAACAATGTCCATGCATGTAACCATGATTGCAGTAATAGCCATGCATGTGGTATGTTAAAGCAGACTGCCTTCTATTTTAAAGGCAAGACCACAAGAAAAGCCAAAACATATTTGCCAGTGAAATCATTGAGAACAATGGTTCTTGCCTCAGTAGTCAATGTCACAACACATTTTAGGAAATGTTGATATACTTAAAATATTAAATGCCTCTGCAGACATACATGAAGTGTTGAATGTGACAAAATGTGAACAAACTTTCACCTGAAGGACATGAAGCAATGCCTCACTGGCATGTCCCAGCTTCTTAGGCGGTGCACTTGGTGAAGGAAAGTGTGTGGGGAGTGCCCGGAACAGCGATATGGTGTATTCCACTAGAACAGAACAAAACAACTTTTAGTTCAAAGTTGCTCTTCCTAAACATGACTATGGTTTGTGTTGGTCACAAAATATTCATATATTTTTTAACCATGAAGAATATTATCATTATGTACCTACTTATTCAGCGTTACATATCTGCAACATACAACCTTCTATTCACACCCATGTCCGAGGAAAATGAATTAGAGAACCAGCAAAATTACTTACCTACATCCTGGGTCATGGGTTGCTTCATCACTTTCTTCCAAACACCATAAAATTGCACCTTGGCGCAGAAGTCTTCCCATCTCTTCTTTACTTCATCAATGAATTTGCTGTTGCCCCTATCCAGGATCCGCCGCAGCTCATCCATCACCTATAATGTATGTAGTGTTAAAACCTGCAACAATGCTTGCTTTTCTTAATAAGCCAAAACAACAAGTTAATCACTTACATGATGAAGATCCTTAAAACATGGATATGCATCGAGGATCTTTGTTGGCCTGTCCTCTTCTTTCAGAGCATCACTGTCAATGAAGGCTCTTCTTGCTTGAAACTCAAGTTCAAGGATTAAGGAGACAGCATCTTGGTTGGGTTTTGGTTTCTTGTACATCAACTGCAGGGTCCGATAATGTCTGGCCTGTATTATCAGACTATCCTTGTCCGCTAAAATGGAGAAGACAAGTCAGTAATGGATACTGGACATGTCAATCTGAATGATACTAGGTGTGACAATGCAGGACAGAAAATTGCAATCCATGTATTTCTGATTAAAAGTGCAAAATATATTGACAAACAAAAGTAACATTATGCATGTTATACATTAAACAACATATGCTTTTTCTGCTCTTTAGAAAGCCAAATGGATGAAATACCCATACCCATTATTATTATCAAAATAACATGTTTCTACTTACGTGACTGTGGCCATCAGAAGAGGCCCCAGGTGTTTGATGCAAAATAACTGTTGATCCACCACTTGAGTCTGCATCATAATCTTCTCCCTGGTCACTTGCTGAGAGGTCAATGCAACATTTTTTTTTGTATGGCCCCTCTCTGGTGTGGGTCCCTGCCTCTTTTGTGGGGACACATTCTGCAGCCTCTTGTGAAGATTCTTGTAAATGCTCACCTGTGGGAAATAAAATTTCACTCATTGAAAGAACCAATAAAGATGAAAACTGAACTTTTTTATGCCACAGATAGACACATGCACAAAATAATCTAATCACTTACATGTTTCATAGTTTTGTCTTTATCCTGTAGCATGGGATAGTACTCCACTAGTCTCCTAGCCATTGCAGTGACTTCATGCTTTGAAGGGTACTGGACCTCCTCTCCTTGCTGACTTGCTCTCAAGATGGAAATCATGCTGGTGACAGTGTTCCTCACCAACCTGCATCTCAGCTCTTTGGACATGACACATTCCCCCTCTCTAGCAATGCGGGCCAATTCAAAGTAGTGCTTACGAGCTTGCTCCAACTCACTCTCTGTATAGACCACATATTCTGGAGGACCGGGAAGCTGTAGGGTCCTCTTTGGCCCACTCTTCACCAAAGGAGTGGATGTCTGGGGACAGATTGGAGGTGTTCCTCTAGGTGAAGACACAGACCCTGCTTCATCAGGGCCAGCCTTGTCTGGTAATGTGGCATTCTCATCCTAAAAGAAACCAGATCACAAAATGTTGTACAAGACTGAAACAATAGACTCAATAAGAAACAAAATGTGTTATGCTAGATGTTTTCATTGCAAAGTAGGTAACCAATCACCTCTAGGCTAATAAGAGCCGAAACCTGTTTCCTCCTGAGGAAGTGTTCTGGCCCAGGAAAAAGGTCTCTCAAATCATCCCGACTGAGGGTGTGGAGCAAGGCCTTATCCATGTTGGCAGCTATAAAGACAGTCCAATCATTAATAAACCTTTTACACTTTTATACATTTTTCAACTTAAAAATTTTGTGTCTTGTCAGTTTCTCTTACCATGATTAAATGTAAATATAATACAATTTAGACATTTGTCTTGAATTTTTTAAATACTTTAATTTTGTTTTTGAGATTAGTGTCAGCATACAGTTATTTATTTAACACTGATAAATCACATTATTTGGAGATTTTTTCATACCTAAACATGACATACCATTTAAAATTGATACTGTGACATCATCCAGCTCATCCATGATTGCCTCCTGTCTTGTAGTTCCTTGAATTGCTCCTCAATCTGGCAGGGAGAATGATCATACTATTAAGTCACAATTTGGGCAAGTTAGCCTTCTGAATCAAGATCAGTTTTTTTTTTTTTTGCCCATCTGCCATGGATCCAAAGTGTAGCCCAGTGCTAAAAACTTAAGCAAATACATGTAAATATTGACTTGTTCCACAATGACATTAAAAAGTAATAAGTTAAGAGTTCATAAATACGTTCATAAATATATCAATAAATAGTGGTGGAAATCTTTAAAAAACGGTGTAATATACCTTTAGTATGTGTTTTGGTGATGGACTAAGCATCCAATAGCTGTTGTGGTCTGATTTCACATTAACCAATAAGGTTAATTGTCCCAGCCCACCCTCTGCACGGTGAGGAGACGTTGCTCAGATTGCATCAGACACAGCGTGAGAGAGATATGCTACTTGTTGCCTCCGCCATAAGCTAACTAACTCGACAAACTTGGAAATCGAGACATCTGCTGTGAGCAGATTAGAGCCTGGAAAACTCAGTTCGAGCCTCGTGTCGCATTGGTTTTTTGTGTGAGTGTGGATGCACTATCCGACCCATAGTGCTGCTGAGAAGAATGGATCAACATCTCCAGTACTGGATGGCGAGCCTCAACCCAAGGAACTGAACCCACGGGTCACTGGTCACGACTGACAGGACATTGAATGAACATTTATCAGACATATTGAAAGGACTTAATAGACTATACAAGACTGGGTTATTTCATTATTTTGCATAAGAGCGCGCAATTTTGTTTATTGTTTTTACATGTACACTTTTCATTCATAACTCCATGAGTAAATTCTACTTCTATTTACAAATTGTGTGTATTTTCTGCTGTTGTTATTTACACCTGGGCTCCCACGAATCCTGAGTCTTCCGATTAGGCCCAAACATCCTTTATAAGCTGGTATCATTAATATTCATGGTAAGAGCTGCTACCTTGTAGCCATATTATATCTGTTTATTATTAAAGGGTACTAAAAGGAACCTACACATAGGTTACACAAGTCCCGCAGCAATGGAAAGCTGTGACACCTTATCAGTGTTGGGAACGTTACTTTGAAAAAGTAAATTGTTATAGTTACTCACTACTTGTTCCAAAAAGTAACTGAGTTAGTAACTGAATTACTCGATAATAAAAGTAACTATATGTCAAAGAATTAAGATTTTTCGAGCAGTTTTCACAAGTCAGTTGAAATGAGTAGAACCGACAGGTGCTTGTACAAAACCTTCAATGTTTATGCACATCAACAGACAGCAAGAGGTTTATCCTGCACTTCAAGTATTATCTTTACAGCTAAAGTAACTGTGAGATGCTTCATTAAATTAGAGTTGTTTACAAT